>JAHRHJ020003780.1:0-117697 GCA_019776745.2 Taxus chinensis
CATGAACCTGATATCGCAGTTATGGAGCCTATTTCATTCAATTCAGGAAATTTCCTAATTAGGCTTGAACTGGCTATGAAAACATCATCTACGCTTCCAGGTTCGTACTGATTAAAATGGCTTGATTGAAATATGCAGGCAACTAGACCAAGTTGGCACAAACTTGCAGAGACAAGAAGATTTCTGGTTGCACTTTCCCACTCTATGGGAAACTAACATGCAAAAATAGGCTCTGGATGCTCAGACATAGAAAGAAAGAGCCCTGGTCCCTATCACGATTCATTCTCAAGCCAAGAAAAAAACACCCTGTTGACTGGAAGAAAGTTCATGAACAGAACATCAAAATAGTTATTCATAGGGGAAATACAGAGACTACTGGGCTAACTGTGCAGAGGGATTTTGAAGCCAGAAGGAAGGCGATTGTGAGGTTCTCCCGCAATTGATCCAAGACCTCAGTCTTTTTTTGCTGGACCAACGTTCTGAAGGTCTCCAGGATTGAAAATTCGAGCTATCTCTGATGCAGTATGAAACTGTGATAGGACACCCTCGGGAGGGACCTGATTGAAACAAGAAAGAGAGAGATGATTATGGCTGAGATTTCTGCTCCAGTCTTAACTCAGGACTAGGGTTGGTCAGTAAGAAGATCCGAGAATTCAAGAGCACTCGGAGAATCTAGCTCCACGGATGATTCGACACCCATAAGAGAGCATCAGAGTTCCAGAGTCTGGGGAACACAGTGAAAAACCCCTCCTGCCTCAAAACAGTCAGGACCTGTAGAATTACTCCTTCTCCATCTGACCCGGTCTACAAGAAGAAACTCAAAGAGGTATAAAGAAGGAGCCTGCAGAGAATGATCTCCAGAAAATGGGGGTAGAGTTGCATTATAGGGACAAGAACATCATTGTTCTCAGTGCAAGTGAGAAAGTGCGACTGCCAATCTGTCATGTTCCTGAAGATTCCAGCAGATACGGACAAGGAGGTCTAGCGCACTGAACTTCACCAGGTAATCACTGATTCCTCTACTGCCATTACCTCAGTGTGCTACCACGTCTCTACTCAGCTTGAGTCAAAGCTGCGCAGACCCTGAGTGTCATTGAGCTCCCTGTCTCTGGGTCTCTTGCCACTGTCATGCAGATTTCTTCTTCATCTTTTGTTGATGCAACTATGGTCGACAAAAGGAAGAGGAAATCCTCCTTCAAAGTTGGGACCAATTTTGATGCTGTAGCAGCCTTTGTTGGGCCACCCTCCTTCTCTGCAAAGAAAGCCAGAACCACCTCAGAATTGTGTCTGATGCCAATGGTCAACAATTCTTGGAGCTTGCTAAGCATACAGTAGAAAATCAGAATCAGATGTGCTGACATCTGATTAGCCGCTTTCTAAGGATCACTATGGGAGAGTCTACTCTGAAGGTGAAATTCACACCTCCAGGACACATTCACATAGTCATTGGAAGGTAGAGAAAGGGAAAGAAGATTATTGAACAGCCTTGGAAGAACAGCCCAAGTTCTCACAGTTTTATCAAGTCATCTTGTCAACGACAAAGTCTTTGTGACCCTACCCCCTGCACTGCTCACCGCCTCCTGTAATTCTACACAAGAGGAAGTGCAAAGTATTTAAGACTCTGCACAGTATTCTATCTTATGGCAGGAGCTCTGAAGCCATGGTAGAGACATGGCTTGTTGCAGGCTAAACTTCAATCGATGAAGCTTTTAAAACTACAGGAAAGGTAGACAATTTGCAACAGAAGTCTCCTTGCTATTGGGGTTCTGGTTAATTAACAGAGCTACAACTCTGGAAGGCCCGCAGTGCATGTGTAGACCTTCGCTCAGGACAGACAGACGAGAACGGTCTTATGGCGATAAGCTTTCGATGATGCCAAAGACCAATCGATCAAATCCTGGGTCTACAGTGTAGATGGAAAGGGAAAATCAAAGTCTGGAGGAACTGTGGAGAAAATGAAGAACAGTGGCAGAAGGGAGGAGAAGCTTCAAGACCACTGGCAGTGTGCTTTCAAAGATATACATTGTCATCTTCAAGATCGAAAACTCTGGTGTTTCCTTGTCCTTGCAAGGAAATCAAAGCTCAAGTTCAAAGCTTTTGTCAAAGATCATCTATTCAGGGGAAAGCTCCTCTCTAGGAAAAGATTGAAGGAAATTTGTTCTTTCGTTCTGCAATTGAAGAAGCAACACAGATTATAATTTACTAACGTCGAGTTGATATAAAGAGATGGAAGAAATGTCTCGGGATTTGGAATCCAGTCTTGCGCCAAACATGTAAGTCCTCGTGGCAGGAGAATAGCTTGAGTCATTGAAGAATTCAGGCAGCGGACTTATGAAGACAAGATGGGTCCCTCCCAGAAACGGCCACCTGTCTCCCTTCTCCTTTTTTTCCTTCTTCTTCCCTTTCTTTTCGTCTTCTTTGGGAACAGTTAAGGTATTTGTAACGGGCGGTCCTAAATTATTCTTAGTTTAAAGAAACCGTTACGAAGAGAACGGAATTGTAAGTATATAATGGCCTTTTCACGCCATTGTGAATAGAGGAAGAACTTGGAATATTTGCTGAAAGTGTAAATAGATCTTAAAGAAATCCATACAAAAGGGCTTTTCATTTCTGTCACTATCTATTCTTGTTATCTTGTGGTTTCCCTTAATATTGTGGAGATCATTTTGTTCCTAAACTAGTTAAGTCTCTCTGATTGATACTGTTCAGTTTGCACATACAGTGATGTGTACAACCAAGAAGGAATTTGGTGTCCTTGATTAATAAATCTGAAGAAGGTTATTTATGGAACTTTGTGTCGTTTAGCCCTGCAATGATCTTGGTCTTAAATTTTTGACGCTTCGCATAAACGAGGGAATTATTAGCTATTATAATTCTGATTGTTGCTATTTGCTATCTTCTTATTCCCTTCCCTCAGTCCTTGTGTAATTGATGACCTTGTGGAAAACACTCGTAAAATTAAAAGTTTGACCATAAACACAATTTCTGTAAATTGTCAATAAGTCGTTTAGAATAAGGGAACCTCTCCCATTAAAAGGAGGACTTATGTCCCCTTGAAGGTTGCTCTTCTAAAAGTCCTATATGACGACAAACAGTTTTGGCCGACTCCGCTGGGGAAAATCGCATTCCAGTACTGAATTTTTGATCATCTTGATCTGGCGAACTCTGCGTTTCACTTTGAGGGAGAAGGGACCCTTGGTACGAAGATTCTCGTTTAAGCTTTGAGCAAAACAAGGTTTTCCTTTCCCTTCAAAATCGAAGAACTCGTTCGACGCGCACTCCGCATGTTCAAGATAGAAGTCCTACGGGTGGTTATCTCAGAGCCTGCTAGTCACAAAAATTCTACGAGATTTATCCTTGCTGGTGTTTTTTAAAGTTCCCCTCCAGCGTATTTCAAGATGGCGGCACAATTGCGATGGGGTAACCATTGTAGGGCCCCTAGGCCTTACTCAACCTTTAAGAGTTTACTAGAGGTTAACCGACCTGAAGAACTTCCAACAGTTTAGCAGGAGATGGCAAAGTATTACACCCCGATGAAACATGCAAGCCCTTCATAGTTGATGTGGATTCTGGGAGTGGAGCATGACGACGTTCAGTAAGCTGATGTTCGTTGAGACGTTACAGGATAATGCTTGCTGAGGGTTCTATCACCTCCGGCTAGTGCCATCACCACTGGAATACAATGAGAACCAGTTCGAAAAGCCGTTTCAAGCTGGCAGAAGATGTGCTGCCTGCTGTGCCAAATGTCTCAGAGATAAAGAAACGGAAAGATCCTCAAAACCCTTGAGAGGATTGTTGGCTCGGGTCAATAGCTGATCAACAAAAATTCCTGTAAATTACTTACGAACCGGTTGATCAAATTCAAAAATGTTTTTTTAAATGCTAAAAAAACACCCAAAGCAGTTATGCTATAAGAGGGCTAATCTTGGAACGTTAAGAATCTAGATCAAGAACTGGCTGTTAGTGTGAGGATTGACTGATATGTTAGGGAAGTTGAAGCGAGATCATCCTAATCTAAATCTGCTGCTTCTTCCTTGCCACCTCGGGACCCATACTGATCCATTAGTCCCAGAAACTTGCAAAGAATATAGTAGCTTATAAAGAACCACTTGCCCAAATTCCCATATGCAGATGTTCCCCCAAGAAGAAATTTTTCAAGCCAGAAATCAGTTTGCCGGCTCTCACAACCAAAAGGTAGCACCTTGAAGGTCTCCTGTAAAAGTTCCTGTGAATACAACATGTGAAGTTGAAAGCCCGGATGATGATGTGGCGATGAAGCTCGTGAGGAATTCCTGGAGAATCTGATGGAGGAGAAGAACTCTAAGGAATCGTCGGTGTAAAATTTTCTTACCACCGAAGGCACTGTGATGGAGTACTATGTGAAGCTGGTAGCAGATATGGAAAGTGGAATCATTTACTGTCTGACTCGAGAACAGACCGAGGCAGGAAGGATGAAGAAAGTAAAACAGCCCATGAGAAATCTAAGGCAGCAGCCCAGCAAACTTATTCCTGTAATTGCCAGAAGAGGATCTCCTATCCTCCTCATCTGCACCAAAGGTCAGTACTGTCAATCCTGCTTACACGTGCTTCTCTTCTTTTCTCCTAAGGTGATAAGCCTATAATTTCAAATGTGATGGCCCCATCCACCTCTGGATCCTTTGATATGTGGATCACCTAAAAAAGGACCAAAGTTTCCAATTTCAGAAGCTGACTACTATAACAACCCATCCCAAAGCTTTTGCCAGATGATCCATTTGTAGAATTCCCCAGTTCCAGACACACCGCCTAAAAGCCTTTTGCCCACATCCTCCTTCTGACCACACCCTATTCTGGTACTAGCTGCTGTCACCCCCCACCAGCAGGAGGATAAAGGCGGGAGGCACCGCAAGGAAAAGCGCACCTCGCCTGGTGACAAAATCAAGCGTTTTTATCTAACACTTCTTATATATCTGCCATAGTGCCTCAGTAACTGTTTCATACTTCTGGAAGCCCCTCAATAATGTGTCCTGCTACAGTAGCTCATGGCTTTTGCTTGACCTCTTACTCTTACTTATGGGATTTGCTACTCTCCATGGAAAAATAAGGAAGTGCCTTTGTTTGAGGATTAAAGAGTGCACAGTGGCTTTTGCTGCTTTAACCGCCTGAAAATAAAGTCCTTGGCTACCATCCGATAGCAGACATCTTCCTTCGATGAATGTTTGCTAAGTGAATTTTGTAAAGATGATGTGTGGGGAGATTCAATGGATTGGTCACATGCCCTCATACCTTCAACGACAAATGAAAGAAGTTACTGTTACTCCCTTATGAAACAGTCCTGAGTCTAATTGTTCAGAAACAGATGATCCTAAGCACTCAATGCACTCCTATGAAGACATAGGTCAGGGTATTACCTAGTCTGTCCCCTGATGAACCAACCTCCAAAGTATCACCCAAGGATCCCACTTTGTTTGGATTTTATATTTGAATGGAAGTTGTTCCTCGGCTAGTTCTGGAGCTTGCGTCCTGCTAGTGGTCACCTTAGCTGCCTACACAAAAAACCACTTTTTCATTACGTTGCAGTTCGAAACACTAACATACGTAGAGTATGAGGCTCCTCATTCTTGGACGTAAGTGGCCAAATAACGATGTGTAAAAAATCTTCTGGCCTCGTGGTGTGCAGACGCTGATTGTGAAGCAAGTTGGTGTGAAGCCCTCCCAGTCAAGAGTACTTACTTCTGAAGTGTATGCAACTTCATAAAGGAAAACATTTGATAAGATTTGAATTTCAAGCAAAGTGGTGACTGATAATGCTTTCTAACTTTTCCTCACTACTGCGATAATGGATTTTTGTTATGGTATGGAATATCTATTTGCTCACTCTTCTGATTATATAACCTCAAGGGAATGGATAAGCTGAATCAACAAACAGAATTTGGTTACCATTGTCAAGAAACCTTGTGAGATTCTTAACGAACTTGGCATAAAAATTATATGTGCACTTTGGTCTGATAGGATTACACCAGAGAGCCATTGGAATGTCTCCTTTCCAAGTAGTGTATGTTGTGGAATATCAACTATCGTGATGGTGAATTGCCATCTCGTCTTCATTTGATGATAACGATTGAAGATTCGAGGTTCATCATGCAGTGCTTAGACAGAGAATCATGTATCTCCAAAAGTTGAATGAAGATAAATTGTAGGTGGTAATAAAATAACATCCCATTAGTTTGAAAGTGAAGGATTTGTTTTGACAAGAAAGCCAAATCTCTAGAATTTTTCTAGGTGGGGGACACAGTTTGCTATGGGATAAGAGACCTAGCCTCGAGGAATCTGGTAAGTTTTGACTCACTTTTTGCTGGACCCTTCAAAATCAGACATTTTGCTGGTGAGAACTCTTTTTTTTGAGTTCAAGCATGGATGGATCTTCTCTCCCACTCCCTTATAGTGGAAATACTTAAATTTTTTCAGTCCAGGTGATTAGGGAGTCCCTTTGTACATATGTCGTATTTTCTTTTTTTCCTTTTCTTCCTTGTGTGTTGTCTTGTATTGGTTTTTTTTTTGTGCCTTTGACTTCTTCAACCCAGGATAGGCACTGGTATTCAGTTCCCAGAGTTTGGTCTATTTTCTTGATCTTGCCTTGTCCTTATTTCAAGTTCAAGCCAGTATCCCAAGAAAGAGCCAGCTGTTGTCCCCGCCAAAATGCCTTTCATTTTTCCAAGTCCTAAAACTTCAAAATTTGAGTTGTGGGCGTAAAGATAATGCTTAAAAGAGGTTATAAAATTATGCACTCTAAGGACTTTTATACTACTCATGAAAATCATTGCATCAGATGGGGGAAGTAGAGGAAAGAAGGGGGCACAGAAAAGAAAAAGTAGGAAGAAGAACGTGAAGGAGGGGAGGGGCGGGGTGGAAGAAAGGGGGGATGATAGGAAAAACGGAGGCGAAGGTGAAATAGAAGAGAAGAGGAGGAAGGAGAAGGTGTCAAAAAGGCGAGGTGGAAGAAGGGGGAAAAAAAGTAACGGGGGGTGGGTGGACAGAAGGGAGAGTGCGGTAGGAGAGGAAACCGGAGAGTAGAAAGGGAAAAGAAAGAAAAAAAAGAAGCGTAGAGAAGGAAAAGAAAGAAGAGAGAACGGAAGAGTGCGTAATAGCAGAGGCGAGGGAGCAAGGAATGAGGAGAAAGACTTGGTGGGGGGGGAGGAATGAGAGGGGGAAAAAGAAAATTTTCCCCCTTTTCCAAAAAGGTAAAGAAGTTCTCCTAACTCCTTATATTTTAAAGTTATGGCTTGTGCGGAGCTAAAGTGGTCAGATTTCCCTTGGCAGACTGGCGGAGATGCGAAGGTATTTGTGCACTTTGATCTTTTTTTGCAAAAATCTAAGTTTGTGATATTTGGCCCCTGAGCTTGCGGTGAGATTGAAACAAAAATCTCTAAGGACCGCAACCAATCAAAGGTTGCCACGTGTCCAAAGGGGAGGATCAGACCTATGGGGGCGATGGGAGACATTCAACGGTTGTTGAACCTTTTTCCAAAATGTTAAAAGTGTTAAAGGTTAATCCATTTTCCCCATACTCCACAAATGAATCTAAGAGCGCCACGTGTCCAAAGAGCCAAATCGTCGCAGGGGGGTCGCAGAAGAAATGAACATTTTTAAAACCCTTTCCCAAAAAGGTCAAAATGTTACATACAAGCAACGAGAGCCGCTGCACACCATTTTCCAACCAGATTACGCCACCGTGTGTCCCAATGAAGTGGAGCATAGGGCCCATGGAGGTAAATGAGTTTGTGCCATTTTCCAAAAATTTTAAATGTCCAGAAATGCCTTTCAAACCCCCCCCAACCCAAAACCCGTTTCTAATCATTACATAGCTTGCCATGTGTCCCAAGTAGAAAAATTGAGCGGGGTTGCGGGAAATTTGTCCAAATTGCTAAAACACATAAACATCATGAAAATGAAATGGGATTCCCCAACCCGCTCTATCTTCTCCTTTCCCATGTGGACGACTTGATTTGAAACGTTTTAGCAGTAAATCACGGTTCATATCAAATTGAAATAAAATGAAATGTTTGTGTATTCGCGTAAATTGGTTTTCCACCATGGCTTTTCTTCGTGAATGGATGATTTTGGAAAGGCATGAAAGATGGAATTCGTTTACAAACCGATTTTCTCACCTGGAGGAAGTTGTAAACCACTTTTCATGAGCTATTGGGTGGGCTCTGGAATGCATTGTCGAGGGGAATTCTGATATGTCGAGACTATAATTTTGAACCAAAAAATCAATACAAGAGCTTCTTTTTCTTTTTCATCTGTTTCCTCCTCTCCCCTCTGCTTCGTTTTTTTGAACTCATTTTGATCAAATAGAATCTTAGAAACTTTGTGTTCTTCAAAATGCAATTATGAGAACTTTGTGTCTGTGTGATTGCACCTAGTAAAAATGTGAATAATTCTTTCTCTATACTTCATTTATCCAATGTAATTAGGGGTTCTCTCTGCAACCTCTTTTTCCCAAATGTATTTCCTTCTTCTGCTTTTCTTGTGTTGGTGGTTTCCTTGGAGAAAAAGCATTTTCATATGTCAGAAGACCACATTTGATGAAATTTGTGGATTGTAAATAATATTGTTTTTGGATTTCCATAAGGAACCTTTCCCATCAAAGAGGAGGGACTTGTTTGTTCCCTGACTGTGGTTTTCATCCCAAGCACAAATTTGAAACCCCAAAAAGTGTTAACAAGGCATCTGTCCTTGACAACATTAAACATTAGCAACTTTTGATGATGATGCTTAGGTTCAAAAGATATCTGCCAGAATAAGGGGTGTTTTCTGATGTATTGATTGGGATCAAATGGTTATTACAGCAGAGAGGTAAAAGAAAATTTGTTTGGCCAAAGAGATCATTCCAACTGAAAACTAATACTAGTCCCTAGAGGACTGGTGGCTCATGAATCAAACTTTTATAATGCCGATTACATTATTAACAAACATATAAAAACTTCAACAGATGTTGAAGAGCATGACCTAGGTACAAAGGAGAAGAAACCAAGGAATATCTGGTTAGGAGAATCTGAACAAGGAGGAAAAACAGTCCTATGTCCAATTGTTTGATAATTATCAAATTTCTTGGCTTGGTCCTCATTCGAGTTGAAGGCATCAAAGAGGATCTGTTTTAACATAGGATTCCTTTGGTTCAATGCAAAACCATTCAGCAGACAAAAGAAGAGGTAAATATCCACTCCTTCTATGAAGATGCAAGAAGAATTGAAGAAACTGAGGGATGGAAAGGGATCATCTCAGCCAACGGTATCCTTCTTGGGTTGCAATCTTAGTGCCATTAGAAAAAGGAATGGTGATTCAGACTTGTGTGGATTTTAGAAATCTAAACCGAGCATCAATGATGGATAATTCCTTAACCCAAACATGGATAACATGTTGCAATTGTTATTGGCTCTTAGTTGTTTATCTACTTGGATGGTTTCTCTTGTATAACCAGGGTCGGGTTGCTAAGCAATCAGACAAAATCAAAACTATTTCACTACTCCATGGGGTACTATGTGTATGTGAGGATGTCGTTTGGCCTGATGTCTGCTGGAGCTAATTTTCTGAGAGAAATGTATGTAGCTTCTTAGGGTATATAAATGAATTCATTGCTGTGTATCAAGATGATGTTACAATTTTCTCCAGCAGCAGAGAGAAGTGATCACTTGCAAACATTTAGAAAAGATGCTGATGAGATGCAGAGAGTATGGCATTTCACTCAATCCATAAAAGTGCATTTCGGAGTGCAAAAGGCCAAGTTGCTCTAGTCCCATTGTATTAAAGGATGGTGGTCATGATTGATCCTGAGAGGGGTAGAGGCCATCAACAAAGTCTCAATCCAAGAACCAAGAAGGGAATTCAGCCCTTCTTTGGGAACATAACTTCATCAGAAGATTCATATCAAACTTTGCTGAATTGACCATTCCATTACTTGCATGCTAAAAAGGATGAAGTTATCAGATGGGAAGAGGTTACCATTCCTGATTTCAATGGGATCAAGGAACATTAAAGCATGCCCCTATTTTAGAAGCTCCAGATTATACGAATCCTTTTTCAATGTTTTCTTTTGCTTCAGAGAACACTATTGCATCTGTCTTGTTATAGAAGGATGATGAAGGGGCTAAGAGACCAATTGCCATTTTAGTAAGGTATTGCAAGGGGCTGAGTTGAAGTACACCATTATGGAGAAGCAAACATTTGCCTTAGTAAAGCCAACAAAGGTTTTCAGACATTACATTTTAAGCTCTAAAGTTGTTGCTTATGTTCCCCACACCATGGTGAAAGATGTCTTATCAGAGATGGAGGTCTCAAGCAAATATGTAGATGGGTGAACAAGTTACTAGAGTATGACATGGATATCCAAACCAAAAATTGGTAAGAGGTTGGGCTTAGCTAAACTTATGGTTGAGAGAAATCGGAAAACTATTGAGGTGGAATGAGTAGAAGAAGAAGGGTTATGTCCTTGAAAGTTGGTGAGTTCTGAATGATACAAAGATATATTTTTTTATCTCAGACTCTATCTAACCCTGATGTTGAGTAAAAAATCAGAAAATATACTTAAGTTGGCTTCCCAAAAATATGGCATGACTGATTTGGGTTTGCTTGGAAGAACCCTGAGGGAGTTTCTCTTAAAGGTGGCATCACTAAAGATGAGCCCCTAAGATAAGTGTTTGATCTCCATGGATGAGTTTGTGGGGGTGATTTTGCTGGAAAATTCACGCACATAAGATCTCGAGGGTTTGGTTTAATTGGTGGCCACCTTTTCAAGGATACAACTTTGTTGTTGGCTTATAAGATGTGAGAGTTGCTACCGTTTTTTGGAAGAATAAAGCTTTAGGGTCCCTTCCTCCTTTGAAACAATGTATCAAATTTGAAGCCCATTCAAGCAATGGGGAAAGGATTTCATGGTGAGATTTCAAAACACCTCAGTGCTACCATAAGATTCTTGTTAGCCACTAATTACTTCACGAATGGGGGGAGTAATCCCACCAAAGTAAACACAACCAAAATTGTCATGGACTTCATTCTGAACCATATCATCTGTAGTTTGGAGTGCCAGTTAAAATGTTTCTGTTTCTTTCTCTGTCTTCTGACAATCCCAGGAGCTCAAGCTAACCTTTTGGTGGAAATGTGGTAAAAATAGGGGATTAATTTGACTAGCCCTCCAAATATTAACCCATAAGGAAATGGACAAAAGCAGAGCCCAACCATAAAAATTTGTTAAAGATCATCAGGAGAACATTGATCGGAAAAAAAGGAAATGGATGATCAAGTTGAAGTTTTTGTTTGGGATATAGAATTACGTTTAAAAGAGCTCTGGAAAAAGTCCTTTGAATTGGTATTGTAACTCAAGCTCTACTACCCCTACATTGCAATTGTCCTCAATATCATTTCATTCACAATTGGAAGATCAAGACGTTAGAGTCCATATGATTCCGCATCCATTAACTAGATTTTTTTGAATTTTGATGAAGAAAAGGAGGGCCCAATCTGACCAAAGCATGTTGAAGTTTAGAGAAACAGTTGAAGAAATCTATTTGACAAAAAGTTAACACCCCATAGCTTTCCATCCCAGCATTAGAGATCTCCGTGCTTGTTATGTGATAACAGACATAGAAAAGGGAAAGAATAATAATTTTGATGCACTATGGATGGGCCCTTACTCCATTGACATTTGCATTGGTGAACATACCTTCCTCTTAAAATACTTGGAATGGGGAAGTTACTCGAATTCCTGTTAATGTAGGCACTGAAACATTTCCTAGATTATTTCTTCCTTCCTCCCCAGAATCACACAAGGTGAGAACATTTGTATATTTATAGTTTGTTGGTGCTTTTCTATATTTTGTGTTTTTGCTTGTCTGGTCCCTTGTTGGCCCTGGTTTGCTGGTTCCTCGGTTCATTTTTAGGAGAATGGTTCGGGTTTTCCCTCTCTACAAGATGCATCCTTTGCCCAATTGATTTTTTTGGCACTTGGTTTGTTATTTGGTTCTTGTGGCACTCCACAACAGGGAGTACCCATCCCTGAGTCGGAGCCGATGTTGGTGCTTCAAATCAATCTCACCCCCGTTTGCCAGTAAATCCCTCAATTTGCGGCCTCGGTCACGTTTTTTTTTATCTCCCCATGTTTTGGTGCTTCATAATCTATCCTCCATTTGGTCGCCATGATTAGTCCTTCCCTTGGTCCGTAGATCACCTTAAAAATCCACAAATTTGGTTTTTTCATTTCTATGTCATCTAAATGTGTTCCCTTTAAAATAGGTGTAAACTCGGTTGTTCCTTTCCTTTCCATTTTCTACAGTCGTGTGTTGTTTTCCTACCATTTTGTCCCAATAACTAAAGAAAATGTTGAAAATTGATGTATCTTAAGGGTCATAGGGTGGAAGTTTACAAACATGTTTCAATTCTCCGTCTTGAAGAAAATTTCATCTCTGTTCTGTGCAAACGGTGTTTCCTACGTTTTTTAAAATTATTCGTTTGAAGGGTGGTGTTTCAGTCATCAATTTACCATCTCTACAATACGTGGAATGTGGCCTTTTTGGTTGGATTCGCTTGACCGGAGCCAACTCTAAAATCTTTGTGGATCAGTTTTTACTTACAACAAAATTGTCCGTGAGGAACGACACTCCATTTGAAGCTCCCTTTTTTTTTTTTTTGGCCTTAGAGTTGGCGTCTGGAGGAACACGTGGAGGATTCATCTGCTTTTACCAGACTTAAGAATTTTTTTTCATGTAGCCGGTATAGTTTTTGGCGGCCATGGACACATGTTGTCTTTCGCCACTGAAGATCTACCTCAGGGCCCACCCTTCAACAATGGCAACAAGGTAGGTGGAAGGCTTCCAGCGGTCCACTCTATCTTAAAAAAAATTTTTAAATAATTTTCTAAGTACTGGACATGTGCTAAGCCACCCCTCATTCAGGGTTCTCCGTTCTTGGTGACCATCTGACCGTTACGCCATGAAACACTAAGGATTCTGTTGGGCCTTCCTTTATTAGACCCCTATCAAGTAATTTCCTAAGGTCTAAGATAAGTTGAGGTAAACCTACACCTGTTTGGGGACCGACCTTTGAGTTTTATTCTAAAGAAGTGGCCATGAGGAACTTGGAGGCTTCTGCTCCTCTAACCTTTGCTTGGACTTTTTCCAATGCTGAAGAAGACTCTCTTAAGACCTTGGACACATGACACGTCCGCTGAACTCTCAGCTTTTTAAACTCTTCCGGACTGATACTCGTGTTTGAGCGGAGCCCAAACGCTTGTTGGGTCTCTACTTTTGGGGACCATCTCAGATGCGCCCATTAATATGTGTGGCAATTTAAAACTCAAAGGCAGGAGGATCTCTAGGGGAAAAATTTTAAAATTTTCCTTTTTTTTTTTTTCCAAAAAATAGGTTAAAATTGGGTAGAATTTGAGCCACGATTCCTTTGGGACCCACATTGGGACCAGTCCAGCCCATTTTTCAAAGGTGAGGGTGGAGAAAATTGAGAAATTTTGCATTTTTTTGTCCAAAAGGTGTAAAAGGTAAAAAAGGACGCCCCAGGCCCATCTTTAACTCGAATCTCCCACGTGACGCTCCAAATTCAAAAGCAAGATCACGAAAACTGTGCATCTGCATTCTGTATATATGCTTTTCTAAACCATTTTTGCTCCAAAGATCCTGGGGATACGTATTTTTAATGTTTTTTTTTTTTTAATCATTTTCTTGGGTGTATCCTACACGCCAAATGAAGAGGAGATTAAGTTGATATCCTGGTTTAGTGGGAAGATTTGCAGAACTTCTTTTTAAACCATAAATCTTTTTGACTACCCAGATTCAATTGTCTTTCCTTCCTTGGCACTCAAAGGACCAATTTACAGGATTAGAGGAGGAAGTAGTTGGTGGGCCAAGATAGAATGAATTACCAGAAGAATTAATGTGGAAAATATTGTAAAGAGATTTGCCCTCTGAGCACCCTAATTTTGTGTTATCAAATCTAATTCTTGGAGTCACGAGATCAAAGTTTTTGTAACATGGCATGTGCTTTGAATGTTGTAGTTTTTGGGGGGAAAATGTTGTTGTACATGAATTTTATAAATTGGATGAATTTGTCATGCAATGTGTGGAGTGTTTAGGTCATGAAACTAATTCCTAAGGAAAAGATAACAACCTATTTTTTTCTCTGAAATAATATGAGGAACGTGTTTACTCTTTTGTGTAAATTTTGATCATGTCAAGGTTGTTTGCATGTGTACTGGCCTTGAAAGATCTGAGATTGTTCTAAAAAAAAAAAAACTTTTCCCCCTGCTGATGCATTTAATAATCAAAATTTGAGTAATCTGTTTGATTTTGAAAAAATTGTGGCTTCTGCTTCATTTCTGAATGTTCTATACAAATAGTTTTCTTGTTCCCAATTGCATCTTACATTTAATATTTTGTGAATCACAAAATATCTAGCTTTTTGATAGTTTTGGTGGCTTGGCAATTTCAATTATCCGAAGAGCTTTCCTTTATAGTGAATAAACAAGTTTAAAAATCACTTTACTCCTACAATGATGATAAGATTGTTTATTATCCTTTGAGGGTATCTTAGGCAGGATTAAAAAAGGTGATATTTTCAGTTAAGTTTTTCAATTTTGAGACTTCATTTTGGATCTTAAAGTTTGTGTGAAACTGCTGATCTGGGCCTCCATTGAAGCACACTTTTTGGTTAAAGGAACATTCTAGTTGTCCTGAAGCTTATGTTGGTCAAGTAATTTCAAATTAATAAGAGCTCTCAAAGATAGTGGTGATCAAAATCCACTCTGCCTCACCTCCCAACAAAATTTCATTTAAACAACAATCCTACCCTACCCATACTACCCCTATTTGTTTCGGTGTGTATGAATGCATAATCCTATTACCAAAACATTAAAAGCAATCATGTTTTCATTGTCTTTAGTAGCATGAAAAACCTTGCTTGAAAATATCTCCATTATCTAGGGTGACAACTCGTGAGAGTCAGATTGGTTTTCTCCTAGCGGATCGAATTGAACCAGATCTGGTAGTTGAAGAGATTAGATTCTACATTAATGGCATGGAAAAAGTTTCTCCATTTTTTACCTACCAGATCCTGAAAAAAGGATTCTTAATCCTTTCATGGTGTAGAGGACATTGAGACACTTCCAGCGGTGTCAGGTTTGTAATATTTCAATCCCTGAGTCAAAAGATATGCCCCTTTTTGAGACTGGACACATGGAGGCACCACGCTTACTTAAAATCCCAATTCAAATTTTCCTTTGAAGAATGCATCATGCTGACACTTGGCTCTCTCCATTGTCTCCTCCATAATTAGCCAATTTTTGAATCTTTCCTGAATGGTCTTAAACTTGAAGACCTCGAAACTTCACCACTTTTTTTCTTTCTTACTGCACAGGTTCATTTGATCTTTCCCAGACCTTCCACTCCATTGTAGAGTCTCCCTGTAACCTTTTTTTTCATCCTGGAATGTGAGCTTGCGTGTCCGAGTCGTTTCCTTTATAATTTCCTTATGTGCAGGAGTTGTCTTGACCAAAATTTTCTTGGGGGGGGTGAATTTGGTATAACAATTTGGTTACTCATGGGGACATCTACCTGCTACATGAAGAGACCAGTGGCCTTGGAGCATCTATTGGGCATGGAGTCTACCTGATAAACATGAAACTGATCTGCAATTTTGAAGATCTGATCCTTGAGCCACTGCGAGCCTAACTGTATGCCTTTTCTATGTTTTGTCTGACCATGAGTTTGCACTCTCAATTTTCATAAGGAAATCTTGGAAATGGAATTTCTGAGAGTAGAAAATTTTTTTAACTCTGGGGCTTTCATCTGTATCCCTAAAATGAACTATTTTGAAATGAATTTAGTTGCTCTTCATTTGTTTTTTTTTGAAGATGCAAACTATTATGGGTAATTATGATTTTCCCTGCTATGAACACTCAAGAGCCTGGCTTTATACACCTTTGGAGCAATATGGATAAAACTTATATACAGAGAACAAATCATACATGCCTCAAATTAGACATGCAGAGTGTGCATAAGCACTTCTTTTGCTGGAAACAAAGTCTACTCCTACTCCTACACTAACTAGATAGAAAGAATGCTAAACAAAGCCTGCTATAGGTAGGGAGAAGTAGCTTCCCTTTCTCAAGAGGGGTAGCCATGTAAATGATTTGACACTAAATATAGCTGCTTGTATGCATGAAAAATTGACAATAAGATGGTCCTCCACCCAAATAATCAAGGTATCAACATTAATGGGAAATACCTCCTTAAGCTAACTTGCATTTGACTCCTGGAGGTATTGATGGTGACCCTTGGTGCTTTGGTATTCATCCTCATGCCCTGAAACAGGCATGACTGGTTCTAGCTTCTCCTTTGGCTCCAATGAATCCAAGTACCTAATTGGGCATGGTCTGATCCTTCGGATGTGCCTGTTACTCTAAATTTTAACTCCAAGAATGTAGTATTCCTACGGACATTCTTGAGTGGATGGTGTGGGAGAGATGGGGTCTTCATTGTTTCCTTCCTCCTCCTGAGAAGAACATGGAAGATTAAGATCCTCCAACCTTAGTTCCTAAGGGCCGTTGTGAGATGCAGGTTGTTGTCCTTGGATGTTCTCCTCCATGACAGTAGAATCATGTTCTTGGAAGGTAGATGATGGAGGAGAAAATGATGTGATCTCTTCAGGATCCTCCCTATCAAGAAAATACTCCAAGTCAGATAGATAATATGCCTCCTTGTTGTCCTGCTGCATGTGTTCGACCTCCTCCATGGTGTCCTTCGAATCTACAATTTTCTCAATATGGTTCCCCTCATCTTCAAACATGGAGTTTGAAAGCTAAAAATATTCTTTGACATTAGAGTTTGAAAGGGATACAGTGGGAGGAAGAACTGAAGGTTCTTCTATGGCTTACTCTACACTTGTTGCCTCTGAATCTGTATGATTCTCCTCTAGAACCATGCCCTCTAGAGCTAACTGATTTTCATCTAGAACAAGCAACAATATAATTTCCTCTTCCAAATCGGAGTCGTATGAGTCACACCATTCTTCAACTATCCTGTAGTCGTCGAACATGTTAAAGCTGGCTGGGGAAGGCATGTTGGTATGGGGCTATTCATTTATGGTATAACTAGGTAGAGGGGACTTGGAAGAAGATGGAAGGATGGACGCAGAAGGGATGGAAGGTGTCCTAGATTTTTGAGCCTCCATTACTTTCGCCCACTCTGTAATCTGGGGAAACATCTCAGTGATGAGGTATAGCTTGTGTTGGGCACTAAACCAGCCTGGTACAGGGCCGACCCATGGACAAGGGGCCTTGTAGCCAACTTTAGCTACCATTATGGAGCACTTGAATCTGAGCTGCATCATGTCCATCTCAATCTTTTGCATCTACCTCTCAAAATCAGCTTCAACTAAGGAGTTTCCACCATCATCTGCATAAAATTGTTCTTCATAAACATTTTGGTTATAAAAAAGGAGGTTGTATGCATTTTTGGGATAATGGGACTTATAAAAATGATTTGGAGGAGGATTTTGAAACTTTGGGGATGGAGGGAGATAGTTCTGTTGCTACAAATGAGAATTCCATGGTGGGAAAGAAGTCATGATTGCACAACTTCATGGGATTTAAGAAGATGAAGGAGATGGAAGAAATAATGGGTGAAAATGGATGGGAAGAAGGTCTACAACTCAGAGGATGGGTTGTTGATTAGATGGAGTCATAAGATGTGCTTGAAAGTGCCTCCAAAGGCTGAAATCTTCACCAAGAGCACATCAAACCTGATGTAGTGAAGTGGTAAGGTGCTTCAAACCTGTCCCACCAGTGTGCCAAAACTATTAGTGCAAAATCACAACACCCCTAAATGAATTCTAAAAATCAGCTTTTCTAAGGTAGACTCATTTGGTGTGATTGCATAACATTGAACTTTCCCCAAGGTGTGGTACCTTGCAAAAGTGGGAAATCTCTCTAGAGAAGGTTGGTTCCTCTTCCTAAAATACCTACCACGAGCTACTCTATTGCATGAAAACTAAATCTAACCTAATCTAACCATTCCAAGGAACCAAGGAGAGAGAAAGAGGGAAAACATAGAGCCTACACTAAAGCTATGATACACCAGCAATGGAAGCAAGATATTCTATTGAGGGAGAAAGAAATAGAAAAAATGGAGATAAGGGAGGTCAGACAGAAGTAACATGGACCAAATCTTTAAATTCGCCATTAAACTCCATGAAACCCAACATCCTGCACATGCAAATGTGAAATACGTGCATAGAAAAAAAAATATGGAAGGGAGAGGCACGAAGAAACAAAAAAACGATGCAAAGGGTTGAAGAACACCAAAAAAATATATTTTTATTACTTTAGAAGGTGCACAGACCATTACATTTCTAGAATAGAGGCACAAATACATTTTCCAAGCATGGGAGAAGGTTCGCTACTCAAAATGGCATCGAGAAACAAATTTGGTAGAGTTTCTCTATACCCAGAATGTCTCTCTTCCAAAATGAGAAGTGTTACAATATATAGAAGAATAAGAGAGAGAGAGGAGGGAAAATTCGAATCCTACTCCAACCACCATGAGATACACATTGAACCCCACTTTGAAAGCTCAACCATTGAATATCAATGTCTTCTACAAATTCACCCACAATATATCACTTCTGGTTCCCTAGTAGATCGAATCGAAACAGATCTGGTAGTTGAAGAGATTAGATTCTACGTTAATGGCCTGGAAGATGTTTCTCCATTTTTTACCTACTAGGGCTTGAAAAAATGATTTTTAATCCTTTCATGGCATAGACGACATCAAGACGCTTCCAAAAGTGTCAGGTTTACAATATTTCGAGCCTTGAGTTAAAAGATATGCCCCTTTTTGAGACTGGACATGTGGAGGCACCGTGCTTGCTTGAAAGCCTGATTCAAATTTGCCTTTGAAGAATGTGCCATGCTGACACTTGGATCTCTCCACTGTCTCCTCCATACTTAGTCGATTTTTGACTCTTTCCTAAATGGTCTTGAACCCAAAGACATCGAAACTTCACCGCTTCTTTTCTTTCTTACTGCACAGGTTCATTTGATCCTTCATAGGCCCCGCCACTCCATTGTAGATTCTCCCTGTAACCTTGTTTTTCATCTTGGAATGTGATCTCATGGGTCTGAGTCATTTCCTTCATAATTTACTTATGTGCAGGAGCTGTCTTGACCAAATTTTCTAGGGGGTGAATTTGGGATAACAATACCCAGAAGAAGTCATTGTTGGCCAAGAGTGGGATTCACCCATTAGAAAGAGTAAAGTGAGTGAATATAATCATAGGAATTTGGAGAACAAGAAGGAGATCGATTCCTTTCTCACTATTAAAACAAACAAATACACGGAAAATGATATGCCAGTATATGATGATGCGGGTAAAATTATTTTGAAGAGAATTGGGGTCTACCAGTTGTATGAGCTTCCATATTTTGTGAAGTATGAGCCCTTATATCAGTTGATCATGAGTAGGGTACACGAAGACTTCTTCTACTTTACATGACACAGAGTTATAATTTCATTTGCGCTCGTCTCATCAGTTACAGGTCTGAAGGCCATAGGAGAAGACATAAAAGCTGATCTTATAGATAAAGCCATGATTTTATAGACCAAACAAGACTTGGGATTGTACAAGCTGCAACACACCTTGTTACCAAGTTAGATGATCAGAAGTGGTGGTTATAGGTAAACACTATGTGGTTACATGTGGCACGTAAGATGCCAGAAGGGACAATCTACAACATTATAGGCTATATTGTAGAGAAAATAGTCAAAGAAGCATGCACAGGAGGGAAGATCAACTTTGGGGCTGTTCTACTATCACTGGTCTTCATGGAGATTAGAGTACCAGATGGACCAAAGGAGAAAGTATGGGAATACCCCATAGAGAACAAGTCCCCATCTGAAAGATTTAGCAAATACCTATGCAAGGGGACCATGATAGACGAAGTGAAAGAAAGGGTGGAGAAGTTGTATGATAGGCTCCACGCAAAATTTGGGGAAGAGTGGCGCATTCCAAAGGACCTACCAACAGTGGTAGGGAAACAAGTTTAGTTTGCTATATATTAGCATTTTTACATCATGCGCTTCCCAATGAAAGATGGATTCTAGAGCCCTTGGTGCAAATTTCCTTACGCATTCACTGCTAGGTACTTCCAAGCATCTATTCATAGATTTATAGACATGCACTGACTGATCTTCAATGTAGATAAGGTAGACTGTGACTACCATACGTTAAGGAAAAAGTATGTGTATCCTAGTAGAAGTGCCTATACAGAGAGAATTATTTTAGAGGTATTGAATATCAAACCAATAAGTTTGGCTATAGTAGATGTGGGGGAAGCATTGGTGTATCTCCATTTGAAGACAAAAATAGAGAATAAAAAATATGTGGAAGGTGAATTTGCACTTCTAGCACTTCTAAAGGGAAAGAATAAAATGGAGAATATCCTAGCATCTAAGCCCACATAACTAGTTGAAGTGGGGGATGAGGAGGAGGAGTGTGAAGATAGTGGGGGTTTAGAGCATAGAGGTAAGAGGCATCTCACAAATAAGGGTGAAGTTGAGTGCACTGTTACACCACCTCAGCCACAAGAGGGGGATGATGAGGACTTGAATGTAGTCCAAGGGGAGCATAGGTTTAAAAGAGTATTCAGGAGAACCAGGACTCAAGGTGCTACTCCAACCACTGTGTGCAAATCACCTCGACTCTCCCCACAGAAGGAGGTAACCACGCAGAGAAGGAGGAAGCTGAAGTTGAATGAGGAGGTAGAAGAGTAAGAGGAAAGTGTGCCTCATTCTCCTACACTTCTAGAGGAAATAGAAGAAAAGGGTGAGGCATCAAAGGAAAAAGAAGAGGCAGAGAAAAGACAAGAGGAAACAACTGCAAAGGATGTTTAGGAGATGGAGACACAAGTCCCAAATTTAGAGGCTAGAGTTCCTATGCAACAAAGTTCTAGAAGAACAAGTGGAGAGAACGTTCCACCAACCATGGGGTATGCAGAGGATGTAGGAAAAATTTTCCACACCCGCTTCCAGAGCACGATAGCACAGAAGGATTTATTTTCAGCTGGGAGTTGATGGATGAGGATATGGTGACTATACACACATGAAAGCAACTATTGTGGTCGATGCACACCCACATGGATGAGCCTAACTTTTATGTGTGCAAAGAGTCATGTGTTTCAAGATGACTAAAGAAGGAACCTCATGCTATACACATGACAGTAAAGCTTACTGTCATGTTACATGAGCAGGTCAGCAATGCATTGGTGAAAGTTTTTGTTGAGGTGGCTAGAAGAAATGTGGATAAAGCTGCCACGATCAAAGTGTTGTGCAAGGAGTTGAAGACAAAAGACGCAGAGATAGTGTGCATAACATAGGAAAGGGAATTCATGTAGAAGAAGAACAAAGTGTTCATAAGCATCGTAGAGGAGATTGGGGATAGTTTCATTAAAGTAAGGCCACACTTGGAGGCCAAGGTACCACAAGACATTTCCTTTAGCGATACACTATGTGGGAAAGTTGGTGGACTTGGTTCTTGAAGATGAAACTCTGCATATGCAAGCACTAAAAACATCAAAACAAGATGCTGAATGTGAGAAAGAATCTATGACAAGAAAAATTTCATCTTCTAAAGGGCTGTTGTAGGCATTACAAGAAGTATTGAAGAAAGTGGACTAGGCTTTAAATATATGCACAGCACCAGAGGTGCTCATCAATATCAAGACCTTAGAAGAGAATAATGAGGTCTAGAAGGTGATGAAAGATGAGACATTAGGCTGCGTAGAAAGGTTGTCAGTGGTTAAATAGAAGCGCGAGGCCTTGGCAACAACACAAGAACTGCACAAGACACAGCTAGAAGAGCTTGGGAAGCTGATTATGTAGAAGATGGAAGTTTTAGAAGGAAAAATGACATCAATGTCTAGTGTTGTGTTGGTTCTGCAAAATGAGAAAGGATTGATTACACGGGATGAGTTGGAATCCATTACTGTGGACATCTCAGAAAAATTATAGCAAGCACTCACTAAATGGCAGGTTTTGGAGGCCATGATAAAAGAGGAGTATCTAGAGTTGATACTACAGACTGAAACAGAGGAGGCTACCTCATAACTACATAGCAACTCTTTATTTATCCACATTCTTTCATTCTTATTCTTTCCTATTATTTAAATTTTTAGAGATACCCATTGTTGGGACGACAATGAGATTAGTGTGGGGTAATGTTGATCAAAGAATACTTGGCAAAGATCACACAAGGAGTCTGCGCAGGATAGAAGGCCAGGATCAAAGGCATGGAAGGACAAGAAGGACCCGCACGTGGAGGGAAATTTTAGATTTTTGGACTTAGCTGATTTTGAGCATGAAGAATTATTTTTAGAAGATGGTGTGTGGAACATATTAGCGAGGTAGAGACATAAGCGCCATACATTGTCTATATTTAGAGAAGTAGTTTTAAGCATTTATGCATGGAGACAAGCTGAGAATAGAATAGAAACTTCAGTTAAATTGCAAGAGGACTATAGATAGTGCACTTGCATGTGTGGCTATGATTATAAATGGTGTGTGGCTATCAATAGCATGCGGCCTATTTCTGGAATAGATAAGCAGTGAAGGGAAAGTCCCCACCCTATATATATGATGTTAGGTACATAGGAGAGATGCATGTGATAGAGTACGATGTATGTATGATTTTGGATGTATGAATGTGTGTATCAGATCCATACGTGCATTGGTATAGATTGAAAATATTGTAAGGAGCTTATGTATTTACTAATAGATGGAAGATATTAGCTTAATCTAAGTGTCATTCCTTTGTAATTGAGTAGTGCATGTTAATGGTAAAATCATGATAACTGTTTAAGCTTGTTCTTTCATAGTTCTATGGGTAACATGCATTGTAGAATGATGGATTAGTTATGAATCTATATGTTTCTTCCTTCATCATGTTAACATCCTGCTGTAGAGAACCCTAAAGAGGGACTGGTACCTTTGCACATTTCAAGTGAGCGTTCAGTCTAGGTTGAGTGATGTGCCAGTGCGACTAGGATGTTATCTGGTAAATTCTAGGCTGCATCATCTAGTTTTCCATAAACAACACATTAGATGATGGCTGCAATGGAGGCCTCCCCATTTGTACCCATGCATCTAATGTAAGCACATTTACTTCCGCACATGTATCAATCAATATGTTGCTCAACAGTCATCCATCCACAATAGCATTTAGAGTAATTTCCTTGTCATAGTCAATGCTATTGGGGGAAGATTTACATGTAAGATCTATCATCCAGTCTCAATACTTACGCGTGGAGTGTTCCTTTTTAACCAACTTCCTAATAGTGGAATCGATCTTCTCCTAGCACCGAACTAAACTATATCTTGCACACTTCTGAAAGGTCTCAGATCATCAATATCAATTTGGACTATCTCCGATGCTTTCTTTTACTCCTTTAGGTATGTATCTCACCCTAATGATTCCTTAGCATTTCCATGGTATCCTGTAAACTTCCTTCTGATGAAGCAGGATCTAGGATACCTTGCATGTAAAACCTCCTCCTTGGCTAATCGTAGGCTTATGGTGTAATGCCTCTCTTGTGACAACGCATAGACTTCAGTAGAAACATGTAGTAATATTAAATGATCAATGCCTCAAGTCCTTCTAGGTCCTATCTTGAGGATCCACTGATCTTATACCGTGCACTGGATTCTAACCATCCTGACACCTTTGTTTTCTTACTTATGTTGCTTACTCAGATGCTCATATAAGTTTGGGCACTCTTCATAACTATGGTTCTTTCTACAGAAAGAACATGCAATATTCTGAGGACCATTCATGCCTATAGTGGTCAGGAGATCTAGGAAGTATAACATGTTCCAATGAGGGAACTCACCTCTTCCTCCACCATGGCCTTGTCCTCCATATCCACCAGCTTTGATATCCACATCCTCTTCCAAAACCTCCTTCAAAATGCCCCTCATTCTTGTCATAGACATGTTTGATTATGATTCTAATCATGGTGCTCATTCTTACCCTTCAAGAATTATCTGTTAAGTATTCACTTGTCATTATCATACATCCATATGTCTATAACATCCTATGGATCTGACCAATCAACTGTAATCCTTAGCAATCATGGGTTGTGGACCCTGTAAATTTACAAAATAAGATACATTCTTTCCTTATTGCGTTGTAACAAAGGAAGCCTGACTAGACATCATGATTCAAATGGAACCAAAATCTCACAGTGCAACAGGATCCTTGATGTAAAGAGGTTACTAGTTCTCAAGGAAAACTATCCTTTATGTGACCTTCCAATTCACACTTGGAGCTTCTATACACCAAATTCCTGAGCGCATTTTCATGGGCTGAATTTGACTAATATCTTCTTCTAACTACTTTTCCATAGCTGGAATCTGGCCTCTAGAGAATGGACTAACACCAGTGTCAATAGCTCCTGTAACTACCTCAGCACACAAAGCTTCTTTAGTGCTTCACATGGTTTTCAATGTATGACACTTATGTGATAGCTGCCCTTCTAAAAGGTGTAATCAATCCTCCATTTTCGAACCATATGAAACAGTGTATGCTGACTTACGTGAATACTCATAAGATAATGCTTAGATAATTCAAGTTACTCTTAAAATGAGCATCATACTCACCGTACACTGTTAGTAGTGCCTTGCTAAATTATCCTTGAGTGCACATTATACTCTTATGCTCAACTTGGCTACTTGGGATATGGAACTCTTTCAAGAACCCATCCTTCATTGCTACATAATCCACGCAAGTTTGAATCAGGGTCTCACCCAAACTTCTAGTGGAATCTCAATACCAGCTAACACCCCGACACGTCCCTATAATGTAGTACCAATTGACTTTCCTTTCCTCCTCAGACAGCTGAATCTTGATCCCTTTAGCATGCCACAATATTTCACACATGTGCACAAGTTTGGATAATATCTTCTATACCTCTATACTGCAGGAAGATGAAGGTACATGTCTCCATATATAATACTCTGTGGTTGCTGCGAACTTGCCCCACCTGATCCAAAACCTCTTCAAGGTGTTTCCCTCTACCTCCAGAACCACCAGATCCACAGAACTAGAACCACCTATACCTCTATGATCCTCCACCTGTAGCTGGAATAGGACCTGTAGATGTACTCCCCTTGCTGTCCAACAGTGTGTACTATACTCAAACCCCTACAGTGATGTCTGTGGTAGTTCCACTTCCAGAGGTGAATCCAACATCCCCTGAGTGTGCTTACAGGTTCTGTGCGACATGTGCCTAATTGAAAAACCTCCAAAAAACATTGAAGTTTTCTGATCCTGAGCCATTGATGTATTTGATCCATTTTTGACTTACTCTAGTTCTCTACTTCCCAAAATTCACTTCTTGGATTACTTTTATCGTACTAGATATTCCTAAAACCAATGGTTTGTGCACATCTCTTGGTGAAATAGGTCACCAGGTGGATTAAGATGCGCACCTGTCAAGGCCCAGGTAGAATCTCTGCTGAAGCACACTTCCATGAGAGAATCAAAGGGGGGATCTCTATCATGCTTTCCAAGATGGGGGAGTTCCTGATGCTCTAGCTCCACATGTTCTACGTGAACATTCAAATCCTTCACGAGCCATCTCTCTCATTCACCATTGCCATACTTTCTGCAATGAACCACGTTGCTTCTCTATCTCCTTCTTGGTAACCTCATTATACTTTAGGCCTGCCTTTCCTCTCTCTTGAAAATTTGCTGCCGGTAAGGTCTTGCCATCTTAAACCAAACCTATTCCTGCCCTCACGCTCTGAGTGGTGAGGCATTTAGTTGCAGCCATTTCAGAGTTTACTTCTCAGACTAGGAAGAAAAAAGTTACCATCAAGATCTTGATCAGTCCCAGTGGAATACCTTGCATTGATATGTCTCCTCTTGGATACCTCTCAAAAACTAGAATTCAGCTACCTCTGGGCAAGAGTACGTCAAAATTGAATATTCCAAAATATAACTATTTATAACACCATGAAACCATGTATCCACTTCAGCGAGTCTAAATCATATCAGCATCATAAAGGTCGAGATTTTTTGAAATTCTTCCTGTGTCCAAACAAGTGCACGATACCTCCAATTCCACTGAGATGCATAAGAATTCTGTTTCAGCCACTCAATAAGTTTTACTAGAAAGATAATGAAAAATCTCTCATATAAGCTGTTTACTTACAGTTATATTCTATTCTCCCAAGTTTGTGTTAAACTCAGATCCAATGCTGAACCACCATGCATATTCTTCCTCTAGATTGTGTATCCATTCCTCAATATTTGCTAGAGTTAACCAGATATACATCATTCATGGACGGGAACCAACCTCGGTTAAAACAACTGAAAAAGAGGTCTTTAAAAACGGAACCAATGATGCAGCCTAGAATTTACCAGATAACACCCTATACGTTGAACACATCACTGACAAGTTTGATTATCATCCAAACAACAGAATCCATCAGTTCCTCTTTAGGAATTGACAATACGGTACCTAGGATGACACATAGATGAAGGAAGAAATCATATAGATACATCATAACTAATCCTGTCATTCTAAAGTGCATGTTACCCAATAGATCGTATAAAAGAACTGTTTAAGCTTAAACATCTATCATGAATTAATGGATTAATAACATGCACTATTCAATGTTACACTGGTACAGAATGACACTTAGATTCAGCGCAATATCGTTCCATCTAGGCTTAATAAATACATCGAAGACTCCTTACATTACTGTCAATGTTATCTAGTAAATTACAGGCTTACCATATGGATAATACAACACTGATATAGCTGCAATTCAGTCATAACCCATGCATCCTGTAAGCACTCACCCACTGTATCAATGGAGACATGTTGCTCATATAGATCATAGATCTCAATAACATACTATGTAACCCAACCATCATATATATAGGGTGGAAGATTTCATGAGAAGATCTTCAACTTATCTAGTGTTCTACCAAAATAGGTAGAATGCTATTAGCAAAAAGCTTTTACACTACGTTATACAGATCATAGCCACACATGACTATCTCCCGCATGACTATCTCTAGTCCTCTTAACCCAGATTTAACTTGATTCAATTCTTAATATCATAATTGCATAAAGAAAATTCGAAATCTTACTCTTTATTCTTGCTCATACATAGGAAGTATTACATCCATTTAAATAGGAGATGTTGTTCCTATATTTAAGGAGATATAATCTCCATAAATATCTCCACACATAACTCCTAAAACAACTCCATGCTATTTATACGTGAGATTTTGTTTTCTCACAAAACTAATATTGTTAATGATTTGTTTACTCAACAACTCATAACAATATTTACTCACCCACTCATAATTACATTTACAATAATGTAATTAATTATTACAACACATATTATATTATCCTAGATAATATAATCACTTACATAATATTCTATGTTCACACTACAACATAGATATTCCTAACATTCGCCCCCTTAGTGTGAACATGGGGTAAGAGCTCCTGGAAACATCAAACTTGTCGGAGTAGCCATTGCTACTGGATCTTGCTATCTGGATCTTGCTGCTAATGATCATCCTTGTCGTATGAACATCTTCATCGACTGATCACCTTCCACCGAAGTACCTTCCACCGAAGTATGGCAGTCAGAGGACCGTACGATAGTCAGAGGACCGTACGTAGATGATTTTCCCCTGTAAGCTGAGTCATGCAGTTTGCTTCTTCCACACCAAATAGACACTCAGGAACTGTTGTTAGTCTATGTGAACACATTAAAATCAAAACATGAAACTAGTTTCACCCCCTTGTGTATAAACACACCACATAACTGAAATAAAATATCACCACATCTGTCTGCGACCCCATCGTTGGTGAATGACGAGAGGACGCTGATTTTCCTCCTTCCTCCATTGCCTCCTTCCTCCAACAAGAAAAGAGTCTACCATAGGAAATCCTCATCACTAGGACATGAAAGTTCTTCATCAGTTGAGTAGACTTCCCAATCAGTTTCTACTTCAGCTAGAAGGGCTTTCTGATCTATCTTGTCATCAAGAAGATCCTGAGCTCTCTTTTTACAGTTCAGTATTACATGCCCAATCTCATTACAATAAAAGCATTTTATTTTTCCATGTGAAGGAACCTTCTTTCGTTTATGTTTTTCCTTCTTAGATGAGGAGCTAGGTTTGTTTCCTACATATAGTACTTCTTCATGTTCTTCATGATTGCTTTTTTCTAACAATGTAGAAATCACTCCTTCTAGACTAATAGTAATTTTACTCAAAGTAAATACAATATTTGAGTAACTCTTAGGCATGCTATTAAGAAGAATAGCTTTAGCATCATCATCTTTTACATGTTCTTTAATTCCAGCTAGTTGATTTAGCAAAGAACGAAACTTACTTATATGATCTGCCATTTTTGAGTTCTCTTCCATTTTCAACCCGTACAAGCGTTGCTTCAGTGTAGTCTTTGCCATTTCAGCTTCAGAACCAAACAATTTGTTAAGAGACTCCCAAATTTCTTTTGTAGATTTTGTGAAATCCACATGATGTAGATAGGCTTTTGATAAGCCCAGACCAATGGTACCCAATGCTCTCTGATCTTTTGCATTCCATTTTGCCAATTCATTTCCTCCAGTGGGTGGAGTTGAATTAGACTTCACCACATCCCATAGATCCTTTTCTATTAAATGTAATTGCATCTGTAGTTGCCATGTATGGAAATCTTGTCCTTCAAACTTTTCAATCAGATTTAGTTTCTCCATTATTTTGTACAATACTGATAAAAAAATACAAAATTGAATCAAGTACTTTAAAATTTTATATTGAATACCTTTTAACCTCCAAGCAAGTCAAGAACTTGTATTAACAATTCAACATTATTGAAAATTGGAGAAAACTTTCAGTAGAAGAATTGATGTGCTTAATTTGATAGCTGCATAGTAAAATCCATATTTCTTCCAAAATACGTTCTGGGTTCTTCTGAAATTTCTTTTGTAGTTTCTTGACCAGCACGTGATTCTGCACACAAAATTATAGAAAAACCCACATCTGGAAACGAAAAATATAATATATTCTTTGAGACGGATTTGATCATGAAAGCACTGAAATTTCTTGCATCAAACCTGCTCTGTTACCAAATGAAAAGTTAATATCATAATTGCATAAAGAAAATTCGAAATCTTACTCTTTATTCTTGCTACAATACATAGGAAGTATTACATCCATTTAAATAGGAGATGTTGTTCCTATATTTAAGGAGATATAATCTCCATAAATATCTCCACACATAACTCCTAAAACAACTCCATGCTATTATACGTGAGATTTTGTTTTCTCACAAAACTAATATTGTTAATGATTTGTTTACTCAACAACTCATAACAATATTTACTCACCCACTCATAATTACATTTACAATAATGTAATTAATTATTACAACACATATTATATTATCCTAGATAATATAATCACTTACATAATATTCTATGTTCACACTACAACATAGATATTCTATCTATAGACCTCTTATAGTTCGACTGAAGTGACCATCATATTCTTAGGTTGTCTTGAGTTAACCAACACTTTGATGTATTAATTTTGATTGAAGAATATATAAATGGATCGAGCATGGGATATGACATATAGCGATTCATATATATATATATATATATGCATATATAGATGGTAACTCTTCTCAAACATATGGTCTTTGTTTAGGAATTGGCTTGTTAAGCCAATGAAATGTTGAACTTGACCGACTTCCAGAAGGCTCTTCCTGATCTCAGTTGAAAGTTAGAATTAATCCTGGCCTTCTCTCGGCATGAGACAAAAAGGTCTTGTGATAGGATCTCTAGCTTAACGTATTCTCTGAAATCAGCGCACAATTACAATCCTCTCCATCCAGTTGAAGAAGGATATTTAATAATGTCTGGTCCACCTATGTGGAATCCAAAATTTCTCATTTTTATGGTGTGTTCTTCACCAAGGCCTTTCGATTGGTGCCCGTTTGGTTCACCTTGGTGTTTCAGCTCCCAATGCCCCTTTTATGGCCACTTGGAAACCTTATCTCATCTTTTTAGGGTACTTTCGCAAAGCCCAAAAAGCTATGAATTCGATTCATTATTTTTTCCTCCCTTTCTGACTAGAGATGCTTTACTTGACAACACATTCTTTTAGGAGATAAATGTTGGATGCCTAATACTTTTTCCTAGATTTGGCATGCTTTTAGAGGGAAAATTCTTTTCTATATTTAGAAAGAAAGGAATTCTTGTTTATTTTCTAATGTTGAAGTTGACCAACAATTGTATATTTATAATAAATTTGTAGTTATCACGAATGTATTGCTACAATTTCAAGTGCAAACAAACAAGGTGGTGCTTAAGGTGGAACATCTACAAACTCTCCTTTAGAACTGGGGTGGTGCCCCTTGCAATTTTTCTTAGGAGCCACCATCCCCCTCCTTCCAATCCTCATCACAAGGTGGTTCTAGTGGTCATCCTAGAGGTAGTGGTCATCGGAGCCGCTCGCAACGCCACTTGTTCATTCGGGCCCGCCAGTCCCCGTGCATTCAGTCTCCATGGAGGAACTTCTCCCCTATACCTTCATCCCACCACCGGGGTTGGGATATCACCCCTGCCACCCAACCAACTTGGCTGGGGCTCGGTGGCTGCCTGGAGCCACACACTCTTGATGGTTAGATCCTCCCGCATCCACCCAAAAAATTTCCCAAGATGTCTCTTGCCATCTCGCCCACTCTAGCCACAACTAATGGTATTGAAGAAGGAATCCAACCTGGCTTTGATTGGGACATGCCAACTAATGTTAAGGAGATGTATGGTTCTAGATGGTCTGATCAAGATCCATCCCTGTAGGACAAAAATTTTCAATGACGGCTTAACTTCCTTGCTTCTCTATTTTTTGATGTTTTGTAAACATTTATATTCATAGGCTTTGTTTTTTCCTAGTTTGAACTTGTGTCTTTGCGGGGTGCTTCCATACCACCCGAATTTTTGTGTATTATCTTTTATCATTTTACTTGTTAATAGAATATAAGATCTTATTCATAAAAAAATGATTTAAAATAAACAATTCAAATTCCACAAAATTTGACTTTTTTAAAATTTGACCTAGAGAGCAACAGGCATAAAATTGTGTAAAAAAATTGTTTGATTTTTTGAATCACTTTTTATGCATTATCATTAGGAGGAAATAAATAGCATAAAGTAACATAATTTTCTAGTAAAATATTATTTTTTCATCAATATCAAATGAATGTAAGTAATTCTATTACCTTTTCTAAATCTTGAGATAAAGTTTTATGTCAAAAAAATATTAGAGGGAAGTTGAAAGGATGTTGGAGTTAAAATAAAATTGTTGTTGTGGAATGAAAATAAAATAATATAAATTAAAGTATATAAAATAACATATAAAAAATTATATAGATTTGTATGGTAGGTTTAAGTTGAAAATGTGAAAAATAATCCATGTACACTGTGTAATGTGAAACTCTTTTAGCTAAAAATGCCTAAGAAAATAATATTTGTTAAAATATATTTCATTTAATTAGATATAAAACAATTATTCAACTACCACTTTATTATTTATCTAACAATTTTCAAGCCTTTAATTCAAAACTCTATATCATTATGTTTTAAACTAGTAATTACTTTTTCCTTTTTGTCAATTGACTTTTGAAGTAGAAATATATGTAAACTCATTTTCTTTGTCTACATGAAAGATTTTTATTTGTAGGATTCGAACCCTAAGCATGGATGATCATGCACCTAAAGAGAGTGTTCCTAGTTTCTTGATTATAGACAACATGGAAAATTTTAACGGCCTCCATTCTTCATCATCAATGTATGATGAAGAAAATCCGTCAATTTGTTATCCTAGATGGAAGAAATGATTCACAAATTTATTCTGATGTAACTAGGTTTTCTCTAATTTCCTCAATTTTTGATATTATTATTCCTTATAATAGTCCATAGGTATTGATCCATTAATGAGGTGATGTCTACATCCAAACCAATTCCCTTAATTTATTTTCCATTATTTGATAGAATTTTGAATAATTTTTTGAAATCTTTGAAACCATTTTTTTTTGTTACTTCTTATCATTTTTTGGTACTTTGTGTTTTTCTTTTATAAAAAATATACATAATTACAATAAACATACAAATTTTTTAAGCTGTACGCTTTATTTTTATGTTATTTGATGGAATTTTTTTTTAAACCTTATTTACTCTATTATTTGAGAGAAACTTGATACATTATAAGTTTTTGGTTATTTTCTTAATAAAAATAATAAGTGATTACTATTTTTAATGGTTTTCTTATGTTGATAGGCATTTAAAAAGGGAGTCTCAATAGTTATGTCTGACACACACTATGGAAATAGATGATTTATATTTTGTGCCAATGCACATTGATAGATGCCATCATCAAAACCATTGATGAGGGAAAACCTAATCACTCCCTAAATTGCTAAAGAGAAACCATAATCATAAATGTGCACCAAATCAATGACACATACACAGAGTTTGGGATTAAAACATATGCAAGTTTCCCCATTTACATGTGGTGGAAAAGGATAATTTATGATGTAATTAGTTGAAATATTATATACTTTCTCATGCCCCTATCATCTTCCATTAAATTCTACATCTTCTACTAATACTTGTGTTGGTTATCAATTCTCAGTGTGGGTCATCAAGAAGGATCTCGGGTGTTTGATATCATTTTCATGTAGGTTGTTTGAGGTTTGAAATTTTATATTTTGAAGGAGTTGGACCCAGAAGCTCCACTGGTAGCACAAGTGGTGAGGCCATGAGTTGTGGCAAAATTGGAGTGACTATTAGTGGTGCGGAGATGGGTGGACCACAATTGGGTAAAAGAGATGACGAGACCACCAATGGTGGGATAGATGGAATGGTGGGGGGAGAAGATGAAAAATCAAATGTTGTATGTAGAGTTTTGGTTGACGGATGGGTGGGAGCTGTCACTAGCCATTTGGCCATAGGTGGCATACGTGCGGTGGAGGGCAACCCTATGGGAGGCTTAGTCATGGTTGGAAGAGTCGAAGTGTAGTGCTTGGGTGTCATGAATGGTGGTGCCGATGTAGTCATATGTGGCATGTGGGTAGTAGTGGGTGACATCCATTGATTTGGGAGGGGGGTGTTTTGGTGGTGGGCATCAGTGGTGTGGAAGTTAGATCCCTCACTAACATCTTTTGACACCACTATTTTTTCTACATATTTTGGTGTGGTGGTTTTGGAAACTTTGGTTTTTGGAGTGAAGAATGGAGGATGGTGGTTTTAGAATTTTAGAGAAAAATATCATATATGTTTTTTTTTTCATTTTTTCAATAGCTATTAAATGGTGTTGTCGACAAAAAATTGACTGACAACTAAATCAACCCTTTTACCTATCGTAAAGGTTAAGACAAAATCGAAAAGCTTTAATCATATAAGGGACTTAGAAAATATTCTAAGTGTAGGGTATTTTATATCTTAAATAATTTATAAACAAACAAACCTAAGATTCTTGGAAGATCATTTAATTTCATTTAGAAAAAGAGAGAATATAAAAACAAGAAAGAAATAAAGAAAAGACAGACAAACAAGAAAGAAAAGAACAACAAAGAAACAAAACCCACAATCTGCATATTATCAACCCTATCCGACAGAGTGATATCTATGAACTAGATAAACTCTTGGAGGGAAGATAATAAGCTTGCAACATTCTTCCTACTTCTCTTATATTCAGTTGCATAAATAATGCTTGTATATAATATGAAATTGATCCTTTTAACTCCCATTAAATTATTCTTTTTACTCTAGATTTAATGCAATATATAAAATGAAATTTTGAAAATCTATTTCTCTTTTATCTCATATTTTTGATTTAAAAAACAACAGCGTGTATGAGTAAAATATCAACCGAAGTAAACACCATATAAAAGTAATACAAAGTCATAAGATACCAACATGAATTTTATATTAAGATGAGAAAATGATTTACAAATGAGAAGCGCAAAGTCACTGAAAACAACTTTATCCAAGATCTGATCAAATCAATATCCAAAAGGTAAATTATAAACCCAAATGATCAGAAATCCATGTAAATAGCCTTCATTGATCCCCTGGATATACATATTTAATTATGCAATCAAATTATACATCAGACATAAAAAATCAATATTCACATTATCAGAATAATAGTAATATAACTAGATATACCTCTTGTATCTAATGTTTACACTCAAATCCTCAAACTTGGGTTATCATAATCCTGTAATCAAAGCCTCATTCAAAAATAATTTCACTGAAAATATAGAATGAATAATTACACTAAACTCAAATGTAAATTACCTTGATGTTACCCCCCTCATTACCAAAAGAGCCCTTCTTTTTCTTTTATTTCTTCTCCATGAGATCCCATTCAGTTATAACCATAATGTCATATATAAAATTAATGATCTTTTATAATAATCATCATTAATTATGCCACTTAATTTATAAAATGCAAATTTAGGAATCGCTGATTGAATTTATGATAAAGGATCTTGGAAAATCATATCATAAATTAGACCTGGATAAATAATAATAAGAAACAAATAAAGGTGGGGAACCCACAATAGTTAAATAAAACATTTATTCTAAATCATCCATATAGCCATATCATTTGCATTCAATTTTCTAACTATCATTAATCGACATCAAAATATATAGTTTAATCTTTTCTAAACATCTATATATATATAACCATAGATTAAACATTCCCATAACAAAAATAGTCCTATTGACTTATTTTAAATCATCACTTCCTATTTCATCATTTCTACCATGTGTCATATTCGTAACTCGAAGTCAAAAAAGAGATTTCCAAAAGCTAAGTCTATTATCAATGTCTGAATCAGTATGCAGACACATTTTCAGAAACTTTATTTTATAACAAATCATTAAAACCTAGATCAATCACTTTCCCACATAGTGATTAAATTAAAAATCAGCCACTTAGAAATCATTTAAATATTAGAAAATTTCCTCAAATCATGAACCCTGAAATCTCCAGTCAAAATAAAGAAATGGTTCCCGCTCATCAATAATTTATCTACAACTCCAATGACTCTAATGCATATGCCCTTGAACAATATTACCTATTTCATTGTATTCAACTGACCTAAAACAGAAATATTTTCAGGTTCTGAATTACCATGATTTGAAAAAATTTTAAAGAAATCAATAATGACACAATTCTTGATAGACGCTTCCTTTTCTCACAAAATACCAGATTTTCAAAAACATGTTTTTACAGCAAAACAAACGAAATGGGTATTCATAGAACCATGACAATTATTAACACTCGAATTTCTACAACTTTATCAAGAGAAACATCAAGTTTATCATTTCATAATCCATCAAGATATTCAACTATTAATGAAACCCAAAAAGATTAAAACCTTGCAATAATCTTTCCACATAGTTTATCATGAACCATAAAAACTCAATAATCGACAATATTCATTCAAGTTCATAGACTGAAATTTCAATAAATTCGAGAAATAACACGATTTTTCTTATCAATCTATTTTCATCATTCCAGATATTTTAGAAACATTCATTTTAGAACCACAATGAACATTTCCATCCAAAAGAGTAATATTTAACAATATATTTTCAGAAACCATACCACAATATCAAGTCATTTCCAAATCAAAAGTCATTTATCAAAACCCAAAAATATTTTTACCTCATGTTTACTCAAAATGCCAAATAGAAACTTCACTCTATAGATGAGTAGGGAAATGAGCCAATGAAACCCAAAAATGATAGTGACAGAATCAAACCTTCTGTAGTCGAATCAGCCACGCAATATTAAAATATTGAAACCCAGTTCGCTAATCAAACGAAGAAACTTCAAATATGAAAACATGCAGAGATATAACCTATGTGGACTCGCTACAAAATCAAAACAAGTCTTAAAAATTGAGAACAAGAATAATCCACAATATGTAATGAATAAACATACCTTGAGAGGTATGATGAAAATTACGAGCTTCCTGAGAGCACCAAATACCAAAACTTGGAACTACCAAATATTTCTAGCAAAATTTTGACAGAGGCCCCCTATGGTGATGAAAAATCAAATGACTGACTAAACCCAAAAATGAAAAAAGATAGACTTAGGGTTTTCAATTCTCAACCAGCTCAAACTCCAAAGGAGGTGCATTCAACCCTCAAGCTTGCCTTGCCATAAAATTATTGTATTTAATGCCCACAGTCCTAAATTCCTATTGTGGTTGATGATGCCACTTGGCATTTCTTCAAATCAAGTAATGTGGCCAAGCTAACCACTTCATATTTCCCACCATAGGAAAGGTTTAGAAAACCAATCTAGCAAAATTGGTTCTTAAAACTTCTCAATATCACTTGCATTGTCAATGCTTCAATAAAAATATTTGATCAACATTGATTCACCACACTCATAGTTCATTATGAAAAATGTAGCATCCAAACAAATGGAAATATCCTATGGTGAGATCAAAAATGTAACTGACATTTGACAAAAAATATGCACTTCTCAATTAAACCATAATGCATCCCAACACTTCGCTTATTAACCAAAACATTATACTTTAGTATTTATCGACATGACCATTATCATTTTAGAAGGGAAAAAGAAATGAACCAAAATGCAAGGTTGGCATGAAAGCCAATGGAAAGAAATCACAAACCATCTTTAAAATTAATCTCCATTTTGCATACATTAGGCAACATAACATATTAATCAAATTGAATATCAAAAGTACTCATGACATGCAACTTTGTTTTAAGAATGCCACTTTAAACCACTTATGAAAAAATTAATAATGCAATTAACACCTAGTGGCCCCCGCCAATCATGAGGGATAAAGAGGTTTTGAATGAGATAAAAATGATTTTCTTTTTGTAAAAGAAAAGGAGGGCTATAAAATTTGAGGCATAACACTGACGACCATACATGGCTGGTTTTCAGTTAAGAGGGAAGGCTAGGTTGCATTAATAAATTAATTGAATTTAAAAGTTCAAGAGTGCAAGCAGGTACTTGTTTCTTGGATCGATCTACGTAGACCTCAAGATGATGAGAAAAATGGGATGAAATGTCTTGGTAGAACGTGAGTGAAGAAGGGATAAAGAGATTGGGAAATGAGGGAAGAATGAAGTCAGATTACAAGATGAAATTTCCCAAAAATTTTGAAAAAGTGAAAATGCAACTTCTAAACATCATGAATATCCAAATCATTATTATACTTATTACCAAATAATTGATTTTAATGTATAATTCATCTTATCCAGCTGCAAACAAAATCTTACCATCCATGGAACTGGTTAACCCTTCATCTTTCCACCATTTGACAAGCAATGGTTGATTGAATTTCCAACAATCATAACACAACCAAAAAACAATGAAAGACACAAAAACCAAAACAAGTGAACAACCGAAAGAAAACAAAATAAAATAAATATATTCAAGAATACAATGCACAATCTCATTATTTGATGTTAAATATTTTCTAGTGTAAGACTGATTGGAGAAAGAGGTGATGATGAAATGAAGGAAAAATGAAGAAAGAAACTTCACTCAATCATGAAAGCATCATGTTGTAAAGAAAAGTATTTGTTTCAATAAGACCACTGAAAGAACCATTTTCTATAGCATGATTATCATTAGCATGAAACAACATGTATGATTTGAAAAAAATGAGGCAACTTGACAAACAAGTAGCGAAAGCCTCACAACAAGATATTTAAAATGGTTGAAACATATTTAAAATTTTCATTATTGTGTATGTTCTCAACTATTTCATATTTCTCAAAACCATTAGATTTTTCAACACTTACTTCTGTTATCCTCACACTCAGTTTCATATTATCACACCTTGCCTCCATGACTTCAAAGTCCATTGAAGAATGAAATGAATTATATTCATATTTTAACATTGTAACCATATTTGAATCATCAAAAATGAATTTCTCATAATCAATTTCAAGAATTTCATCATCAAAATCATATTTTAAAGAGAAATAAAAAATTTCATTATCATAAAGTAACCTAGATTTTTCACTTTCAAAATCTTCTACCAAATTAATCAACTTAGGAGAATCGTCGCGAAAATCCATATCAAAATTAAAACATTCATGGAGAGGAGAGACATTTTCAGTAGAAGGATCAAAACTTAAGTAGTCCAAAGATGAATTGGTGATTGAATCAGAGCTTTGATGCTCGATTTCTAATGAAACTTCCAAAGAGTCTTCTATAGAAAGAGAAAAATTATATGAAAATGAGTTATCCTTGCAAGAGGATTCAAAATCTAATCCATGAGGAGACTCTGGAGAAATTTCATATTGATGAAATATTTCATTAGAAGATTTCATTATTTCATCATATAAAAGAAAGAAGGAGGATTTGTTCAGGGAACCTTTCTTCAAACTCAACCATCAAAATTGAAAATTTATGACATTTGAACATATTATGATTAAGTTGACAAACCTGACAAAAAACTTGATGTTTACTTCGAATATGAATGAGTTGAAGAGCTTTGTCAAAATCTACAATCCCAATTTTATTAGTGAATGCCCTATGAATTTCTGGTAAAAACCTATCCCAATGATTGAAAGAAAGTTTTTCACTTGGTCTGAATGAACCTGGAATCTCATAATATTTTGCAAGAAAATGAGATAAATTCTTTCCAAAAGATTCAAATTTCTCCCCAAGTAAGCGTGAACCAAGAAGTTAGACTTGAGTTAACTTGATTTTCCACTAACTTGATGACATAAGTGTATTCACATATAAGTTCTTTCAACTCAGGAGAAAAAGAAGAATCATGAGTAGGTTGAGCAAAATGTAAAAGAGGTTCATGACTTTGTAGAAAATCAATGGCCAATGCCTTTTTCTTTGAAGCATGATGCTTATAAGGTATAGGCATTAACTTAATCCAAAATATTAAAGTGAAGTTTTCTCCTATTCTAGATGTCATAGGAATATCAAGATAATCCAAGAATAAACATTGTGTGAAGTCTTTAAAAGAATCATTTTCCTGCCAAACTGAATTAAGCCAAGATTCAAGTTTTGGGTGAGTTTGATTTTGAACAAGATAAATGGCAAATTTCCATTCTCTGAAAAAATCACATGGACTGAAATCAAGCAAAGAAGCAACATGTAATAAATCATTAACAAAATAATCAAACCTCGAATGATCAATGGATATAGAGGAAGCCATGGGAGAAATCCTTGGCGACCAACTATGGTCATTAAAATAACCACAATGAGTAGACAGTTAGAAGAAAACTACTCGTGAAAGAATGAATTAGAAGAAAGTACCGAGTAGAGTCACAAAATTTGTTGTCGATAGAAAATTGACCGACAACTAAATCAACCCTTTTACCTATCGTAAAGGTTAAGATGGAATCAAACCATATTTAATCATATGAGGGACTTAGGAAATATTCTAAGTGTAGGGTATTTTATATCTTAAATAGTTTCTAAACAAAAAAACCTAAGATTCTGGGAATATCATTTACTTCATTCAGAAAAAGAGAGAATATACAAACAAGAAAGAAACAAAGAAAAGGAACAAAACAAACAACAAAAGAAAAGACAAATATGTGAGACCAAACAAGAGTAAAATAGACTACTTCTCTCCTCATATCCCATTTTACATGAAAAATATTCTCACAACTCCATACTATGATCATATAATTTATTGTTTAATTACCTTTATCTGACAGAGTGAAACCTATAGAGAAGGTAACCTCTTGAAAAGGTAAAAGCCTTGAATAACACTTTTAACTCCTTTGATCCTTTAAATTGAAATATTCAAGGTCTTAAATATTATAAATTATACAATGAACCCAAGAAAAGTGATTGCTCTTAATATTAATCCATAATAGACTGCCAAAATAGTTGTATAATCTCAAAAATAATAACCAAATTTACACAAAAAGATATGTACATATTCACATAAAACTTACTGAAATAGAAAATTGTAAGCATGATGACAAGAAAACTAGTTTTGCATTTATGGAAAATCAATACAAAATTGTTGAATCAAAATATTTACAAGTTATGATCAAATCAAAGCCAAATAGCCGATGATTCACATATACATGAGATTTGAAATGAAGAAATTTTCAAGCCTGTTCTGGATATACATTTTTTCTGCAATTGATTAGATAAGAATGCAATATAAAATTAAATAATCAGAATAATAAAATTTAAACTGGATATACCTGTGCATTTGAAAATCATTCTCAAAAATCTCAAAAACAATGTCATCAAACACCTGAAAGATCACTTGCTTCAGAAGTTATTTGTACTAAATATATTTCAGAATGGAAATAATTGCATCAACTGCAATACATGATTTCTTCTCCTCTTCATCATCTTCTTCAAGTTTGTTTATAGCTTCCTCATGATCCCATTTAGTTATAACTGAATTCCATATTAAAATTAATGATCTTTTATAATATCATATTGACTTATGTTTTTTTAAAATGACTTTAAAAACATAAGTCACATAACGGACTTGGAAAATAATATAATGAAATAAGACATTTAAATGAGTTTGGGATGTCATAAAAAGGAGGGGCCCACTAGACATCTAATGCACTATTAACTAATCACAAACCATTAAGCATTCATATTTAATCCAACTATCATATAATATGAGAAAAATGGATTAAGAAAGGATCCAATCATCAAACAAGCCATTAATCATGTTATCCAAAACTTCCACAAAATCAGCCAAACTGTTTTATCTATATGATGTAATTACCATTTTAAAGTTCACCAAATCATCAAACTAATAAACTATCAAATCCCATATAATGACTACAGTTTGAAAGTATGCTACCCGCATCAAAATAAAGTAACAAAGTATGTTCACCAATCAATCATCCCAACGTGATTAAATTAAAAATTATGCCACTTAGTCAGAATATCAAAAAATTTACTCAAATCATGAATCCTCATCTCCAGTTAAATCAAACAATGGATTCCCACTCTCAGTAACCTTTTCCACACACTCCAAGGGATCAAATAATTGAACATTGCCAGTAATAACACCTTCCTCCTGCTCTACCTTGAACTTTTTCACTGTTCCTGACACCGAAAGAAAAATATTTTTTAATCAAGGTTAAATGCATGACCATTATTGGAAACTGAGTCATAAAACATGTTTTAAACCCTTATTCAACCATATATCTGCAATCATTATCATTGAATGAGACAAAGTATTGGTAGAGCCAATTGATCATTATGCATTTAAAGGAGTAGTGAGTGTCAATGCCACAAAAAATCATTCCTTTTAAAACCAAAATGTATCATATACCCAAAACAAACTAATGAATATTCATTCAACAAGAAATTTTAAGAACCCAAAATCATGCCATTTTCTTATCAATATTCACATTCGGCCTTTAAAACCCATTTCCCTTAGAACCACAGTGAATCCATTTTTATCCAAATGAGATAGTATTTAGGCACCCAAAATTGTAAATGACAACTGCACCAATATGCAAATGATTTGAAATCAAGCATTATGTACACAAAAATATCAACCACAACCTTAGAGGCAATTTCTTGTTCAATATGCATATATTTTGGGAAGAACCCAAGACTTATTCACTATCAGCAGTGGTTCGCACCGAACAAAGAAAGGATTTAAATGAGCCTTCAAGATTTCAAAACCATTCAGCTAAAACTTCATTATCCATTATCTTTTAGAAGATACTCGAATAGAAAAAACCCAATTTGTCTTTTGATCTTTACATAATTTAAGTGTTTAAAACTACGGGTATAAATAACAAAATAACAAGATTTTCGAATGCCAAAATATTTCCATGCAAAATAAACTATCATACAGTCCACATACCTAATTATCGATACGTTTCCTTCCCAAAACTTCATTGAACCTTGCCTCAACCATCTTAAACTCCAAACGATAGACATACAAACCAAAACACAAAATGACTACCAAAACTACTCATTTCTCCCAAAAACCACATTTATCGCTATGCATTGAATGACATTAATGACACAGGTTATGAAACCAACTACATTTTCCCACATTGACCTCCTCGAAAACTAAACAAAATTCCCTCTAATCCAATACACCACCGCGAATCAATGCTTTGATTAAAATATTCAAAAAAATATTCTAATGCCACTACACTATATTTCATTATGAAACTTTGATCTCCAAACAAATTTAAATGCCATGGTGAGATTAAATAATGTAACTATTTCAAAAAATATGCACTTCTCAACTAAACCATAATACATCCTGAAACTTTTCTTATCAACCAAAACATTATAATTCCAGTATTTATCAATATGACCATTATCATTTCCAGAAGGGAAAAATCAAATGAACAACGATGTGGGCATGAAAGCCAAGGAAAGAAATCACAAACTGAAAATTAATCTCCATTTCACATACATTAGGCAACAAGACAGATTAACCAAATTTATATCAAAAGTACTCATGATAGCCGAATTTATTTTAAGAATGTCATGAAACCACTTATGGAAAAAAATTAATAATTTAATTAACACCTAGTAGCCCCTGCCAATCAAGAGTAAAAAGAGGTTTCTTGTATGAGAGAAAAAAAATGTCTAAGAAAAGGGGGCTATCAAATTTTTGGCAATAAAAAATGGGTTAGCAATATGTATTTTCCCTTCTAGACCTTTAAGTAACACTAAATATTTAATTTTATAAATATTGTTATGACATTTAATCTTCTACAACAACCATGCCAATTTTTTTTGATTCGTTGCGTATCTAGGTTTTATGTACCTTTCATTCCCAACATATGTGAACTTTCTTTTATTTATAATTTTAAATTTTTAAAATTCACTGCAACACTTAGAATAGGTGCCAAAAACTATTCTTAATTCACATGTTTTTTCTGTTCTCAAGTATTTTCTATTTTCATCGTGTTTACATATTTTTCATTGTATTAGTTTAGTGTTTATATTATTAAAACACAAAATCATGTTATCACAGTAATCCAAATAGTTGTAAATGTAAATGTCCCTCAAAATTTGACAAATGTGACCTATATTTGATTAATAATATTTGAATTCATTGAATTTGTTGTGACCATTACAATGTGTCAAAATTTATTCTTAATATACCATATTTCCTGCTTTGAAGGTGTTTTCTATTTTCATTGTGGTTGTATTTTTTTTCATTAGATCAACGATTTTTATTAAGAAACATAATAATGCAATTACATAATCCCAAAAATTAACTAAGCCATGGAAACAAGGCTCTTAGTAGTTTTTGGAAAAACAATATATGGCCTTTTTGGTGTAGGGAAAGTACATAAAACTTAGTTCACACACACACACACACACACACACACACACACACACACACACACATATATATATATAAGATTGAATATGGTGGGCTTATCATAAGACATTTTTCTAAAAAATCCTTTCATAGAGTCATTTTCATTATCATACATTATAACACTACCATATATTATTAAATTTGAGCTATAATTAGAGTAATTAGAATATCCTCCATTTGTCAACCATGTCGGTGGGGTAGTTGTTATACCCATAAAATATTTGATATCTTGGATCATATTTTTCCTTCAGTTGGACTGTAGGTAAAGGAGTTGGATGAGTCTGGTGAGGGATTCTTATGAAACTTATGGCTACATCATATTCATTATAGATCTTCTCAACTACAACCAATCCTAAGGAATCCACTACTAAATGGGCGACATGGAAAAAATAAACTAGACCACACATAATATTTTCTTCATCATTTACATCATTCATTCATGTTTCCTATTATTGAGGCCTCACAAATCCAAATTTAAGACAAATAAGTTGCTCCCAGGTATTTCTTTGTTCAATAAAAAATTTCTTTGCTTTCTTTCAAGTAGATCTCATAAATGACACATGGTCCATACGTGACTTTCCAAAACAAAGAAAAGGATCACTTACTTTCTCTTCGATTTAACAAAAAATAATTTTTTTTATAAAACCATAATTACAGAGTAACTTATATAAACAACAATGTACAGATGATCAGATGCAATATGACATAAGCAATAAGTAAGGAAAGTACAAAACCATAAGCAAGAGATATAGAAAGGATGACTTAATTGATTTGCATTTGATCTAGGATTGGTACAGACTGGGAAAACTATTGAAAATGAGATGAAAAATGTCGTAAATGCTCAAGCTAAATTATGTAACTCATGGATCAAGATGGATAGGGGTGCTTAGATTGGGGTAAGGGTACCTGGGAACCAGAGATTGCTACTAGGTTCTAGTGACTACGGAAATGGTTAGAACTTGATTTTTTTTTGTGTCACACCAGTTTCACAAATGTTCTTTTTTGATCACCTGTATGTCACTCCTTGATCATAGAAGGAACCTGTAACCTGCAAAATAGAAGCTCACCTGCAAAACCCATAAAACCACATGAAATATAAAAAATAAAGATACAATATGGGGAGTTAGACTGACCTCGACGGTCACCTGATAGAGTGAACTTACAACCAAGAACTACACTACATCTCAGACTCCATGTAGTTCTTATGAGTGTATGTAAGGATTGAGCTCTATGATGCCCTAGTGCCAGTTACACTTGATAGCATGCCAGATCTAGAATGTAACAATGTATAACATGTGTGGATGGAATAGAATGAACTTCCCCTTCCTATACAGTGTATGTAGAAAATACAGTCCCTTGTTCCTTGAATGAATGCCAAATGGATGCTTTGAAGTGTTTTAAGTGCCTTTTGAATGCAAGATTAGGTGATAGTAATAATGCTTAGAGCTTGGTACTTTATTTTTGAACACATAACTATTTATTTATATGACGCCCTTGTTTGAATTTCCTAATTGACAACTGGAAGGTTGAAGTAGAAAAAATTCCCAAAAGATAAAAGAGACCCAAAAGAAGCGAGTAAGATAAGAAAGGGTCAGGGGCTCCGAGAAGGGATAGAAGTGCCTGGGCACTATTGTCTTGGATGGGATATGGTGTTTGGAGCCATAAAATATAAATAAGTAAAATAACGACTAGGCTGTAGGGTGTGTAAGACCAAATAAAAATCCAGAAACATAGAAAAGAATCCAAAGACATTTGTCAATTATTATTTTTCTTACTTAGGAATCATCTGAATGCTAGTATGTGTTTAGGACCTAGAAATGTATCCAAGTGTGTGATTTTGTGTCTACACTCTCCAACACTTTCCCTTACCATAAAATTATCCTCACTTTATATCCTTCTTCATCACCCTACTTTATCCTACAATGTTCTCATTTTCTCCTCCATATCAATGTATTCATTACACTACTCATGTGTAATTGCTAGTTTATATGTGTAAATGGTTAGTTTTGGTATATAGTATTTATTAGTTTTGAAATTTATATAATTATACAAGACTTGTTAGTTTAATGTTTCATAATAAGTTTTATCGGCACATATCTTGGATTTTTTGGTCTCAAACCTCCTCATTTCTAATTATTTTCAAAAAACCTTGAGTGTATGTCTCTTGGGCACCTACAACCATGAGTGTATGTGTAGATGTGAAAAGTGGTTTTATGTTAGCAATGCACAACAACAAACCACAATCATTGTAATTCATATATATAAATATATATAGATTATATATATATATATATAATTTAATAAATCAAATCTAATAGAAAAAATGTTTTATTGTAAATAATTGAATAGTAGAGATGTATTGAAATACATAAATATTGATGCAAAAAAGGTTTACACTCAGACTCACCTTGCTGGTTTCAATCCCAATTTCCAACTTTCTCCTTGAGACTAGTAACCTTCTGGGCCCAATTCTCATACTTAATGGTAATTTGAATATATTTCAATAGTGAGACAAGGATAAATATAGGTCCTCTCACCTCATACAACTCTTTAAGAAGTGTTGTGATGCTCTCCCCAAGCTAATGGTCACATATCTCTATCACATTCCTGTTTTGATGTCGAGTTTCACTTATAACTGTCTTGTAGCCCTCCTAGTCTCTTCTGTCACTCCTATAAACCAAAAAAATCAAATTTAAAACTAACTAAAGGGGTTTCTTGACACCATTTATCCTCCTCTAATCTCCCAAGAAGTTCCCTTATTCAATTCCAAGTCTAGAATGGTTTTCTTCAACTATGTCTCTCCAAATTAGGTCTGTCCTACTTCTAGAAGGAATCTGCAATTGATTTTGTACAATAAAATGATGATTATGGTCTCAAACTTTGAAAATATGCTAGAAGGTCATGAGACAAAGATTCCTACAATTTTTCATTCATTTTCAATCAGTCATACAACTCCTCCAAATTCAATTTCTTGTTCTCCAAACCCTAAATGAGGGTTTACCAGGTATGTATCTACTCGATATAAGAAATTTACAAGGATTATGATGGTTTAAATGATGATCAAGGCTAAAATGTTAATAGAATAAGGTCTATGTAGGGTCTAAGATCACGCTTTACCACTCAAAACTTCTTCCACTTTTCCCTTTTTAATGCAATCTGAACTCATTTTCTAACCCAAATTCTATGTGTCCTTCAAATGACTGGAACAGGGGTTACCACACACAAAGAAGTAAAAACAAAATTTATAAACCTAGGAGTAACAATAAATGATTGAACATACATGTAATTACTCTAGGATAATAAATATTGCAATGTATCAAGTAACAAAAAATTAATCATTATCAACTACCACACACATAATTTTGATAGCGAAAATCAAAGTTTCTTGAGCAAGACCAAATCCTTCTTCTCTTGGAGCCCATTCTCAATTGTCATTTGAATGGAATGAATTTGAATTTAGTTACATTTTACGTGTTATGCCTCCACCAAATAGTTCCTACCAAATATAAGCCTTATATGACCTTCAAGTCCATGTTTAACTTTGAATACAACATTGAAAAACTCTATTTTTGGTTAGAACTAAAGACCTTGAAAACTAAACTATGATTATGAATTCTAGACCTGAATAGGACCTTTTACAAGCTTAACACATGTTTGAATGTTCCAAAAAATCACACTTAATACCAAAAAACAAGCCAAAAGTCCCAAAACAAATTTCAAATTTGCTTTAGGAGGGAAAAGAAAAATTTCAAATTTTTAGAGGCTAGACCCAAATAAACACACAAGATGATCTATTAAGATCCCTTAAAGACTCCTAATCCCTCCTAACACACTTCCAAGCCAAAATTGAGAATAAAAGATCAAAATTCCATGTTAGGAAGAGATGATCCTGCATCATACTCCCCAAGGAAGAAGAAAAAGACTTAGGGTATGTTGTCCACTATCTCCTCCAAGTTCTTCCCGTGCTGTTTGATGTCATTTTCAGACATACATGCAGCCTCCTCAAATGGTTTATGCTTCCATTTTATCAAGTACTAAAAGTAATGCTTTCCTATAGTCTTCTTGAGTCCCTTCTTATCTATAATGCACTCAATCTCCTCTTTTTTGACCTTTGTCAATTGTTCAACCCACACTTTACCTATTGTAGATTATTCCTCTACCATGTCATCATATTTTTCACCTTCCTTGAAAGGATACAAATATGAAACATTAAATATTGGAGATATGGATACCCCACTAGGAAATTCTGGTTCATAATCATTACTAGAAAATTTATTCAACACCCTACAAGGTCCTATCTTATTCATTTTCAGTTTATTGTATTCACCTTTGGGAAACCTCTTATTCCTTAGATGAGCCATGAATAAGTCACCAACCTCAAAATTCACTTCCCTTCTCTTCAAATTTGTCTGCTTCTTGTATTTGTCCACACTAGCTTGCAGGTGTTTCTTTATTTGTTGATGAACCTCTTGCATGGTTGTTGCAAACTCTTCATCCTCTACACTTCTTTTCTCCATCTTTTTGATGTATCTCAACTCAAACAAACCTCTAGGTTACATTTCATACACTTCTTGAAATGGACTCATGCCTATGCTTCTGTTCTAATGAGTCATTGAAGGAAAACTCTGCTTATGTGGTAGCACAAGATCCATTGATTTGGATGATCCTTAGATAAACAACTTAGAAGGTTCCCTAAAATCATGTTAACCACCTTAGTTTGCCATCATTCTGAGGATGGTATGTTGAACTGAAACTAAGATTATTTCCCAATTTCCTCCACAATGTTCTCTAGAAATGTCCCAAAAACTTAGAGTCTCCGTCTGAAACTATTCTCACTAGAAGTTCATGAAGTCTAACCACCTATTTGAAGAATAAATCAACTATATGAGTGGAATCACTTGTTGTTCTACAAGGAATGAAGTATGCCATCTTTGAAAATATGTCCAAAACTACATAAATTGAATCATAACCCCTTTGTTCTTGGTAATCCCATGAAAAATTCCATACTGATGGAATCCCAAGGCCTATTTGGAATTGGAAGGGGATAATATAGTCTTGCATTTTTTATTTTACCCTTTTCTCTTTGACAAGTTGTACATATTTCAAAAATCCTTCTCACATCAGTTTGCATCCTAGGCCAAAAATAATGTCTAGTGAGTTGTTCCAATGTTTTTGTCAAGCCCAAAATGGCATGCCATGCTCCCACTATACTTCTCTTTGATGAGATTCTCTCTCATATAACTCTTAGGCACACAAAGTTGTATTTCTTTGAAGAGTAATCCATCTTGAATAAGGTAATCCAACCACAACTCCCTATTCATCCTTGTTGGCTGCTTGCAAGCTTCATAAGCTTCCTTGAAATCTTCATCCTCTTCATACATCTCCTTAAGTGAATCAATTCCAACACTAACAAGCTGAATTTCATGCACCAATAAAACTCTTATACTCAAATCATCAACTACCTTGTTACTTTGTCCCTTCTTGTGCTTGATGGTGAAGGTAAAATTTTGTAAGTATTCCACCCATTTCACATGCCTTTGATTGAGTTTTGGCTGATTGCTAATGAACTGATAGAGATGAGTTATCTGTATAAATTATGAAATCCTTGGGAAATAGGTATTGTCTCCACTTTTTCAAATCTTGAACCATGACATAAAATTCCAAATCATATGAGGAATACTTCTTCTTGGCATCATTTAGTTTTTCACTGAAGTAGGCTATTGGTTTGTTGTCTTGACTCAAAAAAACACCTATGTCAACCCCACTTGCATCACACTCCACCTAGAAGAATTTATTAAAGTATGGAAATGATAAGATAGGTTTCTCTGTAACTTTTTGCTTCAAATACTAAAATTATTTTCAGCTTCTTGTGTCCAAACAAAATTTTTTTTGTCTCCTCTAATAGTGTCAACAATTGGTGCACAAATTTCACTAAAATTCTAGGATAAAATTCCTATAAAACTTGCAAGACCATGGAAAATTATTACCTCTCCTGCTATCCTAGGTGTTGGCCATTCCAAGATTTCTTTAACTTTATTTTTTATCCATCTTTATCATGCCTTTGGTGATAAAAAATCCTAAGTACAACAAATATGTCTTCATAAATTCACACTTCTTGAGATTGAACATCAATCTTTCTTCCTGTAATTTCTTCATAAGTAAATGAAAATGATGCATATGATCTTATTTTCTATGAATGTAAATAGGTATGTCATCTAGATAAACAACAAAAAAAAACCTATAAAATTCTTGAGGACTTCATTCATGAGTCTCATGAAGGTGTTGAGTGCATTTGAGAGACAAAATGGCATAATAAGCCATTCACATAACCCTTCATTTGTCTTAAATAATGTCTTCCATTCATCCCCTTGTCTGATAGTGATTTGGTAGTACCCACTCTTGAGGTCTATCTTTGAGAAATAACTTTCCCCACACAAACAATCCATCAAGTCTTCCATCCTAGGAAGTGAAAATCTATACCTGATTGTAATCTTGTTTATAGCTCTATGGAGTCAGTACACATCCTCTAGTCACCTTATTTCTTTGGCACCAACACTATAGGAACTATACATGGGATGAGACTCTCTCTAATCAGTCATTTTTCCAATAATTCTTGTACTTTCTTCTTGATTTCTTCATTTTCTCTAGGAGTCATTTTGTAGGCTGCTTTGTTCCCTGACACAAAGTCTATACGATGACTGATTTATATCATAGGAGGAAAGGAAATGGGTAACTCATCAACCACTATATATGCATACTCTTTCAACATATCTTTCACTTCTTGAGGCAAATCATCCACTTTAGTTACTATTATAATTTTCCTTGGCTTAAGCAGTAATGAAAATCCTATTTCTTCTTCATCCATTATTTTCAAGAACTCATTTTCCCCAATCAACATCACACTTGAACCAATATGATGTTCACCATCTTCCTCTCTCATGGGCCACAAGGTATGGCTAACTTCATCCTTCTCTAAGACATATACATTCTTCCTCCCATCATGTGTAGTCTTTCTATCATACTGTTAAGGCCTACCAAGAAGCATATGACACACATCCATGGGAATAACATCACAAAGTACCTTGTCCTTATACCTACCAATTTGGAAATCGACCCAAAATTCATCATTAAATAATACTTGTCATTTTTTCAACCATGAAACTTTATAAGGAGTAGGGTGAGGTATCTTCTTCAAGCCTAACTTATTTACCATCTCAACTGAAACTAGATTGTATATGCTTCCTGAATCTATAACCATCTTACAACACTTACCTTGGCACTTGTAAGTGGTCCTAAACAATGATTTTATTTGTGGTGGCTCCTTCTCCTTTGGTTTCTTGATCATAATTATTCTCATGAGCAATGACTCTCCCACTTCTATTTCTTCTACAAGTGAAGGAGAGAAAACACTCTCTTCATCTCCACCTTGAAAAAGCTGAGTTCTTCCTTCATTATTTGTGTTACTTGTAGGCCAATCCTCTAGACACTACCATGATCTATGGCCTACAAATTTGTTTCATTTATATCACCCACCTATGAAACCACCTATTCCTCTTCCTCTTGTTCCATAACCACCTCTGAAATAAGGTCTTCTACCTCTGTAACCACCTCTTGAACTAGAAGGATGATATTCTTATGTATTACTTCTCTCACCTTGAAGTATTTGTGACTATCATATTCCTCCAAGTTGACATTTTCCCCAATAACTTCTTTCTCTTCCTTTGATTTTTTGGTTATGTTATCCGAAAATGGTTTTCACCACTGGGCCCTGTTTTAAAATTTTTTAGATACTTTAATATTCTAATTTTAAAATTGTTCAAGAGTGATTATGGATTCACTTTTGGGTGTTTTAAAACCCCACTTTTTCCAATTTCTCTTAACAAATCAATTTTTTGTCGTAAAATCAAATTTATGTGATTACTAGAATAATTGCAACAAGAACCATAAATATGATCTTATTATTCTCTAATAATCAAAAACTTATTTTTTATGCATGTTAATCTAATTTTAATTCATCCAAGATTGATTTGTTCTTAATTTTATCTATTGTGGATAAAGGATTCTCAAATTAAACTTAATCCAAATTTCCAATTAATTGCATTTTTTAGCTTATTCCATTTATTCATTTCCTGTACTGATTTTAAATCTGACCATAAACAACAAAATAAGATGAAACAAAATCCATAAGATTGATAATGGAGTTTACCCATATGGGCTACATCTCTAGATTCACTTAATCTTGAATCGATCTATTTATTATCAACTTGAAGTATAATTTTTACCTTCAACATTGACCAAATGATCACTGTCACCTATAAATGGGCTGATTCAGATTTGTAGAATTCTGTAAGTTGTTAGAATCTCGTCCTCAAATCCATCAGTGGCCCTGCAATATCTCCACAATGCGATCTTTGTGAAAATTAGTTAGAAAAAATCCTACACCTATACAAATATAACACTTCATAAAGAATAAATTGACATCATTGTGTTCCTATCTGAATTTTGAACACTTTTCCTTTTTACAATGAAGCCTAAAAATGAACATATGTACCTTCAAACTTGAAGTTATTTTCAAAATTCTCCAAAAACTACCTACAAATAGTCTTTGGAAAAAGCTTTTATAAATAGAAGTGAGTTGGTTATTATACTCACCAAGCCCATGTGGTTCAAAAATGAGATTCCTATTTTGTAACATGAAGGTTACGCGGTTGATCCCCCATATCTATTTTTTTACCACTTTGATAATCCATTGTAGGGCTTTATCACACATTCAATGGGGATTATACCATTCAAGGCATTTAAATATAGGCAAGATGGCCTATGATTTTGTGGCTTAGTCCACACCTTGGTTTATGTTTGGCCACATAAGTGGCATGGATATGGATAGACCATCGAGTATTACTAGTGGCATAGTTTAGAAAACTGCCTAAAAATTAGGCTATGTTATTGGATGCCTATGTGGGTCGTGGCCAGTGCCATTGTTAGAATTGCCCAAATGGTTGGGTGGTGCAATGTTTAAATGCCCAAGGTTTATCCGGTCAGTCTATATTAGGTGCCATGTAAGTGGCCGACTGGTTATAAGTTTATCCACCAAGCTGTATGTTTAAACTGTACACGCCAAATAAGGAAGTAAGACTTAAATGTGGGTAAGTTGGGATATTGAGATAGGTTCAATAGGACTTCAGTGGTTAGAGAGAGCTCACTGAGGTGTGGTAAGTTGGCCACCATGCAATGTAGCTCGGTCCATTACATGCAATCCAATATAGAACCTTACATTATAATATAATAACCCAGAAATATAAAAATCCCACATATGAGAGATAAAAAGATATAGTCGCATATATAAACAATATAAGTACAATGTTAGATGTGAAGATCAGAGGCTAAGGAACCCCTCCGCAAAAAGAGTGTGTTGAACTTGGCTTAGGGCCCTAGCTCAGAAATAGCGAGGCCCACCATTTTGTAATCGAGTGTCAAAGATTGTCATCCAAAACACACATTTTTTACTCCTTATATAAATTATGCTACTTTTCGCAATGCGATTCATCCAATGGTCAGTAGACCTGCGTGTAGTCCCTGAATTTTGCATGTTGGAAAAAATTTCAGTGGACCATATCTCGCACATACGAGCTCTGTTTTTCAAGTTATCTATACCGATGGAAAGATCTCAAGATTCTCTTTAGAACTGCAATGGTTTACATAGATTTAGAGATCATTTTCACTCATAATATCCTCTAGACTACTGGATGTTGATCAGATTTCTAGTTTGACATTTTGGACATCCAGTGTGATTGCACAACATTGAATCTTTTCCCCAAGTGTGGGACTTGTAAAAATGGGAAAAGAATCTCCAGGTTAGAGGCTGGTTCCTCAACTCCTCTGATCAGGTGTATTACTTGCAAGTTGCAGAGGTTTTAAATTCAAGATCCTACTCTAAATTCCAAGGGGACAGAGATAGAGAATGCAAAAAAAACTAAAACTTATGCTAATAAGGTGATGCACCAAAGGAGTGGTGAGAATTTTTACTTCTACTACAAATTGACACAGATCACAGGAAAATACAACAAAACATCATGCACAAACTGATAAAATGTAATGAAAGGTTAGAAAAAACAAAACAACACAAGGATTGAGGACTGAAACTCATTCACAGAGCTTGCATTGTCATTTCCAATATCAAAAATACATGCATTACAACATCAGAGAGGCAGAAAACAGTGTTGTATTTGCATGGAAAGGTAAATATTCCACAAAATCACTTTTTAGGGTGAAAAAGGGAGCCTGCAATACATGAAAAATGTCCAACTTTTCAAAAATGATCCAAATCTGGCTTTTACAATGTAAAAAAATGAGCTCATGAGAGAGAAACATGGGAAAACATGAGAGGAGCTTCAACCACCAACCAAAAATGCAATAAAACAGCATAATCATCCTTAAAGGTCCATTCCCTGACATTTTTCACCATGCTGGGAGAGAATGCGAGCCATTCTTCATTAAAAATGGTGGTTGAAACGTCATTTCTGTTGATTACCACGTGCCAGAGGTGTTTTTTCAATTTTCTCTCTCCAAAATCCATCAAAATACAAAATTGAGCTTGGAATCATGTAGATAATTTCACCAGCTTTCTGTTGATATAAAGAAACGTGAAAAACTGAGCTCTGGATCGAAAGTTATGGTCATTTGAAAATTTAGGGCAAAACAGGGCCAAAACGGGTTGGCGGGCCAAAAATTTGAAATTTTCCCACTTTTTGCATTTGGGAAAATTTTCCCAAAAATCTCCATGCCCACCATCTGGTGCCACGTGGCATGTTTTGATTGGTTGCGGGCCTTCCTGCTTCATTTTCCATCGTTTTGGCCTTTGGAAAATTTTCCAAAAATTCTCCGCCGGGCCGATGACCTGAGGACACGTGGCATGATGTGATTCGCCGCGGATTTCTCTTCAAAAATTTTCCATCACTTTTGACCATTTTCCCTGAACATGGACATGTGGCAAGAACCCATTGGATGCGTGGGCCTTTCCCTTTCATTTTTCCCTGTGGGCCTTGCCTTGCATTTTTTGCCGCCACATGGACACGTGGCAATGATCCATTGGCTCGCAGGATTTTGGGGGGCCGGCTTTTCCTTTGAAATATTTCCTTTGATTTTTCTTTGGGAAAAATTCCCAACTTTTCCCCATGTTTCCACCGGTCTTGGGACATGTGGCAAGCTCCCATTAGACGGGCCTTGGGGGAAAACATTTCTCTTTTGCACTAACCTTTGGGAAAAATTCCCAATTTCTCCCGGCTCGGCCGAAGCTCCGATGCCCCTTGGACACGTGGCCTCATCTTATTGGCTCGTGGGCCTGCGGGCCAAAATTTCTCCTTTCCTCTTGGGCCAAAACACTTTGCCAAATTTTCAATTTTATCTCCTGCCCTCCGCCACTCCTTTGGCCTAAGGACACGTGGCACAATGTGATTGGATGCGGGCCTGACGTCAAAATTTTTGTTTGTGTCAACCCTTAGGAATTTTTCCTAATTTCTTCCCCTTGGACATGTGGCAACATCCAATTCGTCGGCGGGCCTTCAGGGTGAAAAATTCCTTCTGAAACCTTGCCAAACACTTGGTAAAAATTCCAAGTTTACCTCCACCTCCGCCCTTCCCCGAGGACACGTGGCCTCATCTTATTGGCTCGGGCTTTTCAAGGGAAAATTTCCCACAAAAACTCCGCCGAGCCATAACTTCAAAAATACATGGAGTTAGGAGGAAAAATTTACCTTTCTGGAAAGCTGAGAAAAATCTCTATCCAATGGTGCCATTTCCAGAAGGTTTTGAGTGCCTGAAAAGCAAAAAATTATGACTGAGGCACAAGAGAGGGAAGAATGAAGGGAGTTAGCCACAAAATGAGCAAGGGGCTCATTTTGGATAACAATTTTGGTGACTCAGAGGGGTCATCTACCTGCTGGATGAAGTTACTAGTTGCCTGAAGCAATCCATTGGGCATGGAGTCATCAAATTCTCTGCTTGGTACCCCAACTGATTAGAACACTGCAAGGAGGAAGATGGAGGGTAGAACACCATCTGATTGGAGCAAGGCCTGCAAAACACATTTCCTGGAACAACAAGCTTGTGCCAAAGCACTTAGGGAAAGCAAAGCTAAACTACAACAAAACAATGTGCATAAGCACTTGGAGGAATGAAAACCTAAGCTAATATGTATAAGGTGAATAATTTCTTTCAGTAGCAATGCTTCAGATGGATTCCATTGACTGGAATCTGCAATTCTTCACCATCCAATGTAGACAATTGGAAGGCATTGTTGTCCTTACACTTTGTGACCATGTATGGGCCACTCCAAATGGCATCAAATTTTGAATGCCTCCCCGGTTTTGCTCTATCTGCATCCCATTTTAACACTAGATCTCCAACTTGGAAATATCTATCCTTGGCCTTTCTATCAAAGGTCTTCTTGATCAAAGCTTGATCCTTCTCCATTGTTTGGGATGCCTGATTTCTGATTTCTTGGAGCTCCATCAATTCTGCATATCTAACCTCCATGGGTCCAAACTCCAACAACTCCAACTGTTTCATGAGTTCCAATGTTGGCAACTCAAGTGACATGGGAAAAATTTCCTCTCTTCCATAAACAAGCTTGAATGGAGAGTTACCTGTAGATCTCTTGGGAGTTATCCTATCAGCCCATAAGGCTGATTTCAACTTAGTATGCCAAGACCTCTGATTTTCATCAAGAGTCCTCCTAATGATCCTTAACAAGTTCTTGTTTGTAGATTCAGCTTGGCCATTACCCTGAGGGTAATAATTTGATGAAGTGCTTAGGTAGATCCCATTCTTGACAGCCCATTCAGTTACCTTGGACCCAATGAATGCCAATGCATTATCTGATATTATTGTAGCAGGTATGCCAAATCTGGTTGCTATTCCCTCATAGAAGTCTAGGATGCTAGATTCATTTGCTTCCTTGAGTGCTACTGCTTCAGTCCACTTGGTGAAGTAATCTGTTGCTGTTAGAATCCATTTGTGTCCTTGGATTGAATTTGGATTAATGACTCCAATGAAGTCCAAACCCCATTGCATGAATGGCTGGTTAATTGAAATTGGATGCAATGGAAGGGCAGCTAGTCTCTCCTTACCCTGTGAAGAATGCACAATTCTTGCACCTCTTGATCCATGCATAACAATCACTGAAAATCTTGGGCCAATAATAGCCAGCCCTCATGATCTTTAGAGCTGTCACTCTTGGTGAAAAATGACCACCAGCTGATCCACCATGGAACTCTTCCAACACCCTGTGAATTTGATTTTTACCAATGCATCTCAGCAGCACTCCATTCACATCCCTCTTGAACAAAACACCATCAACAAGGGCATATGGGACAGCCTGCAATCTGAAGTGTCTTCTTTTGGTATTGTTCATCTCTGGAGGGCATAAACCTATGCTTAGGAAGTGCATTATGTCTTGGGTCCAGAAAGGAGTGAGGACACCATCATTCTCTTCTTGAGTGCTTCCTTGCTCATGGTTGTCTTGCAACGCCAAAACAACCTCCTTCTCATTGCATGCTTCCTTGTGTTTGTTCAAGACCAGCTGCTCACACAATCCTTTTCCTCTGACCAACTTGGTGACTTTGATCTCAATATCATACTCCATGACACGAGTAATCCAACCTGCTCTCTTTTCATTCAGGTCTTTGTTGAGGAGGAAGTCTTTAACTCCCACATGAGAAACCAACAATTGAACCTTGTTGTTTGAAACTAGATGCTTGAATTTCTTCAAGCTCCTGATTACTGCAAGAACATGCTTCTCAATGAAAGAATATCTCACCTCATAGTCCTCCAGGATTTGGCTGAAGAAAGCAATTGGCTGCTCATCATTGTCTTTGTTCTGCTGTACCAAAATTGCAGAAATAGTATCATCACCCCCAAATGCATAGAGGATGAAATCCTTGGAGAAATCTGGGTTAATGAGAGTTGGGCCTTGTGAGATGGCTTCTTTGATTGCTTAAAAACTTACCTTGCCTTCTGTTGTCCATTTAAAAGCTATGCTTTTATTTAACATCTTGGTGATAGGCTTGACTAGGGCTGCAAAATTTGGGACAAACCTCCGAACAAAATTTATCCTCCCCAAGAAACTTTGAAGGGCCTTCTTGTGGCTTGGCAATGGTAGTGCTCTTATGGCTTCAACTCTTTCTGGATCAATTGCTAATCCTTCTTTGGAGACAATGTGGCCAAGGAGCTTTCCTTCATGGGCTAGAAAAATACACTTTTTAGGATTCAAGGATACTCCAAATCTTCTGCACCTTTGGAACACTTGTCTCAAATGAAAGAGATGGTCTGCTGCATTTTTTGAAAAAATAGTGATATCATCAAGATATATCAGCACCATGTTGTTAATCAAATCCTTGAATGCCATGTCCATTGCCCTTTGGAAAGTAGCTCCAGCGTTGGACAACCCAAATGGCATTTTCCTGTATGCATAAGTTCCCCATTTGGTTGTAAAGGTTGTCTTGAACTGATCCTCTTCTTTCACCATAATCTGATTGTACCCTGAATAGCCATCAAGTAATGAAAACCTCTCAGAGCCAGCAACAACTTGTAAAATCTGCTCCATAGAAGGAAGTGGGTAATGATCCTTGAGAGATGCTCTATTCAGATCTCTGAAGTCAACACACAATCTGATTTTCCCACTCTTCTTTCTAACTGGAACCAAGTTGGCTACCCAACTAGAATGCTTGATAGGGAATATGATACTTGACTCTATCAACTTATTCAATTCTTTTCTCATGAGAGGCTCCATGTGTGGATTGACTGGCCTTTATTTTTTCTTGATGGGTTTAGTACTTGGATCCAATTCAATGGTGTGTTGAGCTAACTTGGGATTGAAACCTTTCAAATCTTCATAGCTCCAAGCAAACACATCAGGGAATTCTTGACAAAGTTGTATGAACTCATACCTTTCTTGCTCAGTTGTCACTTTACCAACTTGGAGTGATTTGCCTTCTTCCACCAAGATGGACACTGAATCTTCTCCCTTGACTTGGATGTTTGCTTTCTCCTTCCTAAACTGATCATTAGGATTGAAAATGGACTCCAAAGTAATAAGTCCCTTTGGTAGTTTGTTGGTTCTCAGCTGTACCACTTGGTCACCATACTGCTGTTCCAACTTTTCCTGATTTTTAGCTGAGAACTCAGCCTCTTCTTGCAAGAAATGGATGATTTGTTGATCATTTTCAAACACTTGCCAACTTACATTGTTGTCTGGCACTGAAGGCCTTACAATCACATGGATGTTTGGCTGTACCTTGTCTTTTTGGATGCTTTCAACAACATCAAAGGCTGCTCCAACTGCTGCAAGCCTGTCAGCAGCTTGGTTCTCTTTTCTAGGAATGGATTTGATGCCAAAGCCCTCAAAATCTTCAATGAGGTCCCACACCCTATTTTTGTAGCACTTGAGTAGATCATTCTTGGCAGCATGCTGCCCCTTAACTTGGTTGACAATCAACTCACTGTCACCAAAGACTTGCAAGTTCTTTATTCCTCTCTTGATTGACCAATGCAATCCTTGTATCAAAGCTTCATATTCAGCAGTGTTATTAGAGCATGCAAACTGAAATCTAAAAGCTGAATAATACTTAACTCCTTGAGGTGAAACAAGCATAGCTCCCCCTCCTGCACCTTGTCTACTCCTTGATCCATCAAAAAACAACTGCCATACCTCATTGTCATCCTTGTGGTCTGGCTTGGTGATGCTAGGAATAGGCTGATTTTCTTCATGCATGCAATAGACTCCTAGCTCAGATTCTTCTATTTCTTGATAAGGATCAAAAGCATGCACCTTGCTTGCCCATTCATCAAGAGTCAAATCTGGGATGCTTCCAACCTTGGTGTCAGCTTCATCAGTGCTTGGATAATCCTCTTGATCAAACGATGAACAATTGGTATTGATTTGGCTTGGAGTGTGAGGCTCAATGTGAAAGTTTGCAATAGGCTCAGATCTGATTGTGGCCTTGGTTCCATATCTTGTTCTGAACAACATGTGTGACCAATCAGCAGATAAGTAACCTCCAATCTTGGCTGTGAAATCCCTTGACAAACATAGGGCAAAGAGTGGTGGAAGGTCTATTACTGAGACATCTTGCAAAACAACAACGTTGGGGCATGCATGCAAAGTAAGACTCAAGTTTTTTATCACTCCAACTGTTGTTACTACTGTCCCATCCAATTGCACTACCCCTTTGGATATGACTTCATATTGAAGCCCCAACTGATCAGCTATTTGCTTGGGCATTACTGAACTACTTGCTCTGGAATCAATCATGTAATTGTGTACTAATTGGTTTCCAATTATAAATGAAACATAGAATGGAGGGGGCTTCAACATTTTACCTTGCTGTCCTCCATGATTCCCCTCAGGCTGGGCAGCATTTGTGAGTACCTTCTCTTGCATTTGGACCTGCTGATTTGAAGTTGACTAGTCCTTCATGGCAGCTTGAAGCAAATCTCTTTGGCCTGGGATGGATAGTGATTCCCACATTGATATGTTTACATTTGTCTTCTTCATCTGATCAATGATGTTGAATGGAGATGAAGCATCTCTCTCTTGTCCCTTGGCCTGCACATTCATTCCTTGCACATGGGCAGCAGCAACTGGCATTTGAGTTGGCCTAGGAGCTGTTTTAGGCAGTCCTTGCGTGTTTGGAACTGCATTTTGTTTGCCAATAATTTGTGGAGTGGTAGAAGGTTGTGGATTACTTGGAGCCAATGGCTGTTCTTCACCCAAATTTCTCCTTTTTGACCTTGTGTTGGCTGCAACACTTTGGGAGATTGTTTGATTCATGCCACAAAAATCTTCTGCCTGCCAGTTTACAAGTGTGGTATCATTTGGAGCTGATTGTTGCTGGAATGTTTCTTGTTGTTGGTTATTTCCTTGACTCCCTTCACCCTCCACACCAGTTGTTGTCACCATTAATGCTTGATTTAAGGCACCATTGAAGCACATAGACTGGTTGTGAGGTTCATTGCATGGGAAACACCAATCATACTCTTGAGCTATGTTGTTTTGCACTGGCACTATTGCTTTAGAGGCAGATGTAGCATTGGGATTATAGGGCTGAAATGGTCTGTTGGCAGGAGGTCTTGCTTGATTTTGATTTGCAACTGGATTGGGTGGTCTTTGAGGCTGGTATGGCTGCCTGTTAGGCTGAGCTTGAGGCTGGAAAGAAGGTCTAAAACCTTGGGCTTGCTGCCTCTTGAGTGTAACCAGCTCATTACCTAAATTTTGCAATTGCTTCATGACTTCTTGAAGTTCATTTGAGGCACTAGAAGATGAAGTAGAAGCTTCACTTGAATTCTGATTTCTAGGAGTGGGAATAGGAGCTAAAATAGGCACTTGACTAGTGCTTGGGCTCTCTAAACTTGGATACAATGGCATTGGAGGCCTAGGAGCTAGCTTGCCAGCTTGAATCAAACAATTTTCAGCTCTAATGGCAATGCTATAAGCAACAGGGATAGTTGTGCCTCCCATGGATTGAATTAACATAGAAATATCAGAATTTAAAGCTTTAAGGTAATATAGAAAAGCACCTTCTGCTGTTGGCCTTACTGCCATTGGAATTCTCTCCCAAGTCATTTGAAACCTGAAGTTGAAGTCAGTCAGCTGCTCATTGGGAGCTCTCTTGATGGTTGTCAATTGTTCCAAAAGGGACAAGTTATCTCCCTTTTCTCCAAACTACTCATGGAGGGCTATACATAGCTGGTTCCAATTTTGGATAGAACCTGAGGCAAGACTCCTGAACCATTGCAAAGCTTTCCCTTTGAATGAAGATGCCAACAGTTTGACAGCAACTTGCATCTCATTAATCTCATGGATTGCACAAATATTAGCAATATCCTTGACATGATCACCAGGAGTGGTCTGATTCTCTCCAGTAAAGTATGGAATGTTCTTCAATGCTGCAACTGGGATTGGATTTTGTGCATTGAGAGCAAGTGGGCTGCTGCCAGTGAAATTGACATAGGGGTTGTGTTGTGCCATTCTGATTGGCCTTAGAACCCTTGTTGATTGAATGAAAGGCCTACCAGGTGGAGGAGTTGATAGAGTTCTGTTTGGTGGAGATGGAGACCTTTGAATTCTCCTCCCTCTTTTCCTTCTTCTTGAAGATAATTGCAGATACTCAAACAACACCTCTTCTTCTCCAACTCTTGACCTTGTGGTGATTCTTCTCATGAGTTTTCAGGTCTGCACTGCTAAAACCAGCTGATTCTTCTTCCTTGGAGTCACCAGATGTGCAATTTAGGGCTCTTTTAAGCAAGAAACTTGCAACAAATGCACATCAATTTTGTTGCAATGAAGATGAAGACCTCTAAGGTCCCACCGGGTGTGCCAAAACTGTTAGTGCAAATCAGCAGCACCCCTGGATGTTGATCAGATTTCTAGTTTGACATTTTGGACATCCAGTGTGATTGCACAACATTGAATCTTTTCCCCAAGTGTGGGACTTGTAAAAATGGGAAAAGAATCTCCAGATTAGAGGCTGGTTCCTCAACTCCTCTGATCAGGTGTGCACTTGCAATTTGCAGAGGTTTAAACTCCTAAATCCTACTCTAAATTCCAAGGGGACAGAGATAGAGAATGCAAAAAAAATAAAACTAATGCTAATAAGGTGATGCACCAAAGGAGTGTAGACATTTTTTACTTACTGCAAAACATACACAATCCATAGAAATGCAACAAAAATCATGCACAAATTGCCAAAATGTAATGAAAGGTCAGAGGAAACAAATAAACATATGAAAGGATTGAGAAAATTTCATTCACAGAGCATGCATTGTCATTTTCCATATCAAAAATACATGCATTACAATGACCAAGAGGTAAAAATATGTTACAGTATTGGAAAAGGTAAAAATTCCACAAAATTTACCAAAAGGAAAAAAGGGAGTTGCAAAACATAAAAAGTGTCAACCTTTCAAAAAATGAGCCAAATTCTGGCTTTTACAATGCAAAAAACGAGCCCAGGAGAGAGAAACATGGGAAAACATGAGAGGAGCTTCAACCACCAACCAAAAATGCAATATAAAATAGCATGGGCATCCTTACAGGTCCATTCCCTGACATTTTTCACCATGCTGGGAGAGAATGCGAGCCATTCTTCATTAAAAATGGTGGTTGAAACGTCATTTCTGTTGATTACCACGTGCCAGAGGTGTTTTTCAATTTTCTCTCTCCAAAATCCATCAAAATACAAAATTGAGCCCAGAATCATGTAGATAATTTCACCAGCTTTCCGTTGATATAAAGAACGTGAAAAACTGAGCTCTGGATCGAAAGTTATGGTCATTTGAAAATTTAGGGCAAAACAGGGCCAAAATGGGTTGGCGGGCTGAAAATTTGAAATTTTCCCACTTTTTGCATTTGGGAAAATTTCCCAAAAAATCCCATGCCCCACCATCCTAGGTGCCATGTGGCATGATTCTGATTGGTGCGGGCCTTCTGCTTCATTTTCCATCGTTTTGGCCTTTGGAAAATTTTCCAAAAATTCTCCGCCGGGCCGATGACCTGAGGACACGTGGCGTGATGTGATTCGTTGCGGGCCTTCTGCTCTTCAAATTTTCATCACTTTTGACCATTTTCCCTGAACTGGACATGTGGAAAAACCCCATTGGATGTGGGCCTTTCATGCTTCATTTTTCCCTGCGGGCTTGCCTTGCATTTTTTGCCGCCACATGGACACCTAGCATGGATTGGCTCGGGCTTTGGGGGCGGGTTTTCCTTTCAATATTTCCTTTGATTTTTCCTTTGGGAAAATTTCCCAACTTTTCCCCCACCTCCACCGGTCTTGGGACATGTGGCAGCTCCCATTGGATGCGGGCCTTGGGGGAAAACATTTTCTTTGCGCTAACCTTTGGGAAAATTTTCCCAATTTCTCCCCCCGCACCGAAGCTCCGACCCCTTGGGACACGTGGCGATCCTCGTTCCCATTGGCGGGGGCACGGGCCAAAATTTTCCCTTGGGTAAAAAATTTCTCCTTCCCCCCTCTGCCAAAACACTTTGCCAAATTTCCAAAAATTTTCCTCTCCTCACCAAACCCTCCGCCACTCCTTTGGCCCTAAGGACACGTGGCACAATGTGATTGGATGCGGGCCTTGGCATCAAAATTTTGCTTGTGCACCAACACTTAGGAAATTTTCCAATTTCCTTCCCCCTTTGGACACGTGGCAGCATCCAATTCATCGGTGGGCCCTCGGGGTGAAAAATTCCTTTTGAAATTTTGCCAAACACTTGGTAAAAATTCCAAGTTTACCTCTGACCCCCGCCACTTCCTTGAGGACACGTGGCACTCATCTTATTGGCTGCGGGCCTTCCAGGGAAAATTTCCCACAAAAACTCCACCGAGCCATAACTTCAAAAATACATGGAGTTAGGAGGAAAACTTTACCTTTCTGGAAAGCTGAGAAAGAGCTCTATCCAATGGTGCCATTTCTAGAAGGTTTTGAGTGCCTGAAAAGAAAAAAATTATGACTGAGGCACAAGAGAGGGAAGAATGAAGGGAGTTAGCCACAAAATGAGCAAGGGGCTCATTTTGGATAACAATTTTGGTGACTCAGAGGGGTCATCTGCCTGCTGGATGAAGTTACCAGTTGCCTGAAGCAATCCATTGGGCATGGAGTCATCAAATTCTCTGCTTGGTACCCCAACTGATTAGAACACTGCAAGGAGGAAGATGGAGGGTAGAACATCATCTAATTGGAGTAAGGCCTGCAAAACATGTTTCTCGAAACAACAAGCTTATGCCAAAGCACTTAGGGAAAGCAAAGCTAATCTACAACAAAACAATGTGCATAAGCACTTGGAGGAATGAAAACCTAAGCTAATATGTACAAGGTGGAGAATTTCCTTCAGTAGCAATGCTTCAGATGGATTCCATTGACTGGAATCTACAATTCTTCACCATCCAATGAAGACAATTGGAAGGCATTGTTGTCCTTACACTTTGTGACCATGTATGGGCCACTCCAAATGGCATCAAATTTTGAATGCCTTCCCTAGTTTTTCTCTATCTGCATCCCATTTTAACACTAGATCTCCAACTTGGAAAGATCTATCCTTGGCCTTTCTATCAAAGGTCTTCTTGATCAAAGCTTGATCCTTCTCCATTGCTTGGGATGCCTGATTTCTGATTTCTTGGAGCTCCATCAATTCTGCATATCTAACCTCCATGGGTCCAAACTCCAACAACTCCAACTGTTTCATGAGTTCCAATGTTGGCAACTCAAGTGACATGGGAAAAATTGCCTCTCTTCCATAAACAAGCTTGAATGGAGAGTTACCTGTAGATCTCTTGGGAGTTATCCTATCAGCCCATAAGGCTGATTTCAACTTAGTATGCCAAGACCTCTGATTTTCATCAAGAGTCCTCCTAATGATCCTTAACAAGTTCTTGTTTGTAGATTCAGCTTGGCCATTACCCTGAGGGTAATAATTTGATGAAGTGCTTAGGTAGATCCCATTCTTGACAGCCCATTCAGTTACCTTGGACCCAATGAATGCCAATGCATTATCTGATATTATTGTAGCAGGTATGCCAAATCTGGTTGTTATTCCCTCATAGAAGTCTAGGATGCTAGATTCATTTGCTTCCTTGAGTGCTACTGCTTCAGTCCACTTGGTGAAGTAATCTGTTGCTGTTAGAATCCATTTGTGCCCTTGGCTTGAATTTGGATTAATGACTCCAATGAAGTCCAAACCCCATTGCATGAATGGCTGGTCAACTGAAATTGGATGCAATGGAAGGGCAGCTAGTCTCTCCTTACCTGTGAAGAATGCACAATTCTTGCACCTCTTGATCCATGCATAACAATCACTGAAAACCTTGGGCCAATAATAGCCAGCCCTCATGATCTTTAGAGCTGTCACTCTTGGTGCAAAATGACCACCAGCTGATCCACCATGGAACTCTTCCAACACCCTGTGAATCTGATTTGTACCAGTGCATCTCAGCAGCACTTCATTCATATCCCTTTTGAACAAAACACCATCAACAAGGGCATATGGGACAGCCTGCAATCTGAAGTGTCTTCTTTTGGTCTTGTTCATCTCTGGAGGGCATAGGCCTGTGTTTAGGAAGTGCATTATGTCTTGGGTCCAGCAAGGAGTGAGGACACCATCATTATCCTCTTGAGTGCTTCCTTGCTCATGGTTGTCATGCAACGCCAAAACAACCTCCTTCTCATTGCATGCTTCCTTTTGTTTGTTCAAGACCAGCTGCTCACACAATCCTTTTCCTCTGACCAACTTGGTGACTTTGATTTCAATGTCATACTCCATGACACGATTAATGCAGCCTGCCCTCTTTTCATTCAGGTCTTTGTTGAGGAGGAAGTCTTTAACTCCCACATGAGAAACCAACAATTGAACCTTGTTGTTTGAAACTAGATGCTTGAATTTCTTCAAGCTCCTGATTACTGCAAGAACATGCTTCTCAATGAAAGAATATCTCACCTCATAGTCCTCCAGGATTTGGCTGAAGAAAGCAATTGGCTGCTCATCATTGTCTTTGTTCTGCTGTACCAAAATTGTAGAAATAGTATCATCACCCCCAAATGCATAGAGGATGAAATCCTTGGAGAAATCTGGGTTAATGAGAGTTGGGGCTTGAGAGATGGCTTCTTTGATTGCTTCAAAACTTTCCTTGCCTTCTGCTGTCCATTTGAAAGCTATGCTTTTCTTTAACATCTTGGTGATAGGCTTGACTAGGGCTGCAAAATTTGGGACAAACCTCCAAACAAAATTTATTCTCCCCAAGAAACTTTGAAGGGCCTTCTTGTGGCTTGGCAATGGTAGTGCTCTTATGGCTTCAACTCTTTCTGGATCAATTGCTAATCCTTCTTTGGAGACAATGTGGCCAAGGAGCTTTCCTTCATGGGCTAGAAAAATACACTTTTTAGGATTCAAGGATACTCCAAATCTTCTGCACCTTTGGAACACTTGTCTCAAATGAAAGAGATGGTCTGCTGCATTTTTTGAAAAAATAGTGATATCATCAAGATATATCAGCACCATGTTGTTAATCAAATCCTTGAACGCCATGTCCATTGCCCTTTGGAAAGTAGCTCCAGCGTTGGACAACCCAAATGGCATTTTCCTGTATGCATAAGTTCCCCATTTGGTTGTAAAGGCTGTCTTGAACTGATCCTCTTCCTTCACCATAATCTGATTGTACCCTGAATAGCCATCAAGTAATGAAAACCTCTCAGAGCCAGCAACAACTTGTAAAATCTGCTCCATAGAAGGAAGTGGGTAATGATCCTTGAGAGATGCTCTATTCAAATCTCTGAAGTCAACACACAATCTGATTTTCCCACTCTTCTTTCTAACTGGAACCAAGTTGGCTACCCAACTAGAATGCTTGATAGGGAATATGATACTTGACTCTATCAACTTATTCAATTCTTTTCTCATGAGAGGCTCCATGTGTGGATTGACTGGCCTTTGTTTTTTCCTGATGGGTTTAGTACTTGGTTCCAATTCAATGGTGTGTTGAGCTAACTTGGGATTGAAACCTTTCAAATCTTCATAGCTCCAAGCAAACACATCAGGGAATTCTTGACAAAGCTGTATGAACTCATACCTTTCTTGCTCAGTTGTCACTTTACCAATTTGGAGTGATTTGCCTTCTTCCACCAAGATGGACACTGAATCTTCTCCCTTGACTTGGATGTTTGCTTTCTCCTTCCTAAACTGATCATTAGGATTGAAAATGGACTCCAAAGTAATAAGTCCCTTTGGTAGTTTGTTGGTTCTCAGCTGTACCACTTGGTCACCATACTGCTGTTCCAACTTTTCCTGATTTTTAGCTGAGAACTCAGCCTCTTCTTGCAAGAAATGGATGATTTGTTGATCATTTTCAAACACTTTCCAACTTACATTGTTGTATGGCATTGAAGGCCTTACAATCACATGGATGTTTGGCTATACCTTGTCTTTTTGATGCTTTCAACAACATCAAAGGCTGCTCCAACTGCTGCAAGCCTGTCAGCAGCTTGGTTCTCTTTTCTAGGAATGGATTTGATGCCAAAGCCCTCAAAATCTTCAATGAGGTCCCACACCCTATTTTTGTAGCACTTGAGTAGATCATTCTTGACAGCATGCTGCCCCTTAACTTGGTTGACAATCAACTCACTGTCACCAAAGACTTGCAAGTTCTTTATTCCTCTCTTGATTGACCAATGCAATCCTTGTATCAAAGCTTCATATTCAGCAGTGTTATTAGAGCATGCAAACTGAAATCTAAAAGCTGAATAATACTTAACTCCTTGAGGTGAAACAAGCATAGCTCCCCCTCCTGCACCTTGTCTACTCCTTGATCCATCAAAAAACAACTGCCATACCTCATTGTCATCCTTGTGGTCTGGCTTGGTGATGCTAGGAATAGGCTGATTTTCTTCATGCATGCAATAGACTCCTAGCTCAGATTCTTCTATTTCTTGATAAGGATCAAAAGCATGCACCTTGCTTGCCCATTCATCAAGAGTCAAATCTGGGATGCTTCCAACCTTGGTGTCAGCTTCATCAGTGCTTGGATAATCCTCTTGATCAAACGCTGAACAATTGGTATTGATTTGGCTTGGAGTGTGAGGCTCAATGTGAAAGTTTGCAATAGGCTCAGATCTGATTGTGGCTTTAGTTCCATATCTTGTTCTGAACAACATGTGTGACCAATCAGCAGATAAGTAACCTCCAATCTTAGCTGTGAAATCCCTTGACAAACATAGGGCAAAGAGTGGTGGAAGATCTATTACTGAGACATCTTGCAAAACAACAACGTTGGGGCATGCATGCAAAGTAAGACTCAAGTTTTTTATCACTCCAACTGTTGTTACTACTGTCCCATCCAATTGCACTACCCCTTTGGATATGACTTCATATTGAAGCCCCAACTGATCAGCTATTTTCTTGGGCATTACTGAACTACTTGCCCCGGAATCAATCATGCAATTGTGTACTAATTGGTTTCCAATGATCAATGAAACATAGAATGGAGGGGGCTTCAACATTTTACCTTGCTGTCCTCTATGATTCCCTTCAGGCTGGGCAGCATTTGTGAGTACCTTCTCTTGCATTTGGACCTGCTGATTTGAAGTTGACCGGTCCTTCATGGCAGCTTGTAGCAAATCTCTTTGGCCTGGGATGGATAGTGATTCCCACATTGATATGTTTACATTTGTCTTCTTCATCTGATCAATGATGTTGAATGGAGATGAAGCATCTCTCTGCTGTCCCTTGGCCTGCACATTCATTCCTTACACATGGGCAGCAACAACTGGCATTTGAGTTGGCCTAGGAGCTGTTTTAGGCAGTCCTTGCATGTTTGGAACTGCATTTTGTTTGCCAATAATTTGTGGAGTGGTAGAAGGTTGTGGATTACTTGGAGCCAATGGCTGTTCTTCACCCAAATTTCTCCTTTTTGACCTTGTGTTGGCTGCAACACTTTGGGAAATTGTTTGATTCATGCCACAAAAATCTTCTGCCTGCCAGTTTACAAGTGAGGTATCATTTCGAGCTGATTATTGCTGGTATGTTTCTTGTTATTGGTTATTTCCTTGACTCCCTTCACCCTCCACACCAGTTGTTGTCACCATTAATGCTTGATTTAAGGCACCATTAAAACACATAGACTGGTTGTGAGGTTCATTGCATGGGAAACACCAATCATACTCTTGAGCTATGTTGTTTTGTACTGGCACTAATGCTTTAGAGGCAGATGTAGCATTGGGATTATAGGGCTGAAATGGTCTGTTCGCAGGAGGTATTGCTTGATTTTGATTTGCAGCTGGATTGGGTGGTCTTGTAATGGATAGAAACATGCATCAACATAAATATAAAATGAAAATATATTTAAAAAATGTTTGAGATATTTACAAAGAAGAAACACCATCATAATGATCACCAATGATACAACCTCATACAACATACTTCTTTCAACTATCCCCTTATGATAAATTATACATCTAATGTATTTCCACACTCATGCCACAAATCATTGTGATAATATTTAGTTCCTAACATCTCTATTCATAATGTCCATTAGGATCACATCCATACCTTTCCCTTAAGATACTTCTGATCAAGTTCCCCAAAACTTGAACTACTTTCCTAAGTCAATTGGGTTCTAATTATGTAACTTTGTTCTTTCCACCTCCTAAGACCCCTAAACTTGCTTAATTCAACTGTAAAAACAAAATGAACCAAAAAAATGACCCAATGGCACAACCATTTGGCCTTATTAAAAAATTATGCCTTAAAAAATTTAATTATTCTTTGTAACTGATATAGGATTGTGTAAAAATACTTTCTTACTAGATAATTTCATAATAGACTAGAATTTACACACAGGAACCGTGTGCTCAATAAATTTTTTGTAATGGACTTATGCACTCAACTTGATGTAATACCATACTCTATGTATTTTTATTAATGAAATTATTCATTGTATGATCATAGAATGGTCCAATAAATGCAAACACCACTGACTCAAACCGGTTAACTATATATTTGATGCATGATCACTTTTGAATGTAAATGCTATTGCATCATAAACCTCTGGCAAATTTAAAATCTTGAGATCCTACTCTTGAGGAACCAAAATTCCATATTTTATGACATAAAAAAAACTTATAAAAGTCACATATTTAGTCTTATTTACTTTCCACTCGAACAAATACTATATATGATCCTTTTAGCACATCTTCTTCATCCAGGTATGTATTATCCCCTTTGATTTTTCACAATCCTTTTCTAGAATTTATTCTCTCCAACATACTCTTCCATCTTCAAGTTTAAGTTCATTCTCACCTTCATGCATTGTGGTATGGAAATAGATCCTTCACATTAAATATGTTATAGATATAATACCTTCAGGAAACTCAACCTCATAAGTTTTTTGTGTAAACTTCTTAATGATTTTGCATGGTCATATCTTATTCCACTTAATATTATTGTATATCTCTTTTAGAAATTTTTCCTTTTGTAAGTATACCAATAACATGTATAAAATATGACATTTCTCTTCCCTCTATTTATCTTCTATGTGATGTTTATATTACACATTCATCTTTTGCAATTTATTCCATACTTGTTGGTACACTTCCTTCATGTGTTCCACAAAATATTATGCCTCACTATTCCTCTCTTCATTGCATGAAAAGTATCTCAACTATGAAAATACTCTTGGGATATTCCCATATAAACTTTGGAATGGTGTTTTCCCCATACTCCTATTTACTAAATTATTTTTAGTAAATTGCGCTTGTGTTAATGCCACATCCCAAGATCCTAGCTTTTATCATGAAACATCTAAGCAAATATTTACTATTTTTTTACAAATATTGTCCATCCATAATTTTTTGGGTGGTATGATTAATTGAATTTAAAACTTAGTATTTAAATTTCTCCACAACATTGAATAAAAATGACGAATAAATATTATATCTTTATTAGATGCTATAATTTGTGGTAATCCATGCAGTCTCATAATATCCTTAAAGAAAATATTTTCAATATGCATTGCATCACTAGTCTTCCTACAAGAAATAAAATGTGTCAAAGATCATCTTTGAAATACTTTCCAACACTATAAAAATGGAACTAACAAACCCTCTTTATCATGGGAAATCCCACAATAAAATCTATAGTTATGTTTCCTAAAGGTGTATTTGGAATGGGAAAAGATTGATATAACCTTGTGTTATAAGATATTATTTTAGCCAACTGACATGCTTGGAATTATTAAACAATTTTTTTCAAATTCACATTCATCCACAACCAAATGTAGGTATCCCCTAGTTGTACTAAGGTTTCATCCAAGCCAAATTTCTATGCTAATCTTAAAAAATGTTTCTCCCTTACTAAAATTTCCCATATAGATCCATTTAGTATGCATAAGTGTCTTCCTCTAAACAAAAATCCATCCTACTAAAGGTATTCCAAATATGGTATTTTTTCAACACTTGTATATCTATGAAAACCTCCCATGCCTCCCTAAAATCTTCATCTTGTGCATATATCTACTTCATAGATTTAAAACCCACAAATTCCACTCTCATATCTATCAATTGATAATTACATCTTCTCGAAGAACTCCTTCAAAGAATCAAACATCCTTTTGTATAGAAGAATTTTCTCGTCTTTGAACTTGTATTCATTTGTTACTTGTTTTATAATGAGCATTGAATCACTAACATAATTGACTCATCTGATATCCCACTTAATGGATAGCTTCATTCTTGCAATGAGAGCTTCATACTCTGATATATTATTCATGCATAGGAACCCGATCCCAAACACTTGGGGAATCAAGTCTCCTATAGGAGTGATTAACACAAATTTGGTACATGAACCATGAAAGGTAAAGGAGCCATCAAAGTAGAGTTGTCAAACAATAGATTCCTCAAGGTACATGATGGATGCATCTGGTAGTTCCAGACTCAAAGGTTCGGTACTTGGTAGTGGAGATTCTTCTAAGAATTTTCCTTTCACTAAATTTTGATTTACATACTCAATGTCGAACTCGCTTGATAAGATGATCAAATTATCCATCTTTCTAGTTAGGATGGTTTTGACAGTAAGTATTTTAAAGGATTGACCTTTGAATTAAGCTTGACTTTATTGTTAAAAAAATAGTGGCGTAGCTTTTGAAAAGAAAACACTATGGATATGAAAGCATTTTATATCTACAGATAGTTGATCTCATATACTATCAACGTTCTGCTCAAGTAGTATACAACTTTTTCTCTCTACTCTTTATCATATTGGGCCAATAGTGCCCCAATTGCAAAATATGTAGCAAAACTGTAAAGTAACAAGGGTTCTCTTACTGTGGGTGGAAAAGTACTATTTTAGCAGAGAAAATGCTTGTTGTTATTCTAGCCACCAGGTGAAATTAACATCTTTCTTAAGAAGATGTGTGAATGTATGAAACTTGTTTGCTAGTTGTGAAATCAACCTTCTGATGGCCAAAATTTTCCCTTGTAAGCTATGTAGCTGTCTAATATTTTTAGGAGGAATATTTGTGATAGAAGTGACCTTTGTGGGGTCTAATTATATTCATTTTTGGGGTTAAACCATACAACAGTGTTGCACATATATATAATCAGATAAATCATACAAGCAATGAATGCAGAAATAAGCCAGAAGATAGAATAAACAAGAGAAAAATAACACCAGATTTAACATGGTTCACTCAGTGTGGGCTACGTCCACCAAGAAATGGCCAATAATATTATTCAGTGCTTTACAGAGGAAATAGAATGAATATCTATTGTATTCACAACACCTCACAAGATATTCAATGCTTTTCCATCACTTAGCTACTCTTTCTCGCTCACCAAGAAAACTTACATGCAAACAATTGCTATTTTCTTCTCTCATACCCTCATACAGTGCATACATGCATATATATCTATTCTAGGAAACTAACTATTCTTTTACAATCAATAAATCATCTTTAAATAAAGATATTTATTCTAATTCTCATTTAAAGAATAAAGCACCGTCGCACAGGTTAGCGATGTTGGTTCCTTTCTGACCGATGTCGATTACTTGCTAATTGATGTCGGTCACTGTCAAAAGTAGAAACATGTAAAAGCAAGCTTCCTGTGAAGCAATTAAGCTCCACACTCAACAATATCCCACTTGGAAATAAATTATTGCACTGTATTATGCATCACCATCCTTGGTTCCTTTTCCTTGGCCCATTTTTTCCTCTTCAAGTCTAAAACTCGAAGACCAATAGAAGTGGAGTGAAGCTCCAACTTCTCCCTTACTAATGGCTTCATTAGCATGTCTGCAGGGTTCTCATCCATATGGATTTTCTCTAACTTCAGTTTCCCATCCTCCAACACTTGTCGTATGAAGTGATACCTCAACTGAATATGTTTATTTCTTGAATGAAATGATGTGTTCTTTTCCAGATGGATTACGATATGACTATCACTATATAATCTACAATCCTCTTTCACCTTACCCAAATATTTCATGAACCTTCTCATCCATATCATCTCCTTGCTAGCTTATGTAGCTGCAACATACTCTACCTATGTAGTAGACAAAGCCACAACCTTCTGCAATCTTGAAATCCAGCTAATTATCATTCCACCTACTATGACAACATATCAAGCGGTGGTCCTCCTGCCATCCAAATCTCCAGTCATATTTGAATCAACATAGCCGTGTATAGAAGTATCTCACCCTCTATAGCATAACTCCATGTTGGATGTCCCTCTTAAATATATAAGAATCCATTGGACTACTTTCCAATGTTATTTACTTGGATTAGCCATATACCTGCTCACAACTACCACCACTTTTGCAATGTTTGGTCTAGTACAAACCATGGCATACATAAGACTTCATGTTGTTGAAGCATAAGGAACACGTGCCATGTACTCAACCTCATCATGTGATGAAAAACACTGATCTTTGCTCAATTTGAAGTGTCCAACCACTAATAAGTTTTGAATTTTGCATGTTAAACCTTTCCAACACCTTATTGATATAAGCCTCCTGAGAAAAATACAACTTATTTATAGTTTGATATTTTTAGAAAAGTTAATTGTCTTTCTTTAGAGCACGATAATCAGAGGATTCAAAACTACTATTGTAATTATCAAGGGTATTTTTATGGGTGATATTATTCCTCTTGGTAAATCCCTTTTTAACTAATCTTTCATTAGGCGGTGTTTGCACTTTAACATTAAACTGTTGTTTTAAAGAAACCAATTGACTAGTCAACTTTTGGAGTTCTATTTCTAGTTGCTTATTATGGTTTTCCATTTCCTCGTAGTTAATCTCATTGGATGAAGCCATATTAGTCACTTAAGTCTCCTTTAGTTTATTTAGGTTTACACAAAAGAGCTCATTATTAATACACAACCCACATATTAAGGAACTATGGCTCTGATACCAAATTGTAATGTTTAAAATTTCCCCCACATTATAGGGTCTCACTTAGTATCGTGGTTGGATAGTATCTAAGAGAAAACTCGATTAATTCGTTAATAACTTTGGTATTGTAATTAGTCAATTTTCTATGACTCTTCTTGATTTTTACTATCACCTATTTTAATTATATCTCTGTGAAATGTGTGAAGACAATAATAATGTTACCTTAACACATACATATTTTCCGATTAAAATGAATCTTTAAAATAAATACCTTTTAACTATATTATTCAAAAATTTATTGATAAATAACCAGGAAAATATTCTAAAGGTTTGAATCACTTAAAGTTGATTAATTTATAACAAAGATAAAGTCAATTTTTAAATTTAATTTTATAAAAAATCATATTAATATATGAATTTATAATATAATTTTATAAAGATAAAATTATTTTATAAAAATAAATCTTTATATATATAATTGAATACATGCTTATTAAAGTTTAAATAAAAAAATTCAATACTTAGTGAGGTCATATTGTGGAGGGGGATTAAATAGGAATGTGGTTGTATTTAAATTAAAAGTAAAAGTTTTAAGTTTTAAATATAAGTTTATAGGGGGTTTTCAATATAAATTTATAAAATCATATACTTATGGCATAATAGAGGGGATGTGGCATATAAATAGGTATAGAATTTATAGACTATATTTTAGCTTCTAATCAAGTTTTCAACTTGTACTTTGTAGGTAATGCGAAGGGAGTTTTACTATTTAGTTGGCATCTTTACTAAATTTAGTCTTTAAACTTCTAGTTTTTTTGAGTTCTAGTTATAATGAATATATTTATATCTTAATGAATTAAATTTCATCTATAGAAAACAATGATTAACTATTTAAAACAAGATTGACTTATTTAACTTGGAGATTAATTCAACCAATACATATTTGTTGTATGTTAGTCTTCCTGAAAATGAATAAAATAATAGTTTTACTATATCTTTACACCGTAAGTTATTTGTATCCAATTGATAATCAAAATAGTTTAAACTTACTTTATTTTATTAAATATTCCAACTTTGCAAAAAATAAATCAATCATAATAATCAAATATATACATTATTGAATTATTTGATAATAATTGCAATAGTTCAATAGTTTGAATACTTATCTTTTAATCCTATGAGTGGGAGTTTTCCCCATGCTTTTTCAGTGAAGTGAGTCCACAATCAAGTTGTCAGTTATGGACTACATCTGTATCTAAGGTGTTTAAATTATTCAATTTATTCATCCACTTGCCATCGAAGGACCTTCCAAGGTTGCACTCTTTGCCCCTAGTTAGGACACCCACTGGATATCCCTCTCTACATGTCCGCCACCTACTTTTCCCTATATCATTTAATTTTCTCAGCACTTCGACCTTTAAAAGTTTTTTTTCATAAATCAAATAAGTCATATAATAATGTATTGAGAGGTAAGATGTCCTCTTGTCCCCACCACTCCCAAGTTAAATAGTTTTCATTGGGTGGTTAAATCAACCATCACAATGGTTCATAATTTCAACTACCCATTTATTTAAATAGGTGTACAAATTTGAAGGTGAGACTTTGGCTCTATTAGGGTTTTTTATCCATTTGTTTGTGATACACCACTTCTCGAACTATGCCCCTTTAGCTTTTATAAGGGTTTCTCTTCGGTCCTATCATAGTGTAAACCATCTATTTTCCTGTGTTAAGGTAGTGAGTCACCTATAAATGGCCAAATATCCTTCCATTGCAACAACTGTTACAATTAGTGGTGAAAATGGTTCCCAAGAATGTGCAGAAGTTTGTGCTCAAAGTCCACGATGAGGTATGGATTCTGAATCATCCCTTGATGTTTTTATTTCTAATGAATGTCATTGATGTCAAAACTAGCAAAAGATGGAAGAAGTGGCATTGATGGAAAAAAGGGTTAATTGGTAAAGTGAGAAAATAATGAAGATGAAGGTTGATTGGTAGTGTCAGCTCACAAGAGAAAGCATCAGAGTCAGAAAGCAGCTCAGGAAAGCATATGGAGAAGATTGAAGATTGAACTGACTACATGATAATGGCATTGAAGGATCAAATGTTTCATCAGTATGCAATAGCCTCAGGAAAGTGAATAAGGGTTTAGAAGTCAAATAAGGACATTAAGGGTCAGTGAGATGTGAAACAAGCTTTAGATGATCAAGGATAAGTTCTAAGGGACTTAATCAGTTTTTGGGTAAGCCGCAAGAGAGGAGATATCTGCAAAAGTCTAGAAGAAATCCGTTGAAGGCTTGAAGTAGCCACCATGAAGTTTGCATGAAGTAAGAAACTCAAAGAAGCCAAAGCTAAGGCTTGAGTGCCAAGAGGTAAAGGAATGATGTCACCAAAAAAAGGAGTCAAGGAACAAGCTCTAAGTAAATAAAAAGTGAAGCCACAAAGCTTAAAAGTGTCGCATGAAAAGGAATGAAGCTGCTGAAGAAAAAGGAGCCAAAGGAAAAGTCACATGAGAGAAAGTAAAGATGTGAAGGAAGAGTTGCAAAGTGAAGATAGTACAAGTAAAGGTAAAATAAGCCATGGAAGTAAGGAAGTCAAAAAAAGCCGCTAAAAGAAGTAGGAATAAAAAGCCAGAAAAGAAACAAAGAAAGAACTAGAAAAGCCACTAAGGAAGAAATCCGGAAATAACAAAGCCACAGATAAAAGGATGGAGTCAAACATGTGAAACAAAGTTGTAAGAAGGCAACACATATAAGATGAAAGAGCCAGGTTTAAGGAACAAGCCATGAAAAGGAGAAGGATAAAGAGTATATCTATGAGACATTGTAGAAGTCATGAGAAGCATAGAAGAACTGTGGATAACTAAAAAGCTGCCTGAGAAAGGAGAAAACGCAGAACAAAGAATATTTCCATGATACAAAGGAAAAGGTCACAAAAGCCAAGGGAAGTTGTGGATTGAGAAAATATGAACTAGAGATGGATCAAGGACAATCAGATAGAGTTTAAAATGGAAGAAGTGAGATTCAGTATCCAAAATTGATGATGATTTGATTGACAGAAGATTGTGGCTGCGTGTACAACTGGAACTCCACAAAGAATGATGAAGTCCACTGTTCCAGCTACCAGAATTTAATGCTTGTTGACTTCAAAGTAATTTAATTACACTCTCAATGAAGATTCCTGATTCTAAGGCACAAATTAAATATTGGAGAAGAAAGGGGCTCGTTTATTCCTGATCACGAGGTAATCCTAAAAAATACAAGAAATCTATTTTTAGGAGTCGGCTCATAAATAATTTTTGGAAGATGTATAGAAGATGGTGAAATTAAGCTGAATATAGAATAAAAAAATATGGAGTTAGCAACATGCATTTAATATTCCATATTTTCAGGCGACAAAAGAGAGATTGCATGACACACAAGATGAAGTGGCGGATTGGGTTGATTTTTTATATAGAGAAAATTGGATGCATTTGTTAGTGTTGCTCAAGTGGGAAAACGATGCACCAGAACTGAAGGAGTGACAGGAGAGAAGAGGCTCAAGAGAAAAATGATGCATTCAAATTGAAGGAGAGAAAGAGGAAGAGAGACGCTGAAGGAGTAATGCAGGTATGAGTGTAGATTCTGAGAATTGATCAGATGCATTACAGATTGATGGAATCAGCAAGAGCACTCTCATGAGCTGAAGAGATGAAGAGTTGAAGATATGAAGAATAGAGAAGAGAGAAAGAGTAGTTGAGCCAAGGATATTTTCAGAGAAAGAAATGACTCAGAACCATTGTTGAACATATAATGTTAATGAAGGAGAGACGAGAAGAGAGCTGTGCAAGGAAAGAAGAGGTAATTACATGATACAAATATGCTGAAGAGAAGAGCAAGGAGAAGCTAAGGACAAAGTCATTGCAGAGAGGAAGAAAAGAGACACGACAAAATAATAAAGATCTAGTGCAGAGAGAAAGAGAAGAGTTGTGTGTAGAAGGAGACAACATTATCAGATGAAGAACTGATGTGTAGAGAAAAGTAGAAAGTCTGATAATTCAATGTGAAGAGAGGAGAGACCAGAAAGAGGTAAAGAAAACATTGCATATCTAACTTTGAAGAGTGATTGTAAATGAATGAAAAAATCAAGGTGATCATAATCAGTTGTGTATGTGCAACACAGAAACTAAATGATCAAAATTTGTGTAAACAATAAGTCTAAGTTGTAGCTTAGCATTTCCAGGGGGTTGCAGCCTCCTTGTGGGTAGGTGCCTGCAGAAGATCAGTTGTAGCTGATTAAATTAGGGGTTGGTGCTCCTTGTGGGGTTGGTGCCTCACTAAAAAAATCTCTTGTGATGTGTTATATTCACTTGAGTTCTTTGTTGTGTGTAATATCAACAAAGGTGTAAGGGGTTGGTGCTCCTTGTGGGGTTGGTGCCTCACTAAAAAAATCTTGTAGGATGTGTAATATTCTTGCAAGTCCTTTCTTTGAGTAATATAAGCAATGGTTTCAGTGGGTTTTTTCCTGAAAGGGTTTCCCACATTATATCTGGTCTCCTCATATGAATGTGTGTGTATGCTTCTTATTTCTATAGTCTCATGATTAATATTGCATGCTTATGACAATAAAAAATAGTTAACAACAACAAATACAAAAAAGATGAAATTGATTGTAAGTTTTATCAACACTGATTTAACCCCCCCCCTCTCAGTGCCTGAAATCTCTAACAATTGGTATTAGAGCGGTGGTTCTCTTGTGTAAAGCTTAACAACTTGGAGTTGATCCTAGAGAAAGATAAGCATGGAAAAATCTACTTACAGAAAGTATCAGGATGAAGCTCACAAAGAAAGGTTGATGATGGCAATGGAAAGTTGCAGCAGCTCCAAAAATGATTCAGATGATGAAGAAGTTGAGGTTAATCTAGAAGCTGAGTTAGAATGTGCTCTAGAGGAATTAGAGAAATCAAGGAAGAAAAATAAGAAATTGAAAGCCTACATCAGTGCCTATGAGAAGCACATCACTCTCCTCGAGAAGAAATTGAGCAAGCAAGAACAAGAGGATGCTCAAGAATGTGCAAAAGATGATTCTCAATCAGATAAAGTATTGAACTCTCTCAAACTCAAAGATGAAGAAATCACCAAGCTGAAAATATTTGTGAAGGAACAAGAAGAGAAAATCAGACATCATGAAGTGGTGGTGATCCAAATGGAGAAAGAACATGAAGAAAAGATTGAGGAACTTGAGGAACAAGTCAATCTGATCTCTAAAGCTCTCAGGGAAAAAAATGAAGAATATGAAAAATTCAGCACAGCCATGAAGACATTCGAAAAAGAACTAGACCAGGGAAAGCAATCAAATGTGAAGATCATAAATGATAAATAAGATTCCTATCAGAAGCTTGAAATGAACAACTGAGATGGAAAGAAAATAAGAATTCAAATGAAGACTGAATGTATGAACAAATTGAGGGACTCATAAGAGCATGAGGAATGTAAAAACTAGATAAAGATCTGAGACTCTCAGAAAATAATTAGAACAAGCAAGGAAAAGGGAGTTGAAAGATGAATCAAGACAAACATGTTGTCAAAAATGCTCAGAAAATAAGGAGGATGAAAAGGCTAGTTCCAGTATGCAACCAAACAAGAAGCAGACCAAGGTGACCAACAATGGATGATTCAAGTCAATCAGACAACCCAACACATCCAGGTATGAAAGAAAATTTAGTGGATATTGTTATTCATGTTATGGTTTTGGTCACAAGGCCATGGAGTGTAAAAGGCTCAAGATAGACAAAGAACATCCATGGAGGGATAATAGATCTAAGTCTGAGAAGAATAGGATGTGTTTCAATTGTCATGAAAAAGGACACATTGCTAGGTATTGCTTAGAAAAATCCTTAAGACAGTTTAGCAATGATCACTCACATTCAGATAAAAGGATAAATCATGTAATGTGTTATACATGTCATGAATTTGGGCATTATTCAAAGCACTGTTGTCAAAATGAACAACCTAAACACAGCAGTAGACTTCATACCTTCAGATGGCAAGAAAAGAAAGCTTCTACCATGAAAATGATTCCTAAGAATCATACAAAAACTACCAAGACTCAAACAACTCCTGAAAAGAAGAAGATGAGATGGGTATACAGGATCAAGGAAGAAAAACTAGAAGTCAAAGAAGAAAAGAAGGACAAGAAATTATCATGGGCAGATGAGGTAGAAAATCAGAAATCCAACACAGACCAGGCAACAACAAATGATGACAAAGGCAAGAAGAAGGAAGATAAACTGAGTACAAGTAATGAAGAATTTATTCCTCAAGCAGTGATAGAGGAAATGCAGTATATGTGTCTCACAGGCATACAAGTTGAAAAAGAGAGGTCAAGTGACATGATAGTCATACAAGAAATACAGTCAAGAAGAATGACAAAAGAACAAGAACCAGGAAAGATGAAACTGAGTCATCATGTTGTTATGATGACTATCTACTATTTTTGAAGAACCTAAGAAGAAATGATATACCTTCTCTAAGCTTCTAGAAGGTATATCAAATCCATAGGAAACATGGTAAAAAGTCCAGCATGGCAAGATTGGACATGAATGACAAAATGTTGGTTGGTGGAAAAATTCATAGTTTAATTGAGCAAGATGTCAAGGTATGTCATATATGATTTGCTCCATGTTATATAGTGTTGTATATATTAAAGTCCTTGTGTATTCCCCTGAGCCAACATAGGAAAAAAAAATTTGTCAATTGTTTCCTATTCATGTATGTGTCTCCTTAACCTTGTCATTGGTATAAGTCAAGTGAGAAGTGGTTCCATGAGAGAAATCTTGAATCAATGAACAAGATGTTGTATGGTAAAAACTGAATCAAATAGTTCTGATATTCTTGGTGCATGTATGGATGTGAGTGTTTATGTCATAGTTGATTCATCAATTGCCTAGTTATTATTAGCCGCACATATCCATGTTGGAAAATGAGTCATGTAAAAAATACTCATGCTTTGAGTGTTGAGCCTATTCAAGTTTCAAAATATGGATTTAGTGTGTTTTAGTCACATGTGAATCTTGATGCCTAAAAATTCCAATCATAAGTGTCTTGCGTCAAGTCTGTTGTCATGATCCCTCAAATGTAAAATGTGTTAAGTACATGTGCATGTTCATTATATAAGTGCATATTAAGAATTGTCTCTGTCACACAGACTACTGATATGAGTAAAGTAATGCAAGATGACTTTCATAGTCTGCAAGTGTGAGGAAAGGTGATAGGATCTGTATGAGTAACCAGTAATGAGCAAGTGATTACAGACTACAAGTATGGAAGATGGTGTCTTTATTCTTGAATCCAAATGGACAGATTAAGCTCTCAAATATGTTGTTGAAAATTATTAGATGATTTGATGGTGATCTTATAGTTCTTCCAATGAGTACCCTTGCATAACAATTGATATAACAGTAGGTATCTCATAACAATTGGTATCTCCAAACTATGCATAGGGGGAGCATGCTCAGAAATATGTTTTTGAGAAAATTCAGGATGAGTTAATGACTATCTATGGGGAGCTAATGACTATCTTCATGGATGAAAATTGTATCATAAACTCAAGAGGAGCATTACCACAAGACATACCAGATCAAGTATGACACTAAGTTAATGGATATTGGAGACCAAGAAATTAGAAGAGGACATTCATACCATGAGAAAAGTGTCTGAGATAGAAATCTGCAACATACAAAGAAATACAACCTCAACAAGAGCATATGGACAAGAGATCTTAGTGCAGTTCAAGAAAATGGAGTGAGCACAACCTCTTAAGAAAAATGTACAACATTATCCAAGGGGGAGCTACTAGTGATCAAAGTGGATCAATTTTTACTGCTAATGGGAGATAGAAAATATGGAACAATCTAGAAATATAAGCTTACCAGTATATGAGACATTAGCAGGAGAGAATAACATACTTAAGATGGCATAGTTGGCCTCTTTGTCATTGTTGTCAAAGGGGGAGAGAAACTGAATTGAAACCAACTAATCATATGTCAAAGGGGAGAACAGAAACCATGAACAGTGTTTTTTCCATCAACAGTTATAGGTTTCTGGGTGTGTTTGCCATCAATGATCCAAAGGGGGAGATTGTTGAACCTTTTTCATTATGGTATGTGTTGTCATTGATGATAGAAAAATGGACAGAAGATGGAAGAAGTGGCATTGATGGAAAAAAGGGTTAGTTGGTAAAGTGAGAAAATAATGAAGATGAAGGTTAATAGGTAGTGTAAGCTCATAGAGAAAGCATCAGATTCAGAAAGTAGCTCAGGAAAGCATGTGGAGAAGGTTGAAGATTGAACCAGGTGACTACATGATAGTGGCATTGAAGGATAAAAATGTTTCATCAGTATGCAATAGCCTCAGGAAAGTGAATTGGGTGTTTAGAAGTCAAATAAGGACATTAAGGGTCAGTGAGATGTGAAACAAGCTTCAGATGATCAAGGATAAGTTCTAAGGGACTTAATCAGTTTGCCAAGGCAAGCAAGAGATGAGGAGATATCTAAGAAGTCAAAAGAGGCAAAAGTTCAAAGTATGTGCAAAGTCTATTGATGGCCATGAAGAATATGAAACTCAAGAAGAAAACTATGTGAAGGTAAGCCACAGGTAGTGAAAGTTAGAGGTAAAGGAATGATGTCACCAAAATCTAAGGGAGTCAAGGAAAAGCTCTAAGCATAAAAAGTGAAGCCGTGGAAGCTTGCAAAAGTGAAAAGGAATGAAAACCAAAAGCAAAAGGAGCCAAAGGACAAGTGGAAACATGAAGAAAAGGTAAAAGTGAAATGTGAAGGAAGAGCCACAAAACAAAAGAATAAAAGGAAAAGTGTGCAAAGAACTAGAAAGTTTTAAGGAGAAGCCATGGAAGTAAAGGAAGTAGGAGTAAGAATTTGAAGACAAAAAGAAGGAAAAAAAGCCTGGACTAAAGAACTTGAAAAGCCATGTAGAACAAGAAAAGTCGCTAAGGAAAAAAGCACAAAGAAATAACAAATCACAGATAAAAGGATGGATCGTGGATGTGAAACAAAGTAAAAGAAGTGAGATCACAGATAAGAAGAAAAGTGTACAAGAAACAAGCATGGAAAGGTGAAGGACAAGGAGTATAGCCATGAGACATTGTAAAATCCATGAGATGCATAGAAGAACCGTGGATAACTGAAAAAGCCACTGAGAAAGGAGAAAATATGCATAAAACAAAGAATATTTTTGTGATATAAGGGAAAAGGTCACAAAATCCAAGGGAATCCATGGATCGAGAAAATATGAACTAGAGATGGATCAAGGACAATCAAATAGAGTTTAAAATGGAAGAAGTGAGAGTCAGTATCCAAAATTGATGATGATTTGATTGACAGAAGATTACGGCTGCGTGTACAACTGGAACTCCACAAAGAATGATGAAATCCACTGTTCTAGCTGCCAGAATTTAATGCTTGTTGACTTCAAAGTAATTCAGTTACACTCTCCCTGAAGATTCCTGATTCCAAGGTGTAAATTAAATACTGGAGAAGAAAGGGGCTCATTTATTCCTGATCATGAGGAAATCCTAAAAATACAAGAAATCTATTTTTAGGAGTCGGCTCATAAATAATTTCTGGTAGATGCATAGAAGAAGGTGTAATCAAGCTGAATATAGAAGGAGAAAAATCTGGAGTGAGTGGCATGCATTTAGTAGTCCACATTCTTAGGCAACAAGAGTAGGAGAGATTGCACAACACACAAGATGAAGTGGTAGATTGGGTTGATTGTTATATAGAGAAAATTGGATGCATTTTAGAGAGTTGCTCGAGTGGGAAAACGATGCACCAGAACTGAAGGAGAAACATGAGAGAAAAGGCTCAAGAGAAAAATGATGCATTCGAGCTGAAGGAGAAAAATGAAGAAAAGAGGCCGAAGGAGTAATGCAGGTATGAGGGTAGAGTTAAGAATTGATCAGATGCATTACAGATTGATGAAATCAGCAAAGCACACTCTCATGAGCTGAAGAGATGAAGAATTGAAGATCTGAAGAGTAGAGAAAAGAGAGAAAGTGCAGTCGAGCCTAGGAGTTTTTTCAGAGAAATAAATGACACATAGAGAAGTTGTTGAACATCTAATGCTAATGAAGGAGAGATGAGCATAGAGTTGTGTAAGGAAAGAAGAGGTGGATGCATGATGCGGATATGATGAAGAGAAGAGTAAGGATGAGTTAAGGAAAGAGTCATTACAGAGAGGAAGAAAGAAGACGTGATAGAATAATGAAGATCTAGTGCAGAGAGAAAGAGAAGAGATGTGTGCAGAAGGAGACAACATTATCAGATGAAGAACTGATGTGTAGAGAAAAGAAGAAAGTCTGATAAGTGAATGTAAAGAAAAGAGAGACCATAAAGAGGTAAAGAAAACATTGCATATCTAACTTTGAAGAGTGATTGTGAATTTATGAAATAACAAGGTGATCATAATCTGTTGTATGTACACAATGGAAACTAGATGATCAAAATTGTGTAAACAATAAGTCTAAGTTGTAGCTTAGCATTTACAGGGGTTTGCATCCTCCTTGTGGGTTAGTTCCTATAGAAGATCAATTGTAGCTGATTGAATTAGGGGTTGGTTCTCCTTGTGGGGTTGGTGCCTCACTAAAAAATCTCTTGTGATGTTATATTCACTTGAGTTCTTTGTTGTGTGTAATATCAACAAAGGTGTAAGGGGTTGGTGCTCCTTGTGGGGTTGGTGCCTCACTAAACAAATCTTGTAGGATGTGTAATATTCTTGCAAGTCCTTGCTTTGAGTAATATAAGAAATGGTTTCAGTGGGTTTTTGTCCGAAAGGGTTTCCCACATTATATCTGGTCTCCTCATGTGAATGTGTGAGTATGCTTCTTATTTCTATAGTCTCATGGTTAATATTGCATGCTTATGACAATCAATAATAGTTAACAAGCACTGATTCACCCCCCCCCCTCTCAGTTTCAAGCTCCAGAAAAACACATTCACAACTTTCCTCTACTAGCTCATTCCAAGCTAGTGATGACACAACCTATGGTTTCCAAGCCCAAGAGTGACCCGCTAAATAATGGTTAGAATACGGTTGGGAATAAGAAGGGATTTGGTGTGAAACCCACTCTCGTGGTGAAGCCTACCTCTATCCTCCCCCTCCATCTAAGGATGATCAGGGTTAGAGCCACCCCCCCCCACTCATCGGTTTTTCTTTCCTTCCAAACCCTCATAGAGCCGGGTTTTTCTTCACGATAAAAGAATGTAGGGAATCTTACTTCAACTTCTCTTCCTCTACAATGCTCTCACATTCCACCCCAGGAGGTGTCCCACAACGTGTAAGGAGATAATGGGGGAAAGTGTCTCTTTCATTCATGTTGTGATTTCTAATTCAGAACAGATTCCAGTTGCTAATAAGATTTTCATTCTCGGCTCGAAGGATCATGTTCTAGATGAGCAGGGGGGAAGAGTTTGATATGTTTGATTTTCATTAATTTCATCTCATATAATGTTAGGGGTATTACAAATGTTTCACCTAATTCTTAGAATGTTTCTTGGAATGTGTGATGAAATAGATAAGGGTAAAAAAGGCTAGGAGGAATACCTATTGAAGCTGGTTGAAGGTTGTTGTGCGTGTATGACTTCTTGATCCACAGTTGACCGTGAGAGCTTCCTTTTGGCTAGGAGGAACTACCTGAAATAGACAACAAGACCACCAAATGGAAGTTAAATAGTATATGCAGTGGACTGCCTAGTGTATGCTAGATCTAGTAAGTATGATACTCCCTAGAAGGCTGTCAATTCACTGTTGTAAACAAATTAATGCGATAAATAAGGTAAATATTGTCCTACTGTAGTCAATATGATTTAGGCATCTCATAAAAACACAATAAGCAAAATATATATCTAACAATGGCTAAGTTATGATTAGATCTGAAGGTTGGGTAAATGGTTTTGGGTTTCTGTAGGTTTGACAGAGATCTAATGAAGGTCACAGGTGATTATAGGTAACTTGGGAGTAATTAGGTAGGTTACTGGTTTGTACTATGTTGAAAGACATAGAGACTGATGCTGGTCTAGTCTTGACTGATGACGGTTAATTATGACCGATGGTGGTCTCTGAAGAAATGACAGGGGGTCAAGGACAGGGGTCTGGGTTTGTTTTCCAAGTTAATCGGGAACTAAGTGAGGTGTCTAGGACGTGTGAGTAGGAATGCAGGTCAATGGGTAGGTCTAGTGGGATTTTGGTGAAGTTGGGAGGAGTTATGGGTTAAGTTGGTGAATGGTAGTAAAGGAGTAGCATCAAGTAGGTAAATTGATGCCGGTTGTTATCAGCCAATTTTGACTTCACAAAATTAATATAAAAAAAATGAAAATTTTGAATTTTTTTTAAAAAAGTGTTACTTTGCTTGATTCATTGTTCTCACCGCAATCGTCTCATTTTTGTGATCGTTCCGGTCTTTGTTTCATCCATTTTGGGCGAGAACTCCTCCTGCCTGGTCTTGAAATGCATTAATAATTAATTAGTTAATATTTAATTAATTAATTATCCTTTATTTGATAAAATCATTTTTTATTAAATTGGGATTTTTAATTAAATAACTATTAATATAATAATTATTAAAAGTCATTCGACAAAATTTTTATTTTATTTCCGGGGAAGTAAGTTTGTGCTTCCAATTGTCGAGAATGCCAAATTGGCTTCCTGAACCCGGATTTCCCCTTTGCTGGAAAATTTATTTTAATTTCTCGCTTATGGGATTTCTATCTACTAATTTCCGAATCAATGGATTGAGCAAATGGGAAAGAAATATCCCGATTTCCCACATGGGGAAATTGAACGGAGATTGCCACCCCACCTTTGCCATTCCCATTGGAAATTGGCTGTTGCTTTCCCCATTCCCCCTAGCAATTAATTCCACTACCCAGAGAAGAAGGGAAGTTGGTTTAGCCTTCATAAACTCCTTTATCGGACTCGTTGGAAAAGATTTATGCGAAGGCTTTCTAAAATTGCTTCTTATTTCTTATTAGTAATATTTTTATCACATTCCACAATACAATGAATCATCACACATTCACAAAGATAGATATTGAAGAAGCATTCTCCACGCATTGAGGGAAAGAGGATAATACAAGCTTCAAATGCCCAGTCCAACACTGGTGAATGCAGGAGACAGTCATTGAAGATCCAATGCGTTTTTGTTGGAGGAAGGGGGACAACCATTCCAATGCAGCTAGAGTTTCCACGTCTAAATAAAAAAAGACAAGCATTTTTCATGCATGAGCTAAGAAAAAAACCACGCACAACACATGACAGGATAGTCCAAAAGTTGTGCAAGTTTCAAACGACAATAGTAAAATTGAGTTTTCCACACATGCACAAGGGTAAAGCCAAACTAAAAAATGCATTGAAGATATAGTCCAGCAACAGGAGTTCCCACACCACTTTGAGCAAGCCATGCACAGTCCACGTTTGGAATAGCATAAAATAAAACAAAAACAATGCTTTCCATGCATTCCACGTAAGAGGAAAGGAGGAGCTATAATAGAGAAAAGAACAAGAGGAGGTTTTCCACACATGCAATTTGTAGAGGGAATAGTTCCACGCAGTTGACTGACATAGAAAAAAAGGAAATTTTCAAAGAACAGTTTCAAGAGCCAACAGTCTAAATTTTCCACGTGGGACAACCCAAGGAGTTTCCATGCACCCACCAGATAATAAGACCATGCTGAGGAGAAAGGAAGTACCACGTTTGCATAATGAAAGTAGATAACAAGTAAAGCAAGCCAAGCATGACCATGTGAGGTAAAATAAGATAGAAGGACCTACACCTGTTTTAGCAAGAGAGAGAGGCTGTATAAAATATAAGAGAACACAAAGCAAGGTTCCACGCACTGGTTAAGGAAAGAGATCCCACGCAGGAGACAAGGGAAAAATAGCAGTAACAAGAAAAGAATTCCACACATTTCTCCAAAAAAAGAACAGTCCAGGGAGTTAATTTTCCATGCATATCTACATGCCAAAAAGAACAAGTCCATTTCAACACATGCTTCCAGAGATAGATGGACCACGCTGAAGACAATGGAATGAAGGCATTTGTTCTGTCATTGTAGTATTTTAAAAGGTGTTGTTATCTTCTTTTGAAAAAATTCCACGTAGAACTATTACCTAGTGTAAGAGAAGTTTCTAATCACGCATCGTCTTCAGATAGATCGCTAGGAAGAAAAATCTCAAAGGTCACTAAAAGTGCCTTATCTAATGATCATGTAAAACCCTAACTACTTTGTAACTAAATTTTGGGATATAAAAGGAAGTGAGGGGCTCATTTGTAAAGGGTGACTTTGAGAGAGGATAAGAAAATACTTTTGTGTGCAAGCTTTGTTTCAGGAAGAAACTTTGTGTTCTATTTGTGAAAAACATTTTGGAGTTAATGAAATACGAACTTTGTGTCTCATTCATTATCTCTTATAACATTTGATGTTCTTATGTTCATTAGATGTTAGGTGTTTGAATCTTGCATGAAAATATTATCTTTGATCTTATCGTTAATGTTATTAATCGGTTGTTCTAGTTCACAGTGATCAAGCTTCTGATTATCTACTTGCTCATGTGTGCTTCCCTTTTACATGAACTTCTTGTTTGGCTAACTCAAACTCCAATTTTATTTGTGTTGGTTATTCATCTTTCCTCTTCATGCGTTATTAGGCTCTATGTGATTTACCTAACTCTTGCATGTTCTTTTAAAAAAATTCCATCCTGGTCATTTCTTTCATTCTATTGTCATTTCCCGCATTCACTTTTCTTTCCATTGATGTCCCAAAACACCCCCGACATACAATTTTGAATGTATAAGATGTAAATAGTAGTTTTGGTTTTCAATAAAGGTAGCCTCACCTTCATTGAGGAGGGAATTCATTCCCACATTGTTACTCATTTGCATGCATTGTAAATCCATATGCTAACAGCATCAAAGTTAAGGCTTGATCGACACTAGTGCATGTGCAGGATCAACCAGTGCTAAGTTTCTAACTGTGGAAAACTAGGAAGATGCTTGTAGAATGAGATTTTGGATCTTCGAAATCCTTATGATTTCACAAAGGGTCTAGGCTCAAGGTAACCAAGTGTTGTATTAGCTAGTTTGCCCGATAGGGTTTTGAGAGGTTTTGGCTAATGTGGATATTAAGGGTGAGTGTACTCAGAGCTTTTGTATGCTTAGTGGCTTTAGGAGAAGCAATAACACATAGAAGTCATTTAATGACTTAAATTTATTGAACAAAGATGGATTTTAAGTTTTATCAGCGTATTATACTTACTTGAGTTATTTTCTTGACTGGGTCAAAATTGTGGATTTCAGATAGGAGAAGGTGGTGGTGAGAGATTTGAAGTCCTGTCTGAAGGATCACCAAATCTTGATTTTTTGGAGTTGTCTTTGCATGAGCTTGGGCCAATAATTGCATTGCACCATCTTTTCTTGTTTGGCTCAAATCTATGATTTGATCTTATGGATGATTGCCTGTGAATGTTGGGTCTATGTAACAGAAAATGCTTGATCTCTCCTTGCATGCATTGTCTCATGTGAAACTTGTTCTCATGTTGCTCTAAAATCTACCAATTTTCCAACCTTGAAATAAGGTTACCAAGTGGGGATTAAACGGTGACCAACGGTGGTTTTGGCTTTACAAATGGCATCGGTTTAGGGGTAGCCAGACATCGATTATGGTAGGATTTCCTAGGTTTGCTAAAATAGGTAGATCCCCTTGATTTTCTAAGGGATCTACAGTTTCATTTATTCTCACAGATTAGACTTGGAAGTTTCCTTTTTAATGTGTGATAGAATGTGGTTAGAGGGAATGCAAGCAGTTGATTTTTAGGGTTTCAGTTGGCAAGTCTTAGTTAGTTATGGAAACATACTAAGAATAGAGCTTAGGATGAGGTGGCTAGGTGAGGTGTTTAGATATGGTGGGGTCAGGCATTATGTCAATTTAGGATAATTAAATAATAAATATTGTGAGGATCATGTATTAATTTAATTTCAATTAATTAATCTTAATATTAGTGTGGGCATGTAAGGGTCCATGGCTAGGTGGAGCCACGTTTTAGTTTTATTTGATGTTAGGGACCGAAGGAGAGTGTGACCCTTTAATTGGTGTCTACATTTTCCCCCTTTTCGTTGCATAGCTTGTATTGGTAAGTACGATGCTGAAAAAAATAAGATGTGGTTGCCCCATGTGTGGGTGAAGCTGATTCCTTTCTCAAACTTAGGAAGTGACGAGGCATTTAGAAGGCTCCACAAATCGGTGAGTGGTTTGATAAAAGGTGAATGTGATGAAGAGGAAGCGTGGACAATGAGGGTAAAAGGACAAAATATCTAATATAGTTAATCTAGGTAATGGGTCAAGGTCAAAGGTAGTAGTATTTTCTTTGAAATGCACACACATGTATAAACTGTAACACAGTACCAGGTTGAAGAGCATACAAACTCTACACTATCTAAGGTCGATAGGTTTATCCAAACAAGTTTGAGTGTGAAATCTGGTATCCAAGTGTATAGGATATCTTTAGCTGTTAAATTTTTGACAAGTGGCAAGTCTGTTTGACTAAGACTTTGATTTCACATATGTGTCAAAGTGTGGAAAAGTGATCTGGGTCAATTTTAGACATGTGTCATGGCATTTTGTAAGGTTACTTAATTAGGTCTAATGAATTATTAGGTTGCAATGTCACGAAGGTATAGCGAGCTACATTGAAAAGTGACATGTCACTAGAAATGATCTAGGTCGTTGTTGTCTAGGTCATTGTCATGGGTAGATTTGACGTGTGTTTTTTTTTACGAGTCACCGAACTGATGAAGAGGCATTGACTTTAATTTTTAAATATTTCACATCCACCCAAGGATCTATTTTAAGTCGAAACGTGTCTTTCTTGGTCATTGTTGATCTGTGTCACGTGTCACCCCCCAGGTTTGATTGTTTTTTAAATTAAGCTTTTATTTGTTAAGTAGCTCATTTAGAGCTCGTATAGCTCATTTGGAGCTCACCCTTTCAATTTGTCATAAATAACTCATTGATGCTCGGTCTATCTCGATTCAGTCCAAACACGGTTGGTTAGGGCTCAGGACCGATGTAAACTTGAGGTGAAACTATTGCTCGGTCAAGTTGGGATGGTCTATAAATTCAATCAAATCAAGTTCTACATTTTTGAACTATAATTTGAGTTGTTTACATTCAGATAGGAGCTATTAAAAAGATATGTAGAAATAGGTTTTTTTTGTCTTTGTTTGGCTTCCTTATTTTTTTAGTTGGTATTTGTCTCGTATTATCGTCTAAGCATTGGTCGATAGGCTAGTTCTACCAATGCGGTGTGATCGATTTAGATTAAGTGGAGAGCTCTTAATGGAACAAATCGGTAATGGCATAGGTAGGAGAGTTCGATTAGGTGGAGTTGTGTAGCATCCAAAATGTGCCACCACGCAGAAAACATTTTTGATGAGCTAAGAATCCATTCCTGTTCTTATTTGTCTCTTGTGCCTCAGGTCCAGGAGATTTTTCGATTTTAGGAGGCACTCAAGTGGATTTTAGGGGGAAAATGGCAACATCAGATAGAGCGGGGAATCTCTCAGCTTTCCAGAAAAGGTGAAGTCTCTTAGACTCCTTATATTTAGGTCAAGTTATGGCTCGGCGAATAGTTTTTGTGGAAAATTTTCCCATTTGAGGCCAGAAATGGGTAGAATAGGAGAAGCTGCCACGTAGGCATCTGATCAGCGGACGTGCATGGGAATTTGTTAAAAAAATTTCCAAAGACAAAAAAGAGTGTAAAATTACGAAAAAAATGTCCCGCCGCATCCCATTTTTGGGCCGTTTTTGCAACCTAAACCTTCAATCACCTAAACCTTGATCACATGATTATTTATTAATTACCTTATAATTAATAAATCCACATCTCCATACCTGCCATTCTCATGTTGCCACCTCATCATGACCTAGTCTTAACCCTAAACTAACCTAATTAAGACCTATAACTTGGTCCACAATCCACACCCATGACTAATTACTCCTCATTCCGCACCTAAAACCAACCTCATAATGATTTGACTAAGCCCGTAACCAATCCCTCGGGAGAAAAGAAGGGAAAGCTCCCAGCTATTTTACCAAAAATAGCCCGCTTTGACCTAACCGATACCAGTTCCTACTCGACCGCCGTCGGTTGTGTAACCACCATCGGTTCCCCGTAAATGACCACCTCCAACCAAAAACAAAGGATCAGATTTTCATTTGATCGAGGAGGAGAAATCATCGAAAGGATCCAGATTTTCTTGGCCGAAGCAGAGACAAGTGAAGAAACAAGAAGAGTTTGCAGAGAAGGACATCAAGCCCAAGACTGCAACTGAATAACCAGAGCCCAGTAACACTCATCTGAGCATCAGAAGAGGAGATAACTCATCTTGGATTGTCAGATCATCCTACTTGGGTCCTGTCTTCATCATCACAGTCCTGAAACCTACATCTTTAGTTGTAGCTCTGCATTTCTTATCCCTGTCTAATTAAAAGGTCTTATATTCTTACTTGCAAGTAGTCCTTCCAAGACAAAAAGGAGTTCTTCGCAGTCGATCTGATCTTTCTCTACGGTACGCGCACACCATCTCAACATTCAACAGGTATTCCTCCTAGCCCTAACCCTTATCTGTTTCTCAAAGGAATGATAGGATAGAAGCAAGTCTATTCTGCAGAGCCGAAACCATTCCTGTGCGAAACATTTTGGCACGCCCGGTGGGACCCATTTCGGGTTTCTGTTTCTCTTGCTTGTTTTCGTTTTAGGAAGCATACTTGCTGTTGCTGTTTTTGTTATATTTAGTAAAGAATTTGTCTTGCTTTCCTAGTTTCGCATTAGTGAAAGTCATCTTATTTGCTTCATCGAATATCATTTTCGATTTGGGTTTAAAACACGTGCATTACATTCTTGCTTGTTGTTTTCAATTCTAGTGAACATAGACTAAGTAACAGGTCGTACACGTGGGGGTGATTTCCACGGTATTGACAGGAAATTAATCTTACTTTCACTGCACAACACATACCGAATCACTTCATAATTAACACAACAACTCAAAACATCCCCCCTTTTCCGCGGTATTCCTCCGCCCGATTGAGGTAACCTTATAAGCCAAAACAAACTTGACATTTCCCCTAAGTCTTTTGTTTAGGATTGACATCATTCCGCGTCTAAAGGCATAAGCCCACAATAATTAAAATTAACCCTAGGGTTAGTCTCTGGATTTGCGTGTGCATCTTGCTTGTTTTCAGTTCTGTTTTCTCTGTTATACACTGTCTTCTGTGATCACCTTAGAACAATTTGATAAATGTACTGAGCGTTGTTAACAATCAAATCAGCAGCTTCTTATATTTTCTTATACCAGTCTTCTTACACCGACATCGGTTAACTGACCGACGTCGGCTATAGTCTAACCGACATCGGTTATCAGACCGATATCGGTTACTGTCTTTTACAGTTCCTGACAAACCAGCAACCTACCAATTTCACCATTCTGAGTCTGTTTCTGTTCTTGATAGATTGAAACCCTACTGTGTACTCCTGTCCATGGTTGTTATCACTCGAAAGCAAGCCACCGCCATGGTTTCACATGCTTGCTCTGTGCCTTTTCCTGAATCACCCCCTTCACATTCTGTGGGGAATCCTACGGACACCAGCGAGGTTCCTAAAATTCCTGTGGGAGATAAAGAATTTTCCAAATTTCTGGATGCTAATCCTAGCGCTGTACAATACTATTTGTCTCATGCCCTTGACCATACACCCGACGGTCAACTCCTTGTTGGCATGCCTATCAGTATAGCTGCTCATTTAGCCCCTTCTCCGCCTGATAACTCCGCTTTGCCTTCCGCATCCTTAGTCCCGTCGCCTACCTCAGCAGCTTCAGGGGTCCATACGGCACAGATTGGCTTTCCTTTGGTTAACCTTGGGCCCAACATGTCATTACCGCCAACTGCTCCTACCTCGTCTCTCTTGCAGACTGTTCCATTCATGACTTGCTCTCTGCCACCTATCCACACGAGCTTTCCTTCTCAAGCTCCGCCCACCTTTTCATTTCCACACACATATCCAGTAACCTCAACAGCTTATATAGGACATCCCTATTCGGTTGCCTCAACACATTCATCCTCCATACCTTATCAACATTTAACCCCACCATTGTCTAGCGGTGGCCCTTGGCCCAATTTGCCTCCGTTTACCACAACCACACCATCATCTCATCCAACTACTGATTTAATTAAACAAATGATGGACAAAATGCAAAATCTGGAGGCTTCTGTTTCAGGAAGTCGTAGCGCCTTGACATACGAGCAAGTTTGTCGGGAGCCTATCCACCCTTCAGTCCCCCTTCATTCATATCCTCCTCAATGGGAATTACCAAAGTTTACCCGTTTTAACAGTAAGGAGGACCCTCAACAACACTTGCGATCATTTAGACATGCCTGCTATCTGATTGCTCACGACGATGCTTTACTACTCCGCACCTTTCCCATGTCCTTATCAGGACCCGCCTTGGAGTGGTACAGTGCTTTAACCCAGCACTCAATCTTCTCTTTTAACCAGCTAGCCCAATCTTTCTTGGATCATTTCTCCATTAACATTGCCAAGAAAGTATCTATCACCGACCTCTATGCCATCCGACAATTTGAAGATGAATCTATCGCAGATTTCGTTGGACGATGGCGGGGCCTTATCAACCAACTTACGTATGCCTTGCCTCAGACTGAACTTATCGAACTGTTTACGCGGGCCTGCGCTAAGCACATCTCTCCTACCCTCCAAATTCAAACTTTCCGTACATTTGACGAGGCCTTTACTATGGCTCGAAAACTAGAGATTCGAGCCTTAGAGGAAGAGAAATTGCGGTTGCGCAACAAAAACCCCACTTTCCGAACCCAAGATTCCACCAACAAACCTAACACCACCAATCCTCACCCATCGACTGCTTCGAAATCAAAAGGGGCCGTGCACGCGGTGATGGTCAAATCCCAACCACCATCTAATACCCCGCCAAAAACCACCTATAAGTATAAAGCAGAGCCCATCAACTACACTCCCTTGGGAGAAACATATGGTGTGATATTGGAAAAATTGCTCAAAGCAGGAGCCATTACCTTACCTCCTGTTAAACCTCATTCCGGGTTTGATTCCACTCGCGCCATACCTTCTTGGTACAAAGAAAATGACTTCTGTAACTTCCACCGCGTGAAGGGACACAGTCATGAGAACTGCAAGATGTTGAAAAACATAGTGCAGGAAATGGTTGATGCGGGGGATATAGCCCTCGATAATCCTAACGCCCCTGCTAACCGAAATTTGAAAATATTCAACAAACCATTCCCGAATCATTCTTCTAACAGTAATCTAAACCAAGATATCTTAGCCGAGGAGAGTGTTCATGAGATCCATGCAGTCTTCGATTCCCAGCCAAAGACCTCTATCGAACAAATTCTGAATCAAACCTCTTCACTAACGCAGGAAACCGAACCCCCTTCCTCGCCATCAAGACAAACTGAAATCCTTGCCGTTCCTTTACCCATCAAGGAATTAACTGCCCAGAGTTCCCTTCTCACAAATGAGCCTTCTTACACCACATCCTTGCAAGACTGTGAGCGGATGTTATCTAATTTATCTATTTCCCAAACGTCTCCTTCTACCATTCTTGCTGTACAAGAGGAAGGCTCGCCACTTCTTTTGTCATCCTTAGATGAGAAACCTCTTGAACCGACATCACCACATTCTTTAAACATGACAGATCCTCTCAAACACGCCCTCCTACCTATTAGTCCTTCATCACCTAAATCTTTTCAGCAACCGGTTGACCTCTTAACGCCCATTGATACAGTGCCTCATATACCCCTTGTATCACACCCACAGTGGACCAGAATCACAACCCACCTTTCTTCCATAAAAAAGTTCCTATTCACGCGTGAGGACTGTCATTCCCCTAGAAGATAGACAGGTCCTATGGGAACGTTTGAGTATGCCATATTCTACTCAAATGCAAATGACCGATCCTGATGCCTCTACCATATACCCGAAGTGTTTACAGAAGCTTAAAATGCCTATGTCCTCATCTTCACCCCCCTCATCTCTACCAAATACCTCATCCACTTCTATTAACCTAACCAAATCTTCCCCTACGCTTGGGACCTCACCCATACCTAGTCTAACACATCCACCTAAGCGGCTTGATTTATCTAAAAATAAAGCCGTCCATCCCATTAGGAGACAGACTCAATCTCCTCAATCTATGCCGTTAACACAACTAAAACCCTCGTCGTCACACCTACCTTCCATATTGGGACCCCATCCCTCTACCTTACATCAATATATCATACCTCCTACGTTTTCTTTTAAGCGACCTACGCCTTCTGCACCCATACAGAAATCCAAGGGTATAGCAACACCGTCACCCCGCGTATCCTGTCCTCCTATCAACCATAAACAAATTCCATCATCAAAAGATTTGTTTTCTATCACTCCTATTTCTCCGTGGTTGTTTTCTGATACCACATCATCTGTGGCCTCATCATCCAACTAGCTAGCATAGCTTCTACGTCAAAGAAGCCACGGTTAGTTAAAACCCATTATCAAAACTCCTTGGCTAAACCACCCCCCATACAAACCAACCATACCACGTCATCACCAGAATCGACCCAGTCAATAGCCTCATTTTCCTCTGACTTTGACCCACTCAAAGGGTCTTACGCCAAAATCCTTGCTATGTTGGTAGAGAATGCGACCATTTCCCTACCCCCACTTAGACCTTATGATCCATCTAAACCTCGACCTATAGGTTACGATGAGTCTAAAATCTGCGCTTACCACCGCACACCAGGACATGACGTAGAGGGATGCAAAGCGTTGAAAGCCATACTTCGTCAGTCACCTCTCTCAGATAGAAAAGTTAAGAAAGACAACTTACGAAGAGAGAGACCTTTAGCTTCAATTCCCTCTCCTATACCACCTGTCCCCGCCTCACCAAGATCTATCATTATTACAGCCCCACCTCTCGAAAACCATGACCTATCCCTACCATCTTCCTCCTCTCGTATTCACGAGATCAATATGATTAGTGTTGCTACTCGAGGGCAGAAAAACAATGGGAAAGCGAAAGAAAACACACCTGCGGCATCTCTTTCTCCGTCCACCATCCCGATTGCACCACCACCTAAAGTGGTTATTCGCGGACCCGCCTATCCCGTCTCTAATGGCATTGCCCACCGAACTATGATCAAACAGCTTCACCAATCACCTGTAAAAATGACACTGTATGATCTCATTCAGACTTCTGAATCTCATCGACAAGCTCTCGTTGAAATCCTTCAAGGGATAGAGGTTTTACCTAATGAAACCTTGCCTGTTACCTCTATTCTAACACCCAATCACGTTGCTTCGCTCACCAAACAATCTATCTCCCCAACCACTTCTGTCTCTGTACAGCAAGCCGCTGCTGTCAGTTTCTCCGAAGATGAAATTATCGACTTTGGTGCCGAAGATCCTGACCCTGCTCTTTTCATCTCAGCGTACGTTCGGGATATTCGGGTACGTCGTGTTATGATTGACGGGGGTGCTAGCCTAAACATCATCTCTTCAAAAGCCTTCCAACAAATGAATATCCCTTCTAGTTGCATGTGTGCCAACCCCATCATGTTGCGATCATTCAATGATGCTATTACTTCTACTTTAGGCACCGTGATCCTTAACATTCGTGTAGGACCACGTACTCTACCCGAACTCTTCTACGTCCTTGAGGGAGAGTTCCAATACAATATGTTGTTAGGCCGCCCTTGGATCTGGGCTATGGGATGCGTTCCCTCCACTTTACATAGATGCATAAAATTTGAGTACGAGGGGAAGTCCTACACCGTAAAAGCTGATCCTCCCCCCTTCAAAACTTGCAATATGTTGTATCGCCCTAATGATGTGCTTGTACCAGTCAAGACACCCATTCATCCAACCCAGCCATCCACTTCCAACGCACCTACACCTTCAACCAATGAAACCGCCGTTACAAATATTACTTCCTTTCCCGCAGATAACATCCCAACCTCCGACCCCTTAGTAGATGTTTTTCAACGCCTTACGCTGGGGGAGTACCGCCTATATAACGTTAGCTCTTTCCATACCCCGCAGGAGTACGGACAGTTACATGCACATCCCACCTACGATCGTCGCGTGGGGGAGGTAATCTCTTACGGACCACCCCATTGCCGCACCAACCTAACGTATGGGGGTGTTGACGCATCCTCCGTTACCCCTGAACCTCCTCTTGGTGTGGTTCCCTTCCAATCCGATTTTCAATACTTGACAAATCATCGTTTCGCCCTCACCTTCTTGACTCGCTGTGCTTGGAAAGGCTTTGGTTTTGGTCTTTATGAACAAGGCTGACATACACTCATTCCCGTGACTACACGCAAACACAATGATCGCAGTGGTCTCGGTTTTCCTGAAACACCTACACCGGAGAAACCTCGTGTCAGTTGTATCCTGGAAGATGACGACGTCACCCCTACCAAACCATCATCACCCACTTTGCCATCATCACCCACAGAGTCGATAGACCCTGAATCTATCCCTCCTAACTTTTTTTTTTCATAAATGCTATCTTCATAGGTCCTCTCACTTATCAACGTGATAATGAGGACCCATCTTCTCTTCCCCTTCTGTATCCAGACATGATCGAAGAGGATTCACCTTCGATTAATGTTGTTGAGTGCCAGGATGACGACTCCATCCTCACTTACCTTGGTGCGGACGACTCCTATATTCAATGCGCCTTACCGTCTGAAACTCAAACCATGTTGAATGAGTCGACTATAGAAATCAACATCCACACAGAGGAGGATCCTCACATTGTGAAGATCGGACAATCCCTTAACACATCAGAACAAGCCGCCTTTACTACCTTTCTCCGTACCCGCAACCAAGCTTTCGCTTGGTCCTACGCTGACATGCCAGGAATTGATCCTACCATTGCTGTCCATAACATCACCCTAAACCCCGATTCCAAACCAGTCAAACAAAAACTGAGAAAAATGCATCCACGCATTGCCCTCTTGGTCAAAGAAGAGCTTCAATGACTTCTTTCTGTTTCCTTCATCTTGCCTATTGACTATCCTCAATGGATTTCTAACATCGTACCTGTCACTAAAGCGACGGGGGGACTTCGGATATGCACGGATTTCCGAGACCTTAACCTCGCTTGCCCCAAGGATGACTTCCCCCTCCCAAGTATTGATCAACTTGTTGATCTCACTGCGGGCCATGAAATGCTTTCTCTCATGGATGGCTTTTCGGGATACAATCAAATTTTGGTAGCCCCGGCCGATCAACATAAAACTACCTTCATAACTCCTTGGGGAACCTTCTGTTATCGTGTCATGCCATTTGGCCTTAAGAATGCTGGTGCGACCTATCAGCGGGCTATGACTTACATTTTTCATGACATTATGCACACTATCCTTGAGGATTATGTCGATGATCTTCTTGGCAAATCTAAACATCGCAGTGAACATCTCGATGTTTTAACCATTATTTTCGATCACCTGTTACAATATTCAGTCCGGCTTCAACCAAAGAAATGTGTCTTTGGTGTTCTTTCGGGAAAACTTCTTGGCTTTATCGTCTCTTTGCGTGGCATTGAGGTCGATCCATCTAAAGTAAAAGCTATCCTAGAAATGCCCCCACCCAAAAACCTCAAACAATTGCGTAGTTTGCAGGGTAAACTTCAATCCATCCGGCGTTTCATCTCCCAACTCTCGGATCGATGTCAACCTTTCCATCACCTTCTTAAAAAGGACATTGCCTTTCAATGGAGTGAAGAGTGTCACCAAGCCTTTGAAGCTCTCAAATCCTATCTCTTGCAGCCACCCGTGCTTATTCCACCTCAGGATGATCGCCCTTTCTACCTTTACCTTTCTGCCACTGACCATGCTATAGGAGCCATGCTCGCACATCGGGACTCGACACGTCGAGAACAAGCCATTTATTATATAAGTCATACTCTCGTGGATTACGAGACTAGGTATACACATGTAGAAAAATTGTGCCTAGCCCTATCATTCGTAGCCACCAAACTCTGACATTACCTCCTGAATCACAAAACTTTTGTCATCACCAACACGGACCCCATTCATTATATGTATGCCAAACCACATCTAAACCAACGCATCGCCCGATGGCTTATGCTCCTCGCTGACCTCGACCTTGAGTTTGTACAACAGAAGTCAATCAAAGGACAAACTATTGCGGACCAACTTGCGGAGGCCCCTTTACCTGGGGAACAATTCACCAATTTTAATTTCCCCGACGAACTCATCGCCACTCTTTCACTCAGGGAAGAGTCATATCAAATGACCCTCTTCTTCGATGGATCCAAATGCCAGTGCGGCGGAGGAGCCGGCGTTGTTCTCATCCCTCTTGACGCTGAACCTATGCCTCTTTCATTCCGGCTTGATTTCCCCTGCACTAATAATACAGCGGAATACGAGGCCCTTGTTTTGGGTCTCCAGGTTGCGTTACACTTAGGTGTCAAATCTATTAATATTTTTGGCGACTCTCAATTGGTAGTCAATCAAGTTATGGGCATCTACCAATGTAAGAATGAGGAACTTCAAAAGTACAAACATTACGTGGATTCACTTTTGACCTCATTTACTCGTTATTCTATCCAGACCATTCCCCGCTCCACTAACAAATTTGCGGATACTATGGCTTGCTTAGCCTCGCAAATTCCTGCCTCACCAACTGACTCTGACATATTCGTCTTGGTCCAACAACTTTTTGCCCCATCCTACTCAGCCCCGGTTGTTTGTATGATAAATAATGTGTCTGCTAATTCGCAGGATACCTGGTACCACCAATTTCACGACTACCTTACAACCTCTGTTCTCCCACCTGACCTTACTAGTAACGGAAAACGTGCTTTTCTTAAAAGTGTTTCTCGTTATGTCGTCATGGGGGGACTCCTCTATAAACGTGGCTTTGATGGCATCCTCCTTCGATGTCTAACCGGCGCGGAGGTCACCTATACCATCCAACAAGTCCATGACGGCATTTGTGGTGGACATTTTAGTGGCCTTGCCGTGGCTAAACGAATCCTTCGCCTAGGTTATTATTGGCCTACTCTTAATAATGACTGCTACGAATATGTTAAGCATTGTGTTATGTGTCAACAACATGCCAACCTTCAACATACTCCTAGCCATCCGCTACAGGTCGCACGAGATCTTTGGCCTTTCTCACAATGGGGTTTAGACCTTATTGGTGAGATTCACCCGCCCTCTTCACAACGTCGCCGTTGGATTATCACAGCAACCGAATATTACACAAAATGGGTGGAGGCCATTCCACTCATTTCAATCAAAAAAGAAAAAATTGTCGAATTCGTTAACCATCACATTATCTGTCGTTTTGGTATTCCTCATCGCCTAATAACAGATAATGGTAAATCTTTTAAAAATAAGTTGTTACAAGACCTTTGTGACAACTTTGGTATCAAACTTAGTTTCTCATCACCTTACTATCCGCAGGCCAACGGTCAAGCTGAATCTTCTAATAAAACCCTAACCAAAATCCTCATGAAAGTTGTCAATGAGTCTGGAAGAAATTGGCATGATCACATTCCCTTTGCCCTTTGGGCTTATCGTACTAGCATTCATACCTCCACTAATGCCACACCATTTTCTTTGGTATATGGTACCGAGGCTGTCTTGCCTCTCGAAATACAAATACCCTCCCTCAGAATATCTCTTCAGGATATTCTCACCAACGATGATTTCCGCCAAGAGCGGTTAGCCCAATTAGAGCTTCTTGACGAGCGTCATCTTACGGCTCTTGATCACCTTCAAATCTACCAAAAACGCATCAAGCGTGCTTATGATAAACGACTTCATGAGCGTACCTTTAAGGTTGGTGATCTTGTCCTCAAAGAGAATCAACATGTAACCAAACTAGAAAAGAGCAAACGTGGAAAATTTGCTCCTAATTGGATTGGGCCTTACATTATCACTCACACTTATGGATCAGGCACTTATCGTTTAGCTTCGCTTAATGGTAAACCTGAGCCTGAGCCCCTTAATGCCTTGCATCTTCGACCATTCTACTGTTGAAATTAGTGTTATATCACTTCTTATCTACCTTACGCTCGTCCCTTGAGCTCATTTACCACCGCATACACTTTGTTTCTTACATCTCAAAATCAAATCAAGCTCACATGGTTTGATTATCACCTCCCCTTAAAAGATGCCTTCCCCTTTTTAGTCTAGTCCATGACTTCAAAGTATCAAAATGACACATTCTTAATTAAAACACTTATGGGATTTTCTTGAGTCAAACTTCCTACAAAAAACTAGATGCTTTATGCCCAACGGACATCTAGACCTCTAAATTATACAATAGACTGCTCCCTTGAAGGACAGCTATATGCCAAACTATTGCTACTATTATATATAGACTGCTCCCCCGAAGGACAGCTATACATAAACACCGCATCTGCTACTATAAATAGACTGCTCCCTTGAAGGACAGCTATACACAGTCAGCCTTTATCAGAAGCTTCTCGCATTGATCAGCTTCGTGAAGACCTCAAGAACAACAAAATACATATCCCATGTAGACTTCCCGCATCGATCAGTCTATATCCAGCAAAATAAAATAAAAATAAAAGCAGTATTTCAAAACACTTTTGAGTCATGGACTTGTCTATTTAGGTTTGGTTCTCTTTTGTCAGAATAATCATCTTATAATAAGTTCTCTGCACCCTCGCCCACATCAACCACCTCACCTCACCATTTGTTCAAAGCAACAAAACTCAAGGGACGTGACGTATATCCGATATATTGTGATTATACCACTCTTTTCACCTATCGACTTCTCGCCTATGCAAGGTACCTAGGGATTCAAGCTCATCCTACATTAATATGTGGTTTGTTTAGCTCTTCTCAACTACGGGACACTCTTGCCTCTTTTTCTCGGCTCTAGGATTGTGTGTTGACCTTAATCAGGACACGATTCCCTACTACTTGGGTATGCTAACTTTCACTTCACCTATACCTACAACAACATTACCCTACCAACACCAACAACATTACCCTACCAACATCAAATTTTTACCAACCAACAAATTGCCTAACCACAACCAAATTGCCTGAATTCACCTCTCCCTGATCCTAAGGGAGAACTACATCGGTCTGAGGCCCTTCCTTGCTTTGTGCAATGGGCTATGTAGGCAGCACTTAGGAGACATGGGGTCTCCCAAGGTTAGCTCGACCATCCCCTACCATACCCTATCATGTGTTGTAAATATAAATATTTTTTGTGTATTTCTATTTGCCAACATTCATCTTTATCCTTTTTCCTTAAAAACAAACAAAAACAACATTTAAAACACAACCATTCTTATTATTATCATCACTCAAAACCACATACATATTTAGTTTTATTTTAGATGTTAAACAAATACATCTTCTCTATCATCGACTCGCAGGTCGGCATCCTTATTTATTCTTATATTCCTATGAAATTCACTTAGACCCTTGCACCTCCTCCCGAATCAGGTGGTGATCATGATCGTCGATGCCCCTCAGCTGGCCTCTCCATCCTCAAAGGTGCCACTGCCATTGGTTCCTCCCATTGATCCGCCAACATCTCCTGTAACATACGAATACGTCCTCTCGCGTGGAGGAATCTTGCCTCCAGTCTCTCCACTCGTAACTGTGAAGCCTCTAACAATCCCATTGTCTCATTCACCTGTGTTTGAAGCTGGTGAGCCAAATCCTGCAGACGATCTCTCTCCCCTGTAATCACAGCTATGTCAGGGCACTCACGTGCACCTCGCAGCTCTGCTACCCACCATACTCTATACGCCTCTGTCGTTCCCACATCCATAACCCTACGATCGGCTGCTATCTCTTCTGGCCCTTCTGGAGGTGTAGGCCGGGGAGGTGAGAATGCTGCCTCGGCGTCGATCCTCATGTATGGTCTATATGTCATAGGTATATCCTGAATGAACCCAAATTGTCACCGCACGCGATCTAGAGGAATCCTCTCGTACTCACCCGGCCTATGCCCTGCGATCCACCTCAATCGCTCTACACCCCTCAACTCCTCAGCTATGTGCTCTGTCACCATATAGTTCCCGTACGGCCTCCAACAAATATCCGCAATCGTCACCATCTCCCATACCTGTCTATAATACTCGATGTCATCTATCAAGGCCTGGGATCTCACTTCTTGTTCTGTCTGGACCCATCGTCTGAATCCCAACCTTTGCACTCCTGCCTCTCCCGACTCAATGGGTCGGCCTATTGGATGAAACACATAACAATGTATGCTCATCGCTTGCAGGCCCATAAACCCCATCAACAATGTAATAAGTACGATCAATCCCAACCAGTGTCATCCTGTGTTTTCACCTTGCCGCCCATAAACCCATATATAACTCTGCTATCAAATAGCGGCCAACCCATGTTTCCTCACGCTCATGTTGCTATACATTTCCCATAATAAACTCATCAATGCGCTGGTAAATCTCGTCCACCCAAATACCTGCCATGTCACCCATAAACCCCACCTGCCCTAGCAACTTCCTGACCAATGCCGGTCCTAGTGATTGGCATCGTTAGTCTCAAAATAGCCCCGAACCCACATCTTCCAAATGTCATTTTTTCATTTCTCCCTATGTACCCACCCAGAAGAAAGGTAAACCTGGACCCATCCCTGCCGACCCTTGGCCTGCAACCATAAGGATATGTGCTATTCTCTCCTATTCCACTCCAAAAATAGTGATTTATTCAATTTCCCAAAAAGCTGGTGTTACATCCTACCGGTACGACCCAAATTCAGTCCTGGGACACATCAATTTCTACAAGCTGGTTACCAGAGCACCTACCTGTCCTCCTGACTACTGTCGTCATATCATACTTTAACAAATTTCCGATCTTTTCCTCCACCAATCAACAGTGCTGCCTCCTACTCACTATCCACTAACCGCTACACTCACTTCTCCACTCAAATAGTGCCACCTCAACCAACAAATGCTCCAATCTCACTAATACACCTCAGACAACTCAAATTGGTTTTCAAATTGACAATATGACAATGACAGGCCATATTTTTTCTTTTTATAGGTTTTTGACCTATAACCGATATGGTTATATTGTGCCCTAAGGAACCGGTATCGGTCACCTAACCGATATCGGTCATAGACAATCGATATCGGTTTTATCCCACCTCTACCCCAATTTCTGCCCTTATTTGGCTATCACCCTTTCTCACCAACATCGCCTATATCCGACCTTGGCTGAAAACCCTTTGTTAACTTCATTGGCCCGACCCAAGGCTGCAACCAACCAATTTGGCCCGACCCAAGGCCGCAACCAACCCATTTGGCCCGACCCAAGGCCGCAACCAACCATTTGGCCCGACCCAAGGCCGCAACCAACCAATTTGGCCCGACCCAAGGCTGTAACCAACCATTTGGCCCGACCCAAGGCCGTAATCAATGAATTTGGCCCGACCCAAGGCCGTAACCAACCATTTGGCCCGACCCAAGGCCTACAACCAACCTACCCATTTGGCCCGACCCAAGGCCGCAACCAACCCATTTGGCCCGACCCAAGGCCGCAACCAACCCATTTGGCCCGACCCAAGGCCACACCCAACCATTTGGCCCGACCTAAGGCCGCACCAATTAAATACCCTGCCCAACATCAACACAATACAATTTTATCCACCCATCATGTAGCTTTTTGTTCAATCGAGCTCACCTGTTCGTGTTTTAGCATGATAAGGGTCCTTGACTTGATCAGTCGACCAACTTTTCCTAGACCAAGACCGTGACGTTTATCTCAACCAAACCAACCATTTGGTACTGCCGAACATGCCTAAACGTTCCTGTACCTTACCCGTTATATCCCCTGGAGCTACTTCCTATGCCTTGGATACCAGGATTATATCACCCTTGTTTGGATAAACTATCGACCTTTGCCTATGAATTGCTTGTTTGCTCTTCAAATCATGTACCCTGGTCGCACTACTGCATTTCAACGTGCGTCTGCTTCCTTGGACCTACCCCACCATCTTACCATTATCTCAACACCATTTACCCTTTATCAACCCTATCCCTGATTTCACGCTACCTCAATCTGTGATAGATTTGAGGGGGATTACGTATACCCTTAACAGGGGTAACCACTTCTTATTATTGTCTGTGCAGCTTTACAAAACAAACTACACGACAATACGGGGCTAATGTAGACACCAAATTTGTGTCTTACGACCCCCTGTGCCCCGCATCTCATTTCGCAACCTAACCTCATCACCTAAACCTTACACAATTATTTATTAATTACCTTATAATTAATAAATCCACATCACCATACCTGCCACCTCATTTTGCCACCTCATCATGACCTAGTCTTAACCCTAAACTAACCTAATTAAGACCTATAACTTGGTCCAAATCCACACCCATGACTAATTACTCCCTCATCCGCACCTAAAACCAACTTCATAATGACTTGACCAAGCCCCGCAACTAATCCCTCGGAAGAAAAGGAGGGAAAGCTGGCTATTTTACCAAAAATAGCCCGCTTTGACCTGACCGATACCGGTTCCTACTCGACCGCCGTCGGTTGCTGTAACCGCCATCGGTTCCCTGTAAATGACCACTTCCAACCAAAAACAAAGGATCAATTTTCATTTGATCGTGAAGAGGAGAAATCATTGAAAGGATCCAGATTTTGCTTGGCCGAGCAGAGACAAGTGAAGAAACAGAAGAGTTTGCAGAGAAGGACATCAAGCCCAAGACTGCAACTGAATAACCAGAGCCCAGTAACACTCATCCGAGCATCAGAAGAGGAGATAACTCATCTTGGATTGTCAGATCATCCAACTTGGGTCCTGTCTTCATCATCACAGTCCTGAAACCTGCATCTTCATCAGGGACTAAGGCAACTCCCTCATTTATTGTCTAATTAAAATCTGGTGGTCCTGTATTCTTACTTGCAGGTAGTCCTTCCAAGACAAAAAGGAGTTCTTCGCAGTCGATCTGATCTCTCTCTACGGTATGCGCACACCATCTCAACATTCAACAGGTATTCCTCCTAGCCCTAACCCTTATCTGTTTCTCAAAGGAATGATAGGATAGAAGCAAGTCTATTCTGCAGAGCCGAAACTCTATCCGAGTGAAGCACCTAGATTTAACATGGACTCTTACCCAGTGTCGGTGGGCTACGTCCACCTATCAGGCATCACTTGTCTGACCGATGTCGGTTATTGTTGGACCATGGTTGGTCGATGATGACCGATGCCGGTTGATAGGCTAGAGAGGCAGGCTTATAAGGAGCTAAAATATACATTTTTCACCTATTTCTTGGTCATTTAATTGAAGTATTGATGAAACAAATAGGGTAACGAGCGTAGGAGGAATACCTGTTCAAATGTTGGTTGATGGGTTATTACGTGCGTATGACTAAAACGAATCCTACAACTGATTGTGAGATACTTCCTTTTGGCTAGGAGTGAACTACTTGTAATGAAAAGAAAGACCAGCCTTCATAAAGGAATTAAACAATATATGCAGTGGGCCTAAGCGCATGCTAGATCAAGGAATTGTGATACTTCCTAGATGGCTGGCAGTCCACTATTTTAAACAATTTAATGTTTTAAACAAAGTTAATCCTATTATAGTTCAAAATTATTTAGGTATCTCATTTAAAACACAATAAGAAATAGATCTAATCTAACAGGCGAGGCTAGAATATGATCCAAAGGTCAAGTAACTGGTTCTAGGTCTTTGCAGGTCTGACAGAGGTCTTAGGTAGATCACAAGTGGATGAGGGTGAGGTGAAATTAGGTGGGTAGGTCTCTGTTCTGGGTTGTATGGGAAAATATAGAGACCGATGTCAGTTAAGGGTAACTGAAGGTGGTTAGGTGTAACCCATGCTGGTTACTATGGAGTTCGGGGAATGCCACATAACAAGATTTAGGTTTCCTTTGTGATTGCACAAAGGATTTTTGTTGGTCGGGATGAGGTATTGGGTGACTTGGAAGGGATTTGACAAGGTTTTAGTGGGTATATAGAGGTGGAGGTGTTGGAGAACGTCAATAGGTGGGTGGGTAAACAATAGATGATAAAATACTAATGAAATGAAATAAACCAGAGATGTATGACGTTATACTTACTTGGATTCTGGTCCTAGATGCCTGTGAGTGAGGGATGGAGGTTTTGATGAGAGGTTTGAAGGCTGCAAGTGATCGCCAATTGAAGGAAAGATTCTACAGGGGATGTATGTACATTCCTCTTTGCTTGGTTAGATTAGATTATAGCTAGGATGTCTGTGTAGGAAAAGATGCTTGATCTCCTTCCTTGCATGCAGGTTCTCTTTGGAATTCATTCTCTGAAGATGTGTTATCTCTCTGAGATGTGTTAATGATCGCTAACCTTTTGCCAACATTTTTCAACCTTCTTTTTTCAACTTCCAACCTTGAGAATAAGGTTGTTTTGGGGTTAAAAGGGTAATCGACGGTGGTTCCAGCTTAACTGGCGTCAGTTAGAGGTAATCGGTGTCGGTTAAGGTGGGATTTCCTAGGTTTACTAAACTAGGGAGATCCTCCTTGATTTCCTACAGATTTCGTGTCATTACTCCCATGGATTAGACTGGGAGCTTCTTGTAAGCATGCGGGAATGTGGTTAGAGGGAATGTAGGCATTGATTTTTAGGGTTTGGGTAAGTCTTAGTTAGTTATGGCAACTTACTAAGAATAGGTCTTAGGTTGAGTTGGATTGGTGAGGTGTCTAAGTGAACTATATGTGTGGGTATTATTTAAATTAAGATATTTAAATAATAAATATGGTGAGGGTAATGAATTAATTTAATTTAATTAATTAAACTAATATTAGTGAGGTGAAAGGGGCCATGGCTAGGTGAAAGTGATGAAGGGTGTTTATTTGTCGAGGGACCAAAGGGGAATGTGACATAATTTTAGTGTCTAAATTTTACCCCTTTTTGTTGTGTAGCTTGTATTGGTAAGTGACGCCAAAAAAAATAAGATGTGGTTACCCCATGTGTGGGTGAAGGTGATCCCCCTCAAACCAAGAACTGATGATGCAACAAGTAGAATTGGTGAGTGGTTTGATAAAAGGTAATTGTGGTGAAAAGAAAGGTGGGTAATAGGGAAAAACATTTAAAGGTCTACTCGAGTAAGCTAGGTAATGGATCTGGGTCAAAGGTAGTAACAGTCAAATGCACGCACATGTCTAAAATGTAGCATGCTACTGGGTTGAAGAGCATGCAAACTCTACATCATCTAAGGTCGAGTAGGTTTATCCAAACAAGGTTGAAGTGAATCCTGGTATCCAAGGTATAGGATATGGTTAGGAAACACAATGTAGGTTAGGCACAGGAATCTATTTAGGTATGTCACCCTTGGTACACTCAAAGTTAGGATCATGATTCCATGGTCACACTCCAATAGGCTACGTCCAGGGCATTAGGTCAATAACACAGGCCCTGTGCCAAAAGGTATAGCAAACACATGAACTCGAAATGTCACTAGTGAATGGTTCAGGTCCAAATATCTAGGGCACTAATCTATTACACAGGTAAGGCCAAGGTAGAAGACTTAAGGTGGGGTGGGAATGAAAATGGGTTAATGGAAATGATAGTCAGGTGTGAGGTAATGTGAGGCACATGGAAGATGAATTATTTAGGGGAAGAGGATGGCTAAGCTAACCTCCAAGGGCTCCATGTCCTTGGAGTGCTGCCTACATAGTCCCAGTGAAAAGGGACCTCAGGCTGATGTAGTTCTCCCATAAGCTAGGGAAGAATATGAGGAGGTATGAAAATGAGTTGGCAGGTTTTTGGGCATGTAAGGTGTGTTTAGGTTTGTTAGGTGTGGGTGGATTATAGGTAAAATGGTTGTAGGTAAGAAAGTTGATCTCTAGGCGGAAGTGAATAATATTACCCCAAAAGTAAGTGTCGATGGACCAATTCCTATATAAGGTAATTAAAAGTAAAAGAATATGGCCAAAAGATAAGAGGGGGAAATAAAGCTTGAACCTGATTCGGTAGGACCATATGGGTAGATCATACCTTGGGTGAAGGTGATGAACATAGGACCTGTAAAGACATTGCATGATGGACTATTTTACAGTGAAAAGTAGTAACATGATCACCAAATGTCTAAGTTAATAAGAAGACCCTTGAGGAGATAGGAAATGAGTAGTGGTGAAATGGTTTTGAAGGGGAAAAGTGGGTAATTTGCATATGGTATAGGTAACATGCATTTCTAGCAAGAGAACCTAGGTCACAATGGATAAGTCCATGACAAACTTCTCCTCTGCATTTTGTTATTTTGATAGACTGATCGATGTGGGAAGTCTATATGGGATGGAATAAAATCGAACTCCTAGAGGTCTTCGTGAAGCTGATCGATGCAGGAAGCATCGATTGCTCTCGTCTTTTTTTTTTTTTTTGAAGATCTTTACATAGTTGTCCTTCGAGGGAGCATTCTATTTATAGCAGCAATTATTGTCTGAAGGAAGTTTCGTGCCTAGTGAGGTAGTCATATGGTTTTGATGTGGGGGTAGAATTAGTAGTTTGACTCAAGAATTTTGGATCCCATGTGAGGTCTTTGTAGTAATGGACTATCGCATGGGGACCAAGGTGAAGGATAGGACTCTAGGTATTCAAAAGCATATGTGAAAGGGATGAAACGACCATGGGATTCTCATCTTTAAAGGTATACGAAAATTATCCATGAGAACCATGCTATGAGCAGACGCTATGGTACTACATATTAAAGATAAGGATAACTAGGTGACGGGATACTTCACATGATTCTTATTTAATCATTGATCCTCAAAATCAGGTAATATGGAAGGCGAATATGCTTAAGGGATGAATCATAATCAGAGTAAACAAGGTGATCTAGGACTTGATAGTCAACAATAAAATGGTCTAAGATATAAGACATTGAGGGGATTAGTGTACGGGTTTTAATTTCAAATGATAAGTGAAATGATGAGCACCTGATCTATAGTGCATGAGTAATGATATAGGGTCCAAGCCTCTTAGGAGCAAATTTTCCCCATTTACTTTTCTCTTCTTTGGTTACATGTTGATTTTCCTTTCAGGAAATAGGTCCCTGACCTAGAAGATTTAGTTCATGAACACATTTTTCATAGGAACATATTGATATGTTTTTGGTAGATTTGGATAGGTGATCAAGAGCATTAAGATGACGTTTGTCTAATAACTCAAGTATGTTAAATGGTCCTGGAGAAATTCATCATAAACTTGAAGCATGTCATGTTAGTGAGATGTGGATTGATTGGAATCTAGACTTCAAGAGGAAAGATACAAACCTCTAGTACCATAGACCAGAGAAAAGGGTGTGGCCGCATAATTGAAGTGCAGGAATACTAGTGTGGTAATGCCCACAAGGGACAAAATGAATGTGTGTATGCCAATCACGGTTCCCAGTATCTTCAACGAACTTTCATAACAATTTTGTTTTAAGGATTTATTGGTTGATTCTGCTTGGCCATTTATTTTTGGGTAATAAGGTGATGAGAAACTGAGTTGAATGCCAAAGGTATCGCAAAGTTTTTGCGATGTTTTATTTTGGCAATTCGTCTTTCCATTATCAATGATGAGCTCAATGAGGAAAACCAAAGTGAAAAATGATGTGGTGGTTGATGGAATTCACATATTTTCTCTAGGAAGTTTTGTAGAGATGAGCAGGCATATGGCTTTTACCCATTTAGGATGTAGTATTCGGTAGTGGTTATAATCGCATTGATGGTGTTAGTGAATAATGAGGATTGATCTCTATGACAAGATCCAAACCCCATTGAGAGAAGGCCCAAAGGTTTCGTGTGACCTGTAAGTCATGACTAGGTGTGTGATGAAGATTAGAATGTTGTTGGTATTTGACACATTAGATTTGCATATTTATGCCTTCGTAAACACTTCATGGTTTAGGGTTAGCCATTAATAGCCTACGAGAAGACCAATGCTTTAGAGATAGCTAAGGCCACTCGAAGTAAACCTCCCAAATTTATATCACGAACTTCCTTAATGGTATTAGTGAATTTTAGAACTTGTGATAGGCATCATAAGAGAATATTGTCGAAGTTACAGTTTATAAAGGATTCCAATCCCATGATGAGATAACGAGAGACATTATTTAAGTACAAGTTTGGAAACGTGTTGTCCATTACGATGGTGAGATCAATAGGTAAATGGAAAGGGAAAGATAGTCTTTAGGCAGAACTGAACTTATACCAAAGGTCACTGTAGGTCAAGGTATCAGTTCTAATTGAGTTGACATCATGAGATAAATAAGTGGGTCAATCTCGAAACATTGTATCGGTGACGAATTTTTTTTAGATTCAGCAGGTGAAGTAGGTATCTAAGAAGCTATGCAGGCCATGGTATCTAAAAATTTATTAGTAGAATGTGGGACTGGTTTGAAGCTTTGTAATGGTTTCAAACGTTGTCAAAAGTATGTTGACATGACACTGTTTTCACTTTTGCAAGTATGGTGTCATTATAAAAATTGGTACATACCATTGACTTGGTTTATAACCAATTGCACCCGAATCACCAAACGATTTTGATTGATTTAACATCTAGGGAAATGGAGGCTTGGAGGCCTAATACGAGCGCTTCATATTCGGAAATGTTTTAGTACAATCAATATCTAATTTGAAATGTAAAGGCATGGATTCACCATTAAGAGGAATGAGGATGAAATGACGGGAGGTGGACTTGGAGTCACTACCTAGGTTGGCAAGTCGTCCGGCCATGTCCAACGTGCTAGTTCATTTGCGAAACCTCGTCTCTTTTTCGGCGACGATTTCCAGTGGCAACTATTTGACTCATCTGGAAAGTAAAAATGCCTAGTGGGCAGATCAACGGTTTTGGCATAGTGGGGGTCAGCCAATGTAGTCGGTATATAGCTATGGGCTCTTGCATGGGGGTGTGATGAATGTATTCAAGGTCGAGCTATCACATGGGGGTAATGTGATCCTAAGCACATCGTGATAGCCTCTGGCTGATTTTGATAAGGTTTGGTGAACACTATGAAGTGTATGGGTTTGTGCACAATTTTTTTGGACAATTTCAAATTTTCTTTGACCATTAGATTTGCACCTGATTTATGCCTTCCAAAACCGTGATCACATGATTATTTACATACTCTGATTCAATCGCGGTTTAAAAACCAATCATCGTTTTTCCTAAATCCTAATCAAAGTAAATTTACCGAACTTGCAAAAAACTAGGATTTTTTCGATCACGATATTTAGAACATCGAGCTTAGTTGATAAACCGTGAGATCCCGGAACTCTGAGATATAATTTTAGCAAAAAACAACACGACTAAGTATATGCAACAATTCCATCTATTTTTCATTTCATAACCATGATTTTTCCTGTAATATAATTGAAACTCGCACTTTCAATACCACCTCAAAATTGCCTCATCAGACTTCTAGATAGCGATAGATTCAACCATGCCACCATTTTAGACGAGGAGGTAATGTCCCCGATTGTAATCATTTTTGACAAATTTTAAATAATAATTTTTTTTTAATTTTCATGGGTAACCATGAAATGTTTGTTCAACTATACAATTTCCTTAGCTATTCAAAACCCAAATTGGTCTATAAGCTCAATAATTGATGCTTAAGGATCAAAACATTCCTCAAAACCCACCGAACATTCCTCAAAACCCACCGAACATTCCTCAAAACCCTCCGAACATTCCTCAAAACCCTCCGAACATTCCTCAAAACCCTCCTCCAAACATAGATCCACCTCCTGTGGTTCCTTCTGTCCCCACTGAGCCAACAAGAATGCAAGATAATATAATTCAACAAAGGACCCAAAACCAAATTAGATCTATCTTTCTTTCATGAGCTCCTTTACTACATTAGAGACGAAGTAAGTTAGCTAAGAGTACCTTGAGTTAGAGGTAGGGGGGGAGGGGGGGGGGGGGACTTTACCAAGAGTATGAAGTTGGCGATTAATTAAGACATGATCACAAATTCATAAGACCAAAAATGACCATCCCTCATAGAAATGGCATCCATTTTTTTTTAATACAGGTTATTCTTCCACTTCATAAAACGTAAAACAAATGTGAGGATCACCCACCAAAACCAACAAGTGATTCATGAAAAACCTTACTTTAAGGCTCTCATGTAGATTCAAGATGAAACATAGTCACAAAGGGACTCAACATCCTCCTAGATTTTTATGATGAAGATGATCCCGTATTTCAAAAAGGAGATCATTCAAGACAAATACTAAAATTCGCTCAAAATTTAGAGTGACCTTCTTTAGGTTACTTGAATAGGAATAAATTCAACGGATAGGGCTCAAGAAAATTTAGGGTGAATTTCACATTTATCAATCTAATGAATAAAATTTCAAATTGTAAAGTGAATAGGGACAAAATATTACCACCACAAAGAAAAAATGAATCAACAAGAGTTACATTCAATGAATAAATACGATACCCCACTTTACCAGAAAGAAAATGTGAGGACACAATAGAAAAGATCTATACAAAAAGCTTAGTCCTTACCCATTTGATAATATATGTTGAGTACAAAAATTTGCAAAGGAATTAGGACATGGTCCCTACGAGAAAATGGGTATATTCAAATAAAATAACCATATATCCATAACTGGAGTATAAAAGAACAAAAAATTCAAGATCATGGGACAAAGCTTGGTAATGACTACGGAATACTACTTGCATCTATCAAAAAATGTGATAAACAATTTTAATCCCTTATAGGATTGTGTCCATTAATCTAAGGAAACAAGTAAATACCATTAGGATCTAGAGAAAAGTTTGATTGGGGATACAAGACATTCTAGTTGGTATACACATTTATCACCCTACCTATTCGCAACAAGTCCAAGACAACTTATAGAATAATTGGAAAATACACCGTAGGAAATTGGATCCTAATATATCCTAAAAATCCCCATTGCTCATAAGAAAATATATATAAAACACTGATGAGTTAAGGGCGGGGTGTGACAAAACATAGATCTCAGACAACCTTTAGAAAAATTAGTACACACCTGGATCCCCACACGATATGTCCTCTTTTCATCAAAATCCAATCCCACGCTAATAACCAAGAGACCATCTTTAAAAGTTTACCTTAACATAGAGCTCATTGTTTAACTCCTGTCAGATCAAAATAGTGCTTGTGGTTTTTAGTCCTATCTAAACAGATCTACATATTGAAACTGGTAATAAGAAATTTCCATTCATGGTCAATCCCTTAAAATTGTGGAGGCAACATATCAAAGAATGGTCTAGATGATAAATTAGTCCTCACATGCCTTTTAATAATAGACTCTCAGGGTCTCTTTGATAATGATGAGACATTGCAGAATTCATGGTAATCAGGATTCTATTTGAGGGGATCATAAGAAATATTTTCCCATAACTTAGATGATGTCATACTTTGGCTAAAAAGACCTATGTGGAACACTTAAATAAAAAGAGTATAAGAAAAATCAAGATACTTCTGAAAATCCTTCAAGAAAAAAAAACATAAGTCTCATAGGAAATCCTCTTGAGTCATAGTAAACAAACAAGACAAATACATATAGAAAAATAATACATAAATCTGGAGTTTCACTTCAACAAAGAAAAAAATGTTTTCATAGCATTATTATGAGATATGAATATTACTGTTTTCCATGAGATGCTAAAACCCATAAAGCCAGAGTTAGAAATATGCCATCCCAACGTTCACTGCTGTTAAAATAAGAACTAAAAAAGTCATACATATGAAAACCAAACACATGGATAATATATTATATTATATATATATATATATATATATATATATATATATATATATATATATATATTATATATTATCCATGTGCTGTTGGTTTTCATATTTATGACTTTTTTAGTCTCCTTATTTAACAAGCAGATATATACGTTGGGGATTGCATTATTTTCTTAACTTCTGCATAATATATGGGTTTAGCATCTAATGGAAAACAGTAATATTCCATTTCTCATAATAATTTGCTATGAAAAACATTTTTTCTTTTTGTTTGAAGTTGAAACTCCAAGATTATGTATTATTTTTCTTAATGTTATTTGTCTGTGTTGGTTTTACTAATGACTCAAAAGAGGATTTCACTATGAGACTTATGTTTTTTTTCTTTGCAAGGATTTTTCTTTTTGTTTATAAGATCTTGATTTTCTTATTTACTCTTTTTATTTAAGTGTTCACACATATTGTACTTTTTTTATCCAAAAGTATGAAACAATCATCAATGTGTGGGAAAAATATTTCTTATGTCCCCCCTTCAAAATAGAATCCCCTGATTACCAGAATTTTCTGCAAATGCTTCATTCATTATCAAAAGAACACTGAGAGATCTTATATTAATAAGGGCATGTTGCAAGGACTTAATTTATCATCTAGACCATTCTTTTTGATATGTGCCCTCAACAATTTTAAGGGATTGACCAATGATGGAAAATTCTTATTCCAGTTCAATATGTAGATCTTGTTTAGATAGGACCTAAAAACCACAAGCACTATTTTGATCTGTACGATGAGTTAAACATGAGCTCTAGTATTAAGGGGTAAACTTTTTCTCTTGGTTATTGCGTCGGATTGGATTGTGAATGAAAAGAGGACATATCGGTTGGGAGTCAGGTGTGCTCTCTCTCTCTTAAAGGTGTCTGAGATTCTCATGTTCGTCGACACCCCTTAACTCATAGTGTTTTTTATATAATATTTTCTTATTGAGCAATGGGGATTTTGAGGAGATATAGGATCAAAAATTCTAGCTGGCTTATTTCCAATTATTCTATTAAAGTTGTTTGGACTGTTTGCGAATAGGTAGGGGATAAATGGTATTAACCAACTAGAATGTCTTGTATCCACATACTTTTTCTCTAAGATCCTAATGGTATTTACTTGTTCATTAGATGAATGGACACATCCTATAAGGGATTAAAATTTGTTTATCATTTTTTGGATAGATGCAAGTTTATATTCCGATAGTCATTACAAGTTGTCCATGACTCTGAATTTTTTGTTCTTTTTATTCCATGGTAGGATATATTGGTTATTTGAATATAACCCATTTTCTCGTTTAGGACCAATTGTCTAAATTCCCTTTGCATTTTTGTAGCAAACATATATTATCAATGGGTAAGGAAATAGCTTTTTGGTATAGATATTTTCTATT
>JAHRHJ020003781.1:0-117682 GCA_019776745.2 Taxus chinensis
ACCGAAACCATAACCTAAACACTAAACCCTATACCCTAAGCCTAAACTATAATTCCCTTAGCCCCTAAAACTTAAACCTTGAGACAAATCCTAAACCCTAAACCCTAACCCCTAACCCATAACCTTGAGCACTAAACCCCAAACCGTAAACCCTAAATAGTAAACCCTAAACCCTAATCACTTAGCCCTAAACCTTAAACCTTGAGACCCTACAGAGCCGAAATTAAGCCTAAAGCTTTGAGCCCTAACCTAACCCTCAACCCTAAATATTAAACCCTAAACCATAAACCATAAACATCGACCATAAATCCTAAACCCTAAACTCAAAACCCTAAACCCTAAATATGAAACCCTAAACCATAAAACCTAAACCATAAACCATAAACCCTATACTCTAAACCCTAAACTATAAACCCTAAGCACTAAACCCTAAATATTATACACTTGACCATAAACCATAAACCATAAATACTAAACCCTAAATAAAACCCTACAACATAAACCCTACAAACTACACCTTGAATCATAAACCCCATAAACCCTAAACCCTTAGCCCTAAACACTAAACCCTAAACACTAAAACTTGAGTCCTAAACCCCATAAACCCTAAACCTTTTGCCCTAAACCCTAAACCCTAAACCCTAAACCATAAACCATAAACCCTTAGCCCTAAACCTTAAACCCTGAGACCTAAAACCTAAACCCTTAAACCTAAACCCTAAACCTTGAGTACTAAACCCTAAAACCTAAACATTAAATATTAAACATGAAATTATAAACAATAAACCATAAATCCTAAACACTAAACCCTAAACCCTAAACCCTAAAAACTAAACCTCGAATGGTAAACCCCATAAATCATAAACTTTTAGTCCTAAACCATAAACACTAAACACTAAACCCTACACCCTAAGCCCTAAAATATAATCCCTTAGCCCTATAACTTAAACCCTAAGACAAATCCTAAACCCTAAACCCTAAACCTTAACACCTAACCCTGAGCACTAAACCCTAAACCCTAAACCCTAAATATTAAACCCTAAACCTTAAAGCATAAACTAAATTCCAAACCCTAAATCCGTAAATTCTAAACCCTAATCCTTAAACTGTAATCCCTTAGCCCTAAACCTTAACCCCTGAGACCTAAACACTAAACCCTAAATCCTAAACTGTAAACTATAAACATTAAACCCTAAACCCTAAACCCTAAATATTAAACCCTAAACCATAAACCATAAACCCTAAACCCTAAACCCTAAACCTTAAACCCTAAGGTCAAAACCTAAACTCGTAAACCCTAAATCACTAACCTTGAATTAAACACCTAAGACCATAAAGCCCTAAACCATAAATCCTAAACCCTAAACCCTAAACAATAAACCCTAAACCCTAAACCCTATAATCCCTTAAAACCTAAAACCTAAACCCTGAAATTCCTAAACCCTAAACCATAAACCCTAAACCCTAAAAACTAAGCCCTCAAATCATCTCTTAAACCCTAAACCCTAAATATTAAAATAGACACTAAACCTAAACCATAAACCCTATACCTAAACCATAAACCCTAAACCCTAATATATTATACCCTTAGCCCTAAACCTTAAACCCACCCTAAACCCTATACCTTAAATCCTTAACCCTATAACCCTAAACCATAAAAACTAAACCTTAAATTGTAACACCACATAAACCCTAAACCTTTAGCCCTAAACCATAAACCCTAAAACTTAAACCCTAATCCCTAAATTATAATCCACCCTAAACCTATAACCTAAACTAAACCATGAATTAAACCCTAAACCCTAAACCTTAAAAATCTAAACCCTAAACCCTTAAAACCTAAACCTATAAACCCTCAAACCCCTAAACCTAAACCTTAAACCTCTAAACACTAAACACTAAACACTAATCCCTAAACCCTAATATGTAAACTATTAGCCCTAAACCCTAAACCCTAAACCTTAAACCCTAAACCTAAACCCTAAACCCTAAAGCTTGACCTAAACCATTAAACCCTAAACCTAAAACCCTAAACCATAAACCAGAAATCCTAAACCCTAAACCCTAAACCCTAAATCGTAAACCTATAAAGCTATAAGTTCGTAAACCCTAAACTAAACCTAATTATTAAACCCTAAACCTAAACCTTAAAACTATAAACCCTAAACCCTAAACCCTACACCCTAAACCTAAAAACCCTAAACCCTAAACCATGAAATTGGTAAACTCCCTAAACCCTAAACCCTAAACCCTAAAACCATAAATCATTAAACCCATAAACCTCATAAACAATAAACCATAAACCTTGAAACATAAACCCTAAACCCTAAATTGTAATCTAAACCTGTAAACCCTAAACCTTAAACCCTGAAACCTAAACACTAAACCCTAAACCCTAAACCTTAAAACCCTAATCCCTTTGGCCTAAATATTAAATCATTAAACCTAAACCTTAAACCCTAAACCCTAAACCCTAAATCCTAATCCTAAACCCTAAATCCTAAACCATAAACCCTAAATAACCCCTAAACCGTAAACCCTAAAACACCCTAAACCCTAAACCCTAATCCGCTAAACATAATCCCTAAACCCTAAACTATTAAACACTAAACCTAAACCCTAAACCCTAAACCCTAAACCCTAAACCTAACCCTAAACCCTAAACCTTAAACATTAAACCCTAAAATGAAATCATAAACCACAATAAACCATAAGATCCTAAACCCTAATACCTAAACCTAAAACACTAAATATTAAACCCTAAACCCTAAAAACTGAGCCCTAAACCATAATCCCTAAACCCTAAACCCTAAACCCTAAACACGTAAACCTTAAACCCTAAACCCTAAACCCTAAACCCTAAATCATAAATCCTAAACCTTAAACACTAAACCCTAAACCCTAAAACCTATAACCCTAAGCACTAAACCCTAAACCCTAAACCCTAAACTATTAAAAAACCTTAAACCCTAAACCTTAAAAACTAAATCCTAAATCCTAAATCCCATAAACCCTAAACCTTTAGCCCTAAACCATAAACCCTAAACCCTAAACCCTAAACCTAAATTATAAACCCTAAGTCCTATAAACCCTAAACCTTAAACCTAAACCGTAAACCATAAAAACGTAAACCATAAATCCTAAAACCCTAAACCCTAAACCCTAAACTCTAAACTCTAAATCCTAAACCCTAAACCCTAAACCCTAAACTCAAAACCCTAAACCCTAAACCCTAAGCCCTAAAATATAATCCCTTAGCCCTAAAACTTAAAACCCTAAAACCTATAAACCCTTAACCCTAAACCCTAAACCATAAAAACTAAACCCTGAATCCTAAACCACATAAACCCTAAACCTTTAGCCCTAAACCCTAAATCCTAAAACCTAAGCCCTAAACTATAATCCCTTAACCCTAAAATTTAAACTTTAGTCCTAAACTTAAACCCTAAACCTAAACCCTAAAACCTAAACCCTAAGCCCTAAACCCTAAACCCTGAGACCTAAACCATAAACCCTAAACCTCAAACCATTAAACCTAAACCCTAAACCATAAACCAAAAATCCTAAACCCTAAACCCTAAACTTATAAACCCTATAAACCCTAAAAATCCCTAAACCCTAAACCCTAAGCCCCTAATCCACTAAACCCTAAATCTAAACCTTAAACTGTAAACCCTTAACCATAAACCCTAAACCTTAAACCCTAAACCTAAACTCTAAACCCTAAACCCTAAAAACTAAACCTAAATCGTTAAATCATAAACCCTAAACCTTTAGCCCTAAACCATAAACCCCTAAACCCTAAAACCCTAAACCCTAAACCTATAAACCCTAAACCCTAAACCTAAACATGAAACCCTAAATCCCTAAACCCTAAACCTTTAAAGCCCTAAACCCTAAACCTAAACCCTAAACCCTAAACCCTAAACCCTAACCCTAAACCCTAAACTATAAATCACTAAACCCTAAACCTAAACCCTAAACCCTAAACCGAAACTAAACCCTAAACCTTAAACCCTAAACCATACATATTAAACCCTAAAATGTAAATAGTAAACCATAAACCTTAAACCCTAAAACCCTAAAATGTTTAAACCCTAAAACCCTAAATCCCTAAACTCTAAGCCCTAAACCCTAAAAACTAAACCCTTGGCACTAAACCTTAAACATAAAACCATAAACCCTAAACCCATAAGCCCTAAACCATAAACCCTTAACACTAAACCCTAAACCTAGACGTAAAACCCTGAAACCTAAACCCTAAACCCTAAACCACTAAACCCTAAACCCTAAACCCTAAACCCTAAACCCTTTCCTAAGTAAAACCCATAAACCCTAAACCCTAAACCCAAAACCCATAAACCCATAAACCATAACCCATAAACCCTAAACCCTAAACCTTAAACTCACCTAAACCTAAACCCTAAACCTAATCCCTAAACCCTAAACCCTAATAAACCCTAAACTGTTAAACCTTAAACCCTGAGACTAAACCCTAAACCCTAAACTAAAATATAAACCCTAAACCATAAACCCTAAATCCTAAACCCTAAACCCCAAATATTAAACCCTAACCTGTAAACCATAAACCATAAACTTTAAACCCTAAACCCTAAAAACTAAACCTTAAATCATAAACCCATAAACCCTAAACCTTTAGCCCTAAACCATAAACCCTTAAACCCTAAACCCTAAGCCCTAAACTATAACCCTTAGCCCTAAACCTTAAACCCTAAGACCTAAAACTAAACCCTAAACCCTAATTTAGCACGATTAAACCCTGAACCCTAAACCCTAAACCTTAAACCATAAACCATAAATCATAAACCTAAACCCTAAACCCTAAACCCTAAACCCTAAACCCTAAACCCTAAGCATTCTACCCTAAACCATAAACCCTAAATATTAAATGCTAAACTATAAACCATAAACCATAAATCCTAAACCTCAAAACCCTAAACCCTAAACCCTAAACCATAAACCCTAAACCCTAAATGTAAATCCCTTAAACCCTAAAACTGTAATCCCTTATCCCTAAACCCTAAACCCTAAAATCTAAACCAAAAGCACTAAACCCTAAACCCTAAACCCTAAACCATAAACCATAAACCTTGAATCATAAACCACATAAACCCTAAACCTTAAACCCTAAACCCTAAACCCTAAGCCCTAAATTATAATCCCTTAACCCTAAACCTTAAACCCTGAGACCTAAACCTTAAACCCTAAACCCTAAACCCTAAACCCTAAACCCTAAACCTTAAACCACAAACCCAAAACCCCAAAACACTAAACCCTAAACCCTAAAATAAACCCTAACCCCTAAACCCTAAAATCTAAACCCTAAACCCTAAACCCTAAACCCTGAACCCTAAACCCATAAACCCTAAACCTTTAGCCCTAAACCATAAACCCTAAACCCTAAACCCTACCTAAACCCTAATCCCTAAAATGTAATCCCTTAGCCCTAAACCTTAAACCCTGAGACCTAAAACCTAAACCTTAAACCATTAACCCTAAACCCTTAAACCCTAAACCCTAAACCCTAAACCCTAAACCATAAACCCTTAACCCTAAACATTAAACCATAAACCATAAATAATAAACTCTAAACCCTAAACCATAAACCCTAAAAACTAAACCTTGAATTGTAAACCCATAAACCCTAAACCTTAAGCCCTAAACCCTAAACCCTAAATAAACCCTAAACCCTAAACCTTAAACCTGTAATCACATAAACCTAAACCCTAAACCCTTAAACCCTAAAACCCTTAAACCCTAAACTGTAAACCCTAAACCTTAAACTAAACCCTAAACCCTAAACCTTAAACCCTAAACCCTAAACCTTGAGCACTAAACCCTAAACCATAAAATCAAAACCCTAAACCCTAAACCCTAAATCCTAAACCCTAAACCCTAAACCAAAAACCTAAACCCTAAACCCTAAAGCCTAAACCCTAAACTGTAACCCTAAGACTTAATCCCTAAACCCTAAACCCTAAACATAAACCCTAAACCATAAAAACTAAACCTTAGCCCTAAACCTTAAACCCTAAATAAACCCTAAACCTTAAAGACCTAAACCCTAAACCCTAATCCCTAAACCCTAAACCCTAAACCCTAAATCCTAACCCTAAACCTAAACCTAAACCCTAAACCCTAAAACCTAAACACTAAACCATAAACCCTAAACCTTAAACCCTAAACCCTAAACCCTAAACCCTAAACCCTAAACCTTAATCTCTAAACCCTAAACCTAAAACCGTAAACCCTAAACCCTAAACACTAAACCATAAACCCTAAATCCTAATTATTAAACCCTAAACCATAAAACATAAACCATAAATCCTAAACCCTAAACCCTAAACTCAAAACCCTAAACCATACACCCTAAACCCTAAACCCTAAAAACTAAACCTTGAATCATAAACCCCATAAACACTAAAACCTAAACCTTTATCCCTAAACCATAAACCCTAAACCCTAAACCCTAAACCCTAAACCAAAGCCCCCTAAACCATTAACCTAAACCCTAAACCCTAAATATTAAACCCTAAACCATAAACCTTAAACCCTAAACCCTAAACCCTAAACCCTAAAACCCTAAACCATAAATCCATAAACCCTAAACCCTAAACCCTAAACCCTCAACCGTAAACCTATAAACCATAAGCCCTAAACCTAAAACCCTAAACCTAAACCCTAAACCCTAAACCCTAAACCCCAAACCCTAAACCCTAAACCCTAAACCATAAATATTAAACCCTAAACCCTAAACCCTAAACATTAAACCTAAACCATAAACCCTAAAACTTAAACCCTAAACTTGCCTAAATAAAGTCAAAACCCTAAACCCTAAAAACTAAACCCTGAATCCTAAAACCCATAAACCCTAAGCCTTTATACCTAAATCATAAACCCTAAACCTGAAACCCTAAACCCTAAACCCTAAACCTTAAACCATAAACCCTAAACATTAAACCTTAAACCTTAAACCTAAACCCTAAACCCTAATCCCTAAACCATTAAACCCTAAACCCTAAATATTAAACCCTAAACCCTAAACCATATTTAAATCCTAAACCCTAAACCCCAAACCTGAAATCCCTAAACCCTAAACCCTAAACCCTAAACCCTAAACCGTAAAAACTAAACCCTAAGCCCTAAACCCTAAACCTTAAACCCTAAACCCTAAACCCTAAACCCTAAACCCTAAACACTAAAACTCAAATAAACCCTAAACACTAAACCCTAAAGCCTAAACCCTAAATATTAAACCCTAAACTGTAAACCCTAAACCCTAAATCCTAAACCCTAAACCCTAAAACCTAAACCCTAAATTATAATCCCTTAGCCCTAAACCTTAAACCCTGAACCCTAAACAATAAACCCTAAACCATAAACCCTAAACCATAAAATATAAAGCCTAAACCCTAAACCCTAAACCCTAAACATTAAAACTATAAACCATAAACTGTAAACCCTAAACCCTAAACCCTAAATCCTAAACTAAACCTTAAATTGTAAACCCCATAAACCCTAAACCCTAAACCATAAACCCTAAACCTTAAACCATAAACCTAAACCATAAACCCTAAAACCCTAAACCCTAAACCCTAAGCCCTAAACTGTAATCCCTAAACCCTAAACCTTAAACCCTGAGACCTAAACCCTAAACCCTAAACCCTAAATCCTAAACCCTAAACCCTAAACCTTAAATGCTAAACCCTAAACCCTAAACCCTAAACCCTAAACCCTAAACCCTAAACCCTTAAAACTAAACCCTAAACCCTAAACCCTAAACCCTAAACCCTAAATCCTAATTATTAAACCCTAAACCATAAAACATAAACCATAAATCCTAAACCCTAAACCCTAAAGTCAAAACCCTAAACCATACACCCTAAACCATATACCCTAAAAACTAAACCCTAAACCGTAAACCCTAAACCCTAAATCCTAAAACTATAAATCCCTAAACCTAAACCCTAAATCCTAAACCCTAAACCCTAAACCCTAAAGCCCTAAACATAAATGTAAACCATAAACCCTAAACCCTAAACCCTAAACCCTAAACCATAAAAACTTAAACCTTAAACCCTAAACCCAAAAACCCTAAACCTTTAACCATAAACCCCATAAACCCTAAACCCTAAACCCTAAACCCTAAACCCTAAACCCTAAACTATAATCCCTTAACCCTAAACCTTAAACCCTGAGACCTAAACCTAAACCCTAAACCCTAAACCCTAAACCCTAAACCCCACTAAACCATAAACCCTAAACCCTAAATATTAAACCCTAAACCCTAAACCATAAACCCTAAACCCTAAAACCTAAACCCTAAGCCCTTGAACCAAAACCCTAAACCCTAAAAACTAAACCTTGAATCCTAAAACCCATAAACCCTAAGCCTTTATACCTAAATCATAAACCCTAAACCTGAAACCCTAAAACCTAAACCCAAAGCCCTAAACTGTAATCCCTTAGACTTAAACCTTAAACCTTGACACCTAAACCCTAAACCCTAATCTTGAGAACTAAACATAAACCCTAAACCTAAATCTTAAACCCTAAACCCTAAACCATAAACCATAAATCCTAAACCCTAAACCCTAAACCCTAAACCATTAACCCTAAACCTTAAACCCTAAAAAATAAACCTTGAATCATAAACCCTAAACCCTAAACCCTAAACCCTAAACTTAAACCCTAAACCATAAACCCTAAACCATAAATCCTAAACCTTAAACCCTAAACCCTAAAACCTAACCCTAAACCGTAAACCCTAAACACCAAACCCTAAACCCTAAACCATAAATCCCTAAACCCTAAACCCTAAACCCTAAACCCTAAACTATAATCCCTTAGCCCTAAACCATAAACCCTAAACCATAAACCCTAAACCCTAAACCCCTAAACCCTAAACCCTAATAATTAAACCCTAAACCCTAAACATAAACCATAAATCCTAAAGTCTAAACCCTAAAATCAAAAGCCTAAACCCAACACCCTAAACCCTATACCCTAAAAACTAAACCTTGAATCGTAAACCCCATAAACCCTAAACCTTAAACCCTAAACCCTAAACCATAAAAACTAAACCTTTAATCATAAACCCCAAAGAACCTAAACCTTAGCCTAAACCCTAAACCCTAAGCCTTAAACTGTAATCCCTTAGCCCTAAATCTTAAACCCTAAGACCTAAACCTTAAACCCTAAACCCTAAACCCTAAACCCTAAACCCTAAACCTTAAACCCTAAACCCTAAACCCTAAACCCTACCCATAAAACTTAAACCCTAAACCCATAAACCATAAACCATAAACCCTAAACCCTAAACCGTAAACCCTAAATCCTAATTATTAAACCCTAAACCATAAAACCTAAACCCTAAATCCTAAACCCTAAACCCTAAATCCTAAACCCTAAACCCTAAACCCTAAACCCTAAACCCTAAAAACTAAACCCTGAATCGTAAACCCCATAAACCCTAAACCTTAAACCCTAAACCATAAAAACTAAACCTTGAATCATAAACCCCAAAGACCCTAAACCTTTAGACTAAACCATAAACCCTAAACCATAAACCCTAAACCCTAAGCCTTAAACTGTAATCCCTTTGGCCTAAATCTTAAATGCTGAGTCCTAAACCCTAAACCCTAAAAAATAAACCATAAACCATAAATCCTAAACCCTAAACCCTAAACCCTAAACCCTAAAAACTAAACCTTTAATCGTAAACCCCATAAACCCTAAACCTTTAACCCTAAACCATAAACCCTAAACCTTAAACCCTAATCCCTAAACTATAATCCCTTAGTCCTAAACCTAAAACCCTAAGACCTAAACACTAAACCCTAAACCCTAATTCCTAAACCCTAAACCCTAAACCCTAAACCCTAAACCCTAAATCATAAACCATAAACCCTAAACCCTAAACCCTAAATCCTAAACCCCATAAAACCTAAACCCTAAACCCTAAACCTAAACTCAACCCTAAACCCTAAACCCTAAATATTAAACCCTAAACCCTAAATATAAACCATAAATCCTAAACCTTAAACCTTAAACAAAAAATACTAAACCCTAAACCCTAATACCTAAGCCCTAATATATAATCCCTTAGTGTAAACCTTAAACCCTGAGACGTAAACCCTAAACCCTAAACCTTAAACCCTAAACCTTAAACCCTAAACCCTAAACCATAAACGTTAAACATTAAACCCTAAACCCTAAACCCTAAAGTCAAAACCTAAAAAACCTAAAAACCAAACCTTGAATTATACACCCCATAAACCCTAAACCTTTAGCCCTAAACCATAAACCCTAAACCTTAAACCCTAATCCCTAAATTGTAATCCCTTAGTCCTAAACCTAAAACCTTGAGACCTAAACCATAAACCTAAAACCCTAAACCATAACCCTAAACCCTAAACCCTAATTCCTAAGCATTCAACCCTAAACCCTAAACCCTAAATATTAAAATCTAAACTATAAACCATAAACCGTAAACCCTAAACTCAAAACCCTAAACCCTAAACCCTAAGCCCTAATATGTAATCCCTTAGCCCTAAACCTTAAACCCACCCTAAACCCTAAACCTTAAATCCTAAACCCTAAACCCTAAACCATAAAAACTAAACCTTGAATCATAAACCCCATAAACCCTAAACCTTTAGCCCTAAACCCTAAACCCTAAAAACCCTAAACCCTAAACCCTAAACCCTAAACCTTAAACCCTAAACCCTAAACCCTAAACCTTAGACCTAAACCCTAAAACAATAAACCTTAAACCCTAAACCCTAAACCCTAAACCTTAAACTAAATCCTAAACCCTAAACCCTAAACCTTAAACCCTAAACCTAAACCCTAAACCCTAAACCCTAAACTAAATCCTAAACTGTAAACCATAAACCTTAAATCCTAAACCCTAAACCCTAAACCCAAAACCCTAAACCCTAAACCCTAAACCCTAAACCCTAAACCCTAAATCTAAACCCTAAATACTAAACCCTAAACCTTAATCATAAATCCCATAAACCCTAAACATTTAACCCTAAACCATAAACCCTAAACCCTAAACCCTAAATCCCCTAAACTACAAACCCTAAAACCTAAACCTTAAACCCTAAACTAAACCCTAAACCCTAAACCCTAAACCCTAAACCCTAAATATTAAACCCTAAACCATAAACTTGAAACCCTAAACCCTAAAACCTAAACTCTAAGCCCTAAGCCATAAAATGTAATCCCTTAGCCCTAAACCTTAAACCCTGAGATGTAAACCCTAAACCCATAACCATAAACCATAAAAACTAAACCTTGAATCATAAACCCCATAAACCCTAAACCTTTAGACCTAAACTATAAACCCTAAACCCTAAGCCCTTAACTATAATCCCTTAGCCCTAAACCTTAAACCCTCATACCTAAACCCTAAACCCTAAACCATAAACCCTAAACCCTTAAACTTGAGCACTAAACCCTAAACACTAAACCCTAAATATTAAACACTAAACCATAAACCATAAACCATAAATCCTAAACCCTAAACCCTAAACTAGAAACCCTAAACCCTAAAAAATAAACCTTGAATCATAAACCCCATAAACACTAAAACTTTAGCCCTAAACCATAAACCCTAAACTCTAAGCCCTAAACCCTAAAGTCAAAACCCTAAACCCTAAACCCTAAACCCTAAACCCTAAACACTAAACCATAAACCATAAACCCTAAACCCTAAACCCTAAAGTCAAAACCCTAAACCCTAAATAAACCCTAAACCCTAAACCCTAAATATTAAACCCTAAACCCTAAACCATAAACCATAAATCCTAAACCCTAAACCCTAAACTCAAAACCCTAAACCCTAAACCCTAAGTCCTAAAATGTAATCCCTTAGCCCCTGAGACCTAAACCCTAAACCCTAAACCCTAAACCCTAAACCCTAAACCCTAAACCATAAACTTTAAATCCTAAACCCTAAACCCTAAACCCTAAACCCTAAACTTGAAACCCTAAACCCTAAACCCTAAACCCTAAATCCTAAACCCTAAACCTTGAGCACTAAACCCTAAACCCTAAAACCTAAACCTTGAGCACTAAACCCTAAAACCTAAACCCTAAACTTTAAACCCTAAACCCTACACCCTAAAAACTAAACCTTGAATTGTAAACCCCATAAACCCTAAACCTTTAACCCTAAAAAATAAACCATAAACCCTATACCCTAAACACTAAACCCTAAGCCCTAAACTTTAATCCACCTTAAACCCTAAACCATAAGCCCTAAAAACTAAACCTTGAATCGTAAAACCCATAAACCCTAAACCTTTAGCACTAAACCTTAAATCCTAAACCCTAAACCCTAAACCCTAAACTATAATCCCTTAGAACTAAACATTAAACCCTAAACCCTAAGCCCTAAAATATAATCCCTTAGCCCTAAACCTTAAACCCTGAGACCTAAACCCTAAACCCTGAACCCTAAATATTAAAACATAAAAGGTAAACCATAAACCATAAATCCTAAATATTAAACCCTAAAGTCAAAACCCTAAACCTAAACCCTAAAAACTAAACCTTGAATCACTAAACCCTAAACACTAAAACTTTAGCCCTAAACCATAAACCCTAAACCTTAAACCCTAAACCTTAAACCCTAAACCCTAAACCCTAAACCTTAAACCCTAAACCCTAAACCCTAAACCCTAAACCCTAAACCCTAAACCATAAACCATAAATCCTAAACCCTAAACCCTAAACCCTAAACCCTAAACCCTAAACAATAAACCCTAAACCCTAACCCTAAACCCTAAACCCATAAACCATAAACCCATAAAACCTAAACCCTAAACCCTAAACTCAAAACCCTAAACCCTAAACCCTAAAAATAAACCTTAAATCCTAAACCCTAAACCCTAAACCCTCAAACCCTAAACCCTAAACTAAACCCTAAACCCTAAAAACTAAACCTTATCCCTAAACCCAAACCCTTAGACCTGAACCCTAAACCCTAAGCAAGAAACCATAAACCCTAAACCCTAAATCCTAAACCATAAACCTTGAGCACTAAACCTTAAACCCTAAAACATAAACCTTGAGCACTAAACCCTAAACCTAAACCCTAAACTTTAAACCCTAAACCCTAAACCCTAAAAACTAAACCTTGAATCATAAACCCCATAAACCCTAAACCTTAAACCCTAAACTATAAACCCTAAACTGTTAAACCCTAAACCCTAAACCCTAAACCCTAAACCCTAAACCTTAAACCCTAAACCCTAAACCCTAAAAACTAAACCTTGAATCGTAAAACCCATAAACCCTAAACCTCTAGCGCTAAACCTAAACCCTAAACCCTAAACCCTAAACCTAAACTAAATCCCTTAAACTAAACCCTAAACCCTAAACCCTAAACCCTAAACCCTAAATCCCTTAGCCCTAAACCTTAAACCCTGAGACCTAAACCCTAAACCCTAAACCCTAAATATTAAACCTTAAACCCTAAACCATAAACCCATAAACCCTAAACATTAAACCCTAAATCCTAAACCCTAAAAGCTAAACCCTAAAACCCTTAAAAAATCCTTAAACTCCATAAAATCTAAACCTTTAGCCCTAAACCTTAAACCCTGAGACCTAAACCCTAAACCCTAAACCCTAAACCCTAAACCCTAAACCCTAAACCCTAAACCATAAACCCTAAATTCTAAACCTTAAACCCTAAACCCTAAACCCTAAAAAATAAACCCTAAACCCTAAGCACTAAACCCTAAACCCTGAACCATAAACCATAACCATTAAATCCTAAACCCTAAACTCTAAACCCTAAACCCTAAACCCTAAAAACTAAACCTTGAATCATAAACCCCATAAACCCTAAACCTTTAACCCTAAACCCTAAACCCTAAACCCTAAACCCTAACCCTTAAACTATAATCCCTTATCCCTAAACCTTAAACCCTCAAACCTAAACCCTAAACCCTAAACCCTATACCATAAACCCTAAACCCTAAGAACTCAAACCTAAACCCTAAACCCTAAATTGTAAACCATAAACCCTAAATGCTAAACCCTAAACCCTAAAAAATTAAACTTTGAATCATAAAACCCATAAACCCTAAACCTTAAGCCCTAAACCATAAACCCTAAACCATAAATCCTAAACCCTAAACCCTAAACCCTAAACCCTAAAAACTAAACCTTGAATTGTAAACCCCATAATCCCTAAACCCTAAACCTTAAATATTATACCTTGAATCATAAACCCCATAAACCCTAAACCTTTATCCTAACCCATAAACCCTAACCCTAAATCCAAAACCCTAATCCTTAAACAAAAAATCTGTTAGCCCTAAACCTTAAAACCTAAGACCTAAACCCTAAACCCTAAACCTAAACCCTAAACCCTAAAACCTAAACCCTAAACCATAAACCCTAAACCCTAAACCCTAAACCCTAATCCCTAAACCCTAAACCCTAAACCCTAAACCCTAAACTATAAACCCTAAACCTTAAACCCTAAAAAACTCTAAACCTTGAATCATAAACCCCATAAACCCTAAACCCTTAGCCCTAAACCCTAAACCCTAAACCCTAAACCTTGAGTGCTAAACCCCCTAAACTCTAAACCTAAACCCTAAACCATAAACCCTAAACCATAAACCCTAAGCCCTAAACTATAATCCCTAAGCCCTAAACCTTAAACCCTGAGACCTAAAACCTAAACCCTTAAACCTAAACCCTAAACCTTGAGCACTAAACCCTAAAACCTAAACATTAAATATTAAACATGAAATTATAAACCATAAACCATAAATCCTAAACACTAAACCCTAAACCCTAAACCCTAAAAACTAAACCTTGAATGGTAAACCCCATAAATCATAAACTTTTAGCCCTAAACCATAAACCCTAAACACTAAACCCTAAACCCTAAGCCCTAAACTATAATCCCTTAGCCCTAAAACTTAAACCCTAAGACAAATCCTAAACCCTAAACCCTAAACCCTAAACCCTAAACCCTGAGCACTAAACCCTAAACCCTAAACCCTAAATATTAAACCCTAAACCTTAAACCATAAACCATAAATTCCAAACCCTAAACCGTAAATTCAAAACCCTAAACCCTAAATACCTAATCCCATATCCCTAAAACTTACACCCTGAGACCTAAACCCTAAACCCTAAAGCCTAAAGCCTAAACTCTAAACCCTAAACCCTAAACCCTAAATATTAAACCCTAAAACCTAAACCATAAACCATAAATCCTAAACCCTAAACTCTAAACCTAAAAACTTAAACTCTAAACCCTAAATACTAACCTCTAAACACTAAGACCTAAAGACTAAACCCTAAATCCTAAATCATAAACCCTAAATCCTAAACAATAAACCCTAAACACTAAACACTAAACCCTGAGCCCTAAACACTAAAACCTAAAAAAATACCTTGAATCGTAAATTCCATAAACCCTAAACCATAAACCCTAAACCCTAAACCCTAAACCCTAAACTATAATCTCTTAGCCCTAAACCTTAAACCTGAGAAATAGACACTAAACCCTAAACGATAAACCCTATACTCTAAACCCTAAACCCTAAACCCTAAATATTATACCCTTAACCGTAAACCATAAACCATAAATCTTAAACCCTAAACTCAAAACCCTAAACCCTAAACCCTAAAAACTAAACCTTGAATCGTAAACACCATAAACACTAAACCTTTAGCCCTAAACCATAAACCCTAAACCCTAAACCCTAAGCCCTAAACTATAATCCACCCTAAACAATAAATCATAAACCCTAAATAAACCATAAACCATAAACCATAAACCATAAACCATAAACCCTATACTCAAAACTCTAAACCCTAAACCCTAAACCCTAAAAACTAAACCTTGAATCGTAAAACCTATAAACCCTAAACCTTTAGCCCTCAACCATAAACCCTAAACACTAAACCTAAACCCTAAACCTTAAACCCTGAGACATAAACCCTAAACCCTAATCCCTAAACCCAAAACCCTAAACACTAAAAACTATACCTTGACACTAAAACCCATAAACCCTAAACCTTTAACCTAACCCATAAACCCTAAACCCTAAACCCTAATCCTTAAACTATAATAGCTTGACCTAAACCTTAAACCCTAAGACCTAAACCCTAAACCCTAAACCATAAACACTAAACCCTAAACCATAAATATTAAACCCTAAATCGTAAACCATAAACCATAGTTCGTAAACCCTAAACCCTAAACCTAAATATTAAACACTATAACGTAAACGATAAAGGATAAATACTAAACCCTAAACCCTAAACTCAAAACCCTAAACCCTAAAACCTAAACCTGAAATGGTAAATCCTAAACCCTAAAGTTGAAACCCTAAACCCAAAACCTTGAATCATTAACCCCATAAACCTTTAGCCCTAAACCATAAACCCTTAACTATAAACCCTAAGCCCTGAATTGTAATACCTTATCCCTAAACCTTAAATCTTGAGACCTAAACACTAAACCCTAAACCCTAATACATAAACCATAAACCCTATCCCCTAAATATTAAATCATAAACCATAAACCATAAACCATAAATCCTAAACCCTAAACCCTAAAACCTAAAAACTAAACCTTAAATCATAAACCCCATAAACCCTAAACCTTTATCCCTAAAAAATAAACCCTAAAGCCTACACCCTAAACCCTAAACCCTAATCCCTAAAACATAATCCATTAGCCCTAAACCCTAAACCCTAAATATTCAACCCTAAACAGTAAACTCGAAACCCTAAACCTTAAACCCTGAGACCTAAAACCTAAACCCTTAAACCTAAATCCTAAGCACTAAACCCTAAAACCTAAACATTAAATATTAAACATGAAATTATAAACAATAAACCTAAATCCTAAACCCTAAACCCTAAACCCTAATCAATAAAAGCTAAACCTTGAATCGTAAACCCATAAACCATAAACATTTTAGTCCTAAACCATAAACCCTAAACCCTAAACCCTAAACCCTAAGCCCTAAACTATAATCCCTTAGCCCTAAAACTTAAACCCTAAGACCTAAACCCTAAACCCTAAACCCTAAACCCTAAACCCCTAAACCCTAAACAATAAACCCTAACCCTAAGCACTAAACCCTAAACCCTAAACCCTAAATATTAAACCCTAAACCTTAAACCATAAACCATAAATGCCAAACCCTAAACCGTAAATTCAAAACCCCAAACCCTAAATCCCTAATCCCTTAGCCCTAAAACTTAAACCTTGAGACCTAAACACTAAAGCATAAACCCTAAATCCTGAGCACTAAACCCTAAACCTTAAACCCTAAACCCTAAACCATAAACCATAAACCATAAATCCTAAACCCTAAACTCTAAACCCTAAACCCTAAACCCTAAATCCTAAATCCTAACCACTAAAAACTAAACCTACTTAAACCCCATAAATCCTAAATCGTGAACCCTAAATCCTAAACAATAAACCCTAAACACTAAACTACTAAACCCTAAACCCTAAACCCTAAACCCTAAACCCTAAAAAATAAACCTTGAATCCTAAATCCCATAAACCCTAAACCTTTAACCCTAAACCTTAAACCCTAAACCTTTAGCCCTAAACCATAAACCCTAAACCCTAAAAACTAAGCCCTAAACTATAATCTCTTAGCCCTAAACCTTAAATGTTGAGTCCTAGACACTAAACCCTAAACCATAAACCCTATACTCTAAACCCTAAACCTTAAACCCTAAACCCTACTCCCTAAATATTATACCCTTAACCGTAAACCATAAACCATAAATCCTAAACCCTAAACCAAAAAACTAAACCCTAACCCTAAAAACTAAACCTTGAATCGTGAACACCATAAACACTAAAACTTTAGCCCTAAACCATAAAAACTAAACCCTAAACCCTAAGCCCTAAACTGTAATCCACCCCAAACCATAAATCATAAACCATAAACCGTAAACCATAAACCATAAACCATAAACCCTAAACCCTAAACTCAAAACCCTAAACCCTAAACCCTAAACCCTAAAATCTAAACCTTGAATCGTAAAAAATATAAACCATAAACCTTTAGCCCTCAACCATAAACCCTAAACACTAAACCTTAAACCCTAAACCTTAAACCATGAGACATAAACCCTAAACCCTAAACCCTAAACATGAAACCCTAAACCCTAAACCCTATACCTAAACCCTAAAACCCATAAACCCTAAACCTTTAACCTAACCCATAAACCCTAAACCCTAAACCCTAATCCTTAAACTATAATAGCTTGACCTAAACCTTAAACCCTAAGACCTAAACCCTAAACCCTAAACCATGACCACTAAACCCTAAACCCTAAAACCTAACCACAAACCATAAATATTAAACCCTAAACTGTAAACCATAAACCCTATTTTGTAAACCCTAAACCCTAAACCTAAATATTAAAAACTAAAATGTAAACGATGAAGGATAAATCCTAAACCCTAAACCATAAACCCTAAACCCTAAACCCTAAAACCTAAACCCAAAACCCTAAACCCTAAATCCTAAACCCTAAACCCTAAACCCTAAACCCTAAACCTTAAATCATTAACCCCATAAAGCCCTAAATCCTAAACCCTAAACCTTAAACCCTAAACCCTAAATTGTAAACCCCTAAACCTTAAATCTTAGACCTAAACCTAAACCATAAACCCTAATACCCTAAACCCTAACCCTAAACCCTATACCCTAAATTAAATCATAAACCGTAAACCATAAGCCATAAATCCTAAACCCTAAACCCTAAATCAAAACCCTAAACCCTAAAACCTAAAAACTAAACCTTAAATCATAAACCCCATAAACCCTAAACCTTTATCCCTAAACCCTAAACCCTAAAGTCTAAACCCTAAACCCTAAACCCTAATCCCTAAAACATAATCCCTAAACCCTAAACCCTAAATATTCAACCCTAAACAGTAAACTCGAAACCCTAAACCCAAAAAACAAAACATTGAATTATAAACCTTATATACCCTAAACCCTAAACCCTAAACCCTAAACCCTAAACTCAAAACCCTAAACCCTAAAACCTAAAAACTAAACCTTAAATCATAAACCTCATAAACCCTAAACCTTTATCCCTAAACCCTAAACCCTAAACCCTACACCCTAAACCCTAAACCCTAAGCCCTAAAACATAAACCATTAGCCCTAAACCCTAAACCCTAAACTATTTAACCCTAAACCCTAAATCCTAAACCCTAAACCCTACAAACTAAACATTGAATTATAAACCATAAACCCTAAACCCTAAACCTTAAACCCTAAGCCCTAAACTGTACTCCAAAGCCCTAAACCTAAACCCTGAATTACTTATCCCCTAAACCCTAAACCCTAAACCCTAAACCCTAAACAGTAAACCCTAAACCTTAAACCCTAAATATTAAACCCTAAAATGTAAACCCTAAACCATAAATCTTAAACCCTAAACCCTAAACTTAAACCCTAAAACCTAAACCCTAACACCTAAACCCTAAACCCTGAAAACTAAACCATGAATCATAAACCCCATAAACCCTAAGCCCTAAACTGTAATCCCTTAGCCCTAAACCTTAAACCCTGAAACCTAAACCCTAAACCCTAAACCCTGAGCACTAAACATTAAACCCTTAACCCTAAATATTAAACCCTAAACCATAAACCATAAACCATAAATCCTAAACCCTAATCCCTAAACTTGAAATCTTAAACCCTAAACCCTAAACCCTAAAAAATAAACCTTTAATCGTAATCCCCACCTTTAGCCCTAAACCATAAACACTTAGCCCTAAACCTTAAACCCTGAGACCTAAATCCTAAACCTTAAACCATTAAACAATGGTTTATGGTTTATGACCTAAACCGTAAACCCTAATCCATAAACCCTATGGTTTTAAACCTTAAACCCTTACCCTAAACCCTAAACTAAACCTTAAATTTAAACCCCATAAACCCTAAACCGTGGTTTAGGGTTTAGAAACCCTAAACCCTAAACCCTAAAACCTAAACCCTAGAGTTTAGGGTTTAAGGCTTAAGGGTTTAAGGATAAGAGATAAACCCTAAACCCTAAACCCTATACCCTAGATCCTAAACCATAAACCCTAAAACCCTAAACACTAAACCCTTATGATTCAAAAACCTAAACCCTAAGATTATAACCCTTAGCCCTAAACCCTAAACCCTAAACCCTAATCCTAATACCTTAAACACTTTAATAAACCCTAAAGGTTAAGGGCTAAGGGACATAAGGGTTTAGGGTTTAACGTTTAGTCTTAAACCCTAGGACTCTAAACCCTAAACCCTAAATCAAGGGTTTATTTTACCGTTAAGGGTTTAAATTAAATGGTAAACTGCTAAACCCTAAACCCTACAACTCTAACCCTAAAAAAGTTTAAACCTTAAGGTTTAGTTGTTAAATGTACCATAAACCCTAAATGGATTTATGGTTTAAACTAAACCATAATCCCTAAAACCAGTGCTCAGGGTTTAAACTTAAGGTTTAGTGTTTATGGTTTTGTGTTTAGACCTTAAACCTAAACACTTAGCCTAAACCTAAACCATAAACCCTAATACCCTAAACCTTAGAATAAACCTTAAGCCTTAAACTAAAGGTATTAATAAAGGGCTTATGGTTTAGCCCTAAATCTTTAACACTCAATAATAAGACCCTAAACCCTAAACCATAAACCATAAATCCTAAACCCCCTAATCCATAAACCCTCAAGGTTTAAATGTTAAAACCGTGAATCGTAAACCCATTAACCATAAACCCTTGCTAGACCTTTAGCCGCTAAACCTTAATAGGGTTTATGATCCCTAAACCTGTAAACCCTAAACCCTTATGGTTTCCTAATTTAGGGTTTAAAACCCTGAAACCTAAACCCTAAACCCTAAAATGGTTAAACCCTAAACCAGGGTTTAAACCCTAAACCCTAATTAATGGTCCCTAACCTTAAACTTTACCCTAAATCCGAAACCCTAAACCCTAAATATTAAACCCTAAATTCAGGTTTTAGGTTTCAATGTCTAAGGTATTACATTTTAGGGCTTATCAATGTTTTAGGGTTTTAGGGTTTCCTAAACCTTACGGTTTAGGGCTTCGAGTTTAAACCCTAAACCCTATGTGTTTAACCCTAAACCATTCAAGGTTTTAGTCGTTAGAACTAATATGTTTATCCCTTAGTGCTTAGGGTTTAAATGGTTTATGGTTTAAACCCTAGGATAAGGTGCTAAACCCTAAACTTTAAACCCTATGGTCCCTAAACCGAAAATGGGGTTTAAGTTTCAAGGTATATTTTTTTAGGGTTTAAACTTAACCTTTAGGGTTTATCGTTTAGGGTTAGGTCTAAATTTAAACCTTAAACCTTTGGCCCTAAAGCTTTAAGTTTTAAACCCTAATTTATGGGTTTGCTAAACCCTAAGCCCTAAGGTATATAATCCCTTAGGGTTTAAACCTTAAATCCTGATACCTAGGGTTTAGGGTTTAAGGTTTAGGGTTTAGGGTTTTGAATTTAGGGTTTAAACCCTAGAACCTAAACCTTAAAACCTAAACCCAAAACTCTAAACTTTAAACCCTAACTCTTAAACCCTGAGCACTAAACCCTAAACAATAAACCTTAAATATTAAACCCAAATTCGTAAACCATAAACCATACCTCCTAAACCCTTAACTATAAAATAAAAACCCAAAACCTTTAGCCTAAACCATAAAACCTAAACCCTAAACCCCAAACCCTAAACATTAAATTCTAAACTGTAAGCCTTAACCTATTACCCCTTAGCCCTAAACCTTAAACCCTAAGACCTAAACCATAAACCATAAAATATAGACCATAAATCCTAAAACCTGAACCCTAAAGTCAAAACCCTAAACCCTAAACCCTAATCCTAAACCCTAAACCCTAAACCCTAAAAAATAAACCTTGAATCGTAAATCCCCTTTAGCCCTAAACCATAAACCCTAAATGCTAAACCCTAAACCATAAAAACTAAACCTTGAACCCTTAGACCTAAAACCTAAACCCTAAACCTTAAATATTAAACCCAAAATTATAAACCATGAACCATACATCCTAAACCCTAAACCCTAAAATCAAAACCTAAACCTTAAACCCTAAACCCTAAAATCTAAACCTTGAATCGTAAACCACATCGACCCTAAACCTTTAGCCCTAAATCATAAAACCTAAACCTAAAACCCTAAACCCTAGGATTTATTGTTTATGGTTTATGGTTTAGGGTTTAGGATTTAGGGGTTTGTGCTCAGGGTTTAAGGTTTAAGGTTTAAGGTTTAGGGTTTAGGTCTCAGGGATTAAGGTTTAGGGATAAATTTTTAGGGTTTATGGGGTTTATGATTCAAGGTTTAGTTTTTAGGGTTTAAGGTTTAGGGTTATTATTTTAGGGTTTAGTGTTGAGGGTTTAGGATTTATGGTTTATGGTTTACTTTTTAGGTTTTAATATTTAGGGTTTAGGTTTTCAGGTTTAGGTCTCAGGGTTTAAGGTTTAGGGGTAAGGGATTATAGTTTAGGGCTTAGGGTTTACAATTTAGGGTTAAGGTCTCAGGGTTTAAGGTTTAGGGCTAAGGGATTATAGTTTAGAGTCTAGCGTTTAGGGTTTAGGGGTTGAGGTTTAGTGCTAAAGGTTTAGGGTTCATGGGTTTTACGATTCAAGGTTTCATTTTTAGGGTTTATGGTTTAGGGTTTAAGGTGGATTATAGTTAATGGATTAGGTTTTAGGGTTTAGGGTATAGGTTTTAGGGTTTATTGTTTAGGGATAAATGTTTAGGATTTATGGGGTTTATGATTCAAGGTTTAGTTGTTAGGGTGTAGTGTTTAGGGTTTTGAGTTTATGGTTTAGGATTTATGGTTTATGGTTTATGGATTAGGGTCTCATATTTATGGTTTAGGTTTTAGGGTTTAGTGCTCAGGATTTAGGGTTTATGATTTAGGGTTTAGGATTTAGTGTCTATGGTTTAGGATTTCAAGTTTAGGATTTTAAGTTTAGGATTTATGTTTTATGGTTTTTGTTTGAGGGTTTAATATTTAGGGTTTCAGGTTTAGGGTTTAGGCTTTATGTTTAGGGTTTAGGGTTTAGGTCTTAGGGTTTAGGGTTTAGGGTTTAGGGTTTAGGATTTAGGGTCTCAGGGGCTAAGGTATTACATTTTAGGGCTTAGGGCTTAGGGTTTAGGGTTTAATGTTTAGGGTTTAGGGTTTCGAGTTTAGGGTTTAGGGTTTAGGTTTTAATATTTAGGGTTTAGGGTTTAGTGCTTAGGGTATAGGGTTTAAGGATTAGGGTTTAGGGTTTAAGGTTTATGACTAAGGTATTAGGGTTTGTGGTTTATGGTTTAGGGATAAATGTTTAGGCTTTATGGGGTTTATGATTCAAGGTATATTTGTTAGGGTTTAGGGTTTATGGTTTGGGATTTAGGGTTTATTTGTTAGGGTTTAGGGTTTAGTGCTTAGGGTTTAGGGTTTATGGTTTATGGTTTATGGTTTAGGGCTAAATGTTTAGGCTTTATGGGGTTTATGATTCAAGGTATATTTTTTAGGATTTACGGATTAGGGTTTAAGATTTAAAGTTTATGGTTTGCGGTTTAGTGTTTGGGTTTTAGGATTTAGGGTTTATGGTTTATGGCTAAAGGTTGTTTATGGGGTTTATGATTCAAGGTTTAGTTATTAGGGTTTAGGGTTTAGTGTTTAAGGTTTACATTTTAGGGTTTTGAGTTTAGGGTTTAGGTTTTAGGATTTATGTATTATGGTTTATGGTTAAGTGTTTAGTATTTAGGGTTTAGGGTTTAGTTTTTAGTGCTCAAGGTTTAGGGTTTAGGGTTTAGGGGTTAGGGTTTTAGGTTTAGGGTTTAGGGTTTAGGTCTAAGGGTTTAAGGTTTAGGGCTAAAGGATTATGGTTTAGGGCTTAGGGTTTCAGGTTTAGGGTTTAGGGTTTTTGGTTTACGGTTTAGGCTTAAAGGTTTAGGGATTATGGGGTTTACAATTCAAGGTTTGGTTTTTATGGTTTAGGGTTTAGGGTTTAAGTATTCGTGTTTAAGGTTTAGGGCTAAGGGATTAAATTTTAGGGCTTACAGCTTAGGGTTTAGGGTTTATGGTTTAGGGTTTCAAGTTTAGGGTTTAGGGCATTTATTGTTTATGATTTATAGATTAGGGTTTAATATTTAGCATTTAGGGTTTAGGGTAGAGTGCTTAGGGTTTAGGGTTAAGGATTTAGGTTTTATGTCTCAGGGTTTAAGGTTTAGGACTGAGTGATTATAGTTTAGGGATTAGGGTTAAGGGGTTTAGGGTTTAGGATTTAGGGTTTAGGGTTGAGGTTTAAAGGTTTAGGGTTTATGGGATTCACGATTCAAGGTTTATTTTTTAGGGTTTAGGGTTTAGGGTTTAGGATTTAGGGTTTAGAATTTAGGATTTAGGGTTTAGGGTTTTTACTTTAGAGTTTAGGGTTTAGGATTTACAGTTTATGGTTTATGGTTTAGGGTTTAGGTCTCAGGGGTTAAGGTTTAGTGCTAAGGGATTATAGTTTAAGGCTTAGGGTTTAGGATTTAGGGTTTAGGGTTTATAGTTTAGGCTAGAGGTTTAGTGTTTTGAGTTTATGGTTTACGGTTTAGGATGTATGGTTTATGGTTTATGATTTTAGGTTTAATATTTAAGCTTTTAGGTTTAGGGTTTAGTTCTCAGTGTTTAGGGTTTATGGTTTGGAGTTTTGGGTTTTGGGTTTAGGGTTAATTTTTTATGGTCTAGAGTTTAGGGTTTAGGGTTTAGGTCTTAGGATTTAAGGTTTAGGGTTATGGGATTATAGTTTATGGCTTAGGATTTAGGGTTTAGGGCTAAAGGTTTAGGGTTTATGGGGTTTACGATTCAAGTGTTAGTTATTATGGTTTATGGTTTAGGGTTTAGGGTTAAGGGTTCAAGGATTAGGGTTTAGGGTTTATGTCTCAGTGTTTAAGATTTAGGGCTAAGGGATTACATATTAGGGCTTAGGGCTTAGGTTTTAGGGTTTAGGGTTTTGAGTTTAGGGTTTAATGTTTAGGATTTGTGGTTTGTGGTTTATATTTTAATATTTAGGGTTTAGGGTTTAGGGTTTAGAGTTTAGTGTTTAGGGTTTAGGTTTAGGACTAAGGGATTATAGTTTAGGTATCAGGGTTTATGGTTTAGGGCTAAAGGGCTAGGTTTTATGGGGTTTACGATTCAAGGTTTAGTTTTTAGGGTTTAGGGTTTTGACTTTAGGGTTTATGGTTTAGGGTTTTTAGGGTTTTAAGGTTTAGGGTTTGGGGTTTTGAATTTAGGGTTTAGGGTTTCTGGTTTAGGGTTTTGACTTTAGGGTTTATGGTTTAGGGTTTTTAGGGTTTTAGGGTTTAGGGTTTAGGGTTAAGGGTTTAGGTCTTAGATTTTTTGGTGGGTTACAAATTAGGGTTTAGGGTTTAGGGTTTAGGGTTTATGGTTTAGGCAAAAGGTTTAGGGTCTTTGGGGTTTATGATTTAAGGTTTATTTTTTAGGGTTTAGGATTTAGGGTTTAGGGTTTATGGGGTTTACAATTCAAGTTTTAGTTTTGAGGGTTTAGGTTTTAGGGTTTAGGGTTTAGGGTTTTGAGTTTTGTGTTTAGGGTTTAGGATTTATGGTTTATGGTTTACAGTTTAGTGTTTAATTTTTTATGTTTAGGGTTTAAGGTTTAGGTCTTAGAGTTTAAGGTTTAGGGTTAAGGGATTATAGTTTATGGCTTAGGATTTAGGGTTTAGGGCTAAAGGTTTAGGTTTTATGGGGTTTACGATTCAAGGGTTAGTTATTATGGTTTATGGTTTATGGTTTAGTGTTAAGGGTTTAAGGATTAGGGGTTAGGGTTTATGTCTTATTGTTTAAGATTTAGGGCTAAGGGATTACATATTAGGGCTTAGGGCTTAGGGTTTAGGGCTTAGGGCTTAGGGTTTAGGGTTTAGTGTTTAGGATTTACTGTTTGTGGTTTATATTTTAATATTTAGGGTTTAGGGTTTAGGGTTGAGTGCTTAGGAATTAGGGTTTAGGGTTTAGGGTTTACGTTTAGGACTAAGGGATTAAATTTTAGTTATTAGGGTTTAAGGTTTAGGGTTTATGGTTTAGGGATAAAGGGCTAGGGTTTATGGGGTTTATGATTCAAGGTTTATTTTTTAGGGTTTAGGGTTTTTACTTTAGGGTTTTTATGGTTTTAGGGTTTAGGGTTTAGGGTTTTGACTTTAGGGTTTAGGGTTTAGGGTTTAGGATTTTGACTTTAGGGTTTATGGTTTAGGGTTAAAGGTTTAGGTCTTAGGGTTTTTGGTGGGTTACAAATTAGGGTTTAGGGTTTAGGGTTTAGGGTTTATTGTTTATGTGAAAGGTTTAGGGTCTTTGGGGTTTATGATTTAAGGTTTAGTTTTAAGGGTTTAGGATTTAGGGTTTAGTGTTTATGGGGTTTACAATTCATGTTTTAGTTTTGAGGGTTTAGGTTTTAGGGTTTAGGGTTTAAGTTTTCGAGTTTTGTTTTTAGGGTTTAGGATTTATGGTTTATGGTTTAAAGTTTAGGGTTTAATTTTTTATGTTTAGGGTTTAGGGTTTAGGTCTTAGGGTTTAAGGTTTAGGGATAAGGGATTATAGTTTAGGGTTTATGGTTTAGGGGTAAAAGTTTAGGGTTTATGGGGTTTACGATTCAAGGTTTAGTTTTCAGAGTTTAGGGTTTCAAGTTTAGGGTTTAGGGTTTAGGATTTATGGTTTATGTTTACATTTTGGGGTTTAATTTTTAGGGTTTAGGGTTTAAGGTTTAATTCTTAGGGTTTCGGGTTTAGGGTTTAGTGTTTATGGTTTAAGGTTTAGTGTTTAGGTCTCATGGTTTAAAGTTTAGGCCTAAGGGATTACAATTTAGGGCTTAGGGTTTAGTGCTAAAGGTGGGGTTTACGATTCAATGTTTAGTTTTTAGGGTTTATTTTTTAGGGTTTAGGGTTTAGGATTTCATGTTTAGGGTTTAGGGTTTCAGATTTATGGTTTATGGTTTATGGTTTAATGTTTAAAATTTAGGGTTAAGGGTTTAAGGTTTAGTGCTTAGGGTTTAGGGTTTAGGGTGTAGGGTTTAATGTTTAGGGCTAAGGGATTAGAGTTTAGGGATTAAGTTTTAGGGTTTAGGGTTTAGGGTTTACAATTTAGCATCTAGTGTTTAGGGTTTCAAGTTTAGGGTTTAGGGTTTAGGATTTATGGTTTGTTGTTTACAGTTTAGGGTTTAGAGTTTAAGGTTTACTGCTAAAGGTTTAGGGTTTAGGTTTTAGGCTTTAGGTTTAAGGGTTTAGGCTTTAGGTCTCAGGGTTTAAGGTTTAGGGCTAAGGGATTATAGTTTAGTCCTTAGGGTTTAGGGTTTAGGGTTTATGGTTTATGTCTAAAGGATTATGGTATATGGGGTTTAGATTTCAAGGTTTTTTTTTTAGGGTTTAGGGTTTAGGGTTTATTGGTTATGGTTAATTTTTTTGGTTTAGGGTTTGGGGTTTAGTATTTATGGTTTATGGTTTATAGTTTAGGGTTTAATATTTGTGGTTAAGGATTAGGGTTTAGTGCTCAAGGTTTAGGGCTTAGGATTTAGGGTTTATGTTTCAGGGTTTAAGGTTTAGTGTTAATGGATTATAGTTTAGGCCTTAGGGTTTAGGGTTTAGGGTATATGGGGTTTATGTTTCAAGGTTTCGATTTTATAGTTTAGCGTTGAATATTTAGGGTTTAGGGTTTAGGGTTTAGTGCTCAAGGTTTAGGTTTTAGGGTTTAGGGTTTAGGGTTAAGTGATTATGTTTTAGGGCTTAGGGTTTAGGGTTTATGGTGTAGGCTTTAGGGTTTATAGTTTAGGGATAAAGGTTTAGGGTTAATGGGGTTTACAATTCAAGGTTTAGTTTCTTGGTTTTAAGGTTTAAGGTTTAGGGTTTTGAGTTTAGGGTTTAGGGTTTAGGATTTAATATTTAGGGTTTAGGGTTTAGGGTTTAGGTATTAGGGTTTAGGGTTTAGGGTTTAGGTCTCAGGGTTTAAGGTTTAGGGATAAGGCATTATAGTTTAGTGATTAGGGTTTACAGTTAAGGGTTTAGGGTTTATGGTTTAGGGCTAAAGGTTTATGGGATTTATGATTAAAGGTTTAGGGTTTAGGGTTTAGGGTTTCAACTTTAGGGTTTAGGATTTATGGTTTAGGGTTTAGGATTTAGGTTTTAGGGTTTTGATTTTAGGGTTCAGGGTTTAGGATTTATGGTTTATGGTTTAAGGTTTAGGGTATAGGGTTTAGGATTTATGGTTTATGTTTTATAGTTTAGGGTTTAATATTTTGGGTTTAGGTTTTAGGATTTAGGGTTTAGGGTTTAGTGCTCAGGGTTTAGGGTTTAGGGATTAGGTCTTATGGTTTAAGGTTTAGGGCAAGGGATTATAGTTTATGGATTAGGGTTTAGGGTTTAAGGTTTATGGGTTACGTTAAAGGTTTAGGGTTTATGGGGTTTACGAGTCAAGTTATTGTTTTATTGTTTAGGGTTTAGGATTTAGGGATTGGGGTTTAGCGTTCAGGTCTTAGGGGTTATGGTTTAGGGTTTAGGGCTCAAGATTTAGGGTTTACGGTTTAGGGTTTAGAGTTTAGGGTTTGGAATTTATAGTTTAGGGTTTAGGGTTTACGGTTTAGTTTTTATGGTTTAGGGCTAAACCTTTAGGGTTTATAGATTTTACGATTAAACGTTTAGTTTTTAGGGTTTAAGGTTTAGAGTTTCAAGTATAGGGTTTAGGGTTTAAGATTTGTGGTTTATGGTTTATGGTTTATGGTTTATGGTTTAGGGTTTAAACCCTAAACCCTTAGCACTAAACCCTTAACCCTAAACTATAAATCATAAACCATAAACCATAAACCCTAAATCCCATAAACCCTAAACCTTTATCCCTAAACCATAAACCCTAAACCCTAAGCCCTAATTTGTTTGCCCTAAACCTTAAACCCTGATACCTAAACATTAAACCCTAAGACCTAAACCCTAAACCCTAAAACCAGAGCATTAAACCTTAAACCGTTAACCCTAAATATTAAACCCTAAACCCTAAACCATAAACCATAAATCCTAAACCCTAATCCCTAAACTCAAAATATTAAACCCTCAACCCTAAACCCTAAACCCTGAATTCAAAAAACTAAACCTTGAATTATAAACCCCACCTTTAGCCCTAAACCCTAAACCCTAAACCCTTAGCCCTAAACCTTAAACCCTATGACCTAAACCCTAAACCTTGAACAATAAACACTAAACCCTAAATACTAAACCCTAAACCCTGAGCAGTAAACCCTAAACCCTAAAAATTAAACCCTAAACCATAAACCATAAATCCTAAACCCTGAACTCTAAACTTGAAACCCTAAACCCTAAAAACTAAACCTTGAATTGTAAACCCCATAAACCTTAAACCTTTAGCCCTAAACCATAAACCGTAAACCCTAAAGCCTAACTGGTTTATAATCCCTTAGCCCTAAACCCTAAACCCTAAACTGTAAACCCTAAATCCTAATCATTTAACCATAAACCATAAAACATAAACCGTAAATCCTAAACCCTAAACCCTTAACCCTTAACCTTAAACACTGAGACCTAAACCCTTAACCCTAAACCCTAATCCCTAGACCCAATACCTTAAACCCTAAACCCAAAAACCAAAACTCTAAACCCTAAAACGTAAACCATAAGAACTAAACCGTAAACTCTAAACTTGAAACCCTAAACCTTTAGCCTAAACCATAAACCCTAATCCCTAAATCCTAAACCCTAATCCTTAAACTACAATCCCTTAACCCTAAACCTTAACCCATGAGACCTAAACCCTAAACCATAAATCCTAAACCGTAAACCATAAACCTTAAATCCTAAACCCTAAACAATAAATTCAAAACCTTAAACCCTAAACCCTAAATTCTAAACCCTAAATCCTGAACCCTAAACCCTAAACCCTAAAAACTAAACCTTGAATAATAAATCCCATAAACCCTAAACAGTTAGCTCTAAACCATAAAATGTAAACCCTAAACGCTTAACCCTAATCCCTAAACTATAATCACTTATTCCTAAACCTTAAACCCTAAGAACTAAACCCTAAAACCTAAACCCTAAGCACTCAACCCTAAACCCTAAGCCCTAAATATTTAACGCTAAACCATAGACTCGAAAACCTAAACCCTAAAATCTAAGCCCTAAGTCATAAAATGTAATCCCTTAGCCCAAAACCTTAAACCCTAAGACGTAAACCCTAAACCATAAAAACTAAACCTTGAATGGTAAACCCCATAAACCCTACACCTTGAGACATAAACCATAAACCCTAAACCCTAAACCCTAAGCCTTAAACTATAATCCCTTAGCCCTAAACCTTAAACCCTCAAACCTGAACCCTAAATCCTTATCCCTAAACCCTAAACCTTAAACCCAAAACCCTAAACCCTAAACAATAAACAGTAAATAATAACCCATAAATCCTAAACCCTAAACCCTAAAAACTAAACCTTAAATCATAAACCATATAAACACTAAAACTTTAGCCCTAAACCATAAGCCCTAAACTCTAAACCCTAAACCCTAAAGTGAAAACCCTAAACCCTAAATCATAAATCCTGAACACTAAACCCTAAAATATAAACCCTAAACCCTAAACACTAAACTCTAATCCCTAACTGCTAAAATCTTAACCCAAAACCCTAAATAATAAACCATAAACCATAAACCATAATCCCTAAATCCTAAACCATAAACCATAAACTCAAAATCCTAAACCCTAAACCCTAATCCCTAAAATGTAATCCCTTAGCCCCTGAAACCTAAACCCTAAACCCTTAACCATAAGCCCTAAACCCTAAACCCTGAGACCTAAACCCTGAACCTAAACCCTAAACCCTAAACCCTAAACCAAATACCCCAAATATTAAACCCTAAACCATAAACCATAAAACATAAATCCTAAACCCTAAACCATAAACTCAAAACCCTAAACCCTAAACACTAAACCATAAACCCTAAACATTGAACCCTAAATCCTAAACCCTAAAACCTGAGCACTAAACCCTAACACCTAAACTGTAAATATGAGACACTAATCCATAAACCATAAACCATAAAACCTAAACCCTAAACTTGAAACCCTAAATCCTACACCCTAAAAACTAAACCTTGAATTGTAAAACCCATAAAACCTAAACCTTCATCCCTAAACAATAAACCCTAAACCATAAACCTTGAATCATAAACACCATAAAAACTAAACCTTAAATAATAAACCCCATAAACCCTAAACCTTAAACCCTAAACCATAAAAACAAAACCTTGAATCATAAACCCTAAAGAACCTACACCTTTAGCCTAAACCCTAAACCCTAAACCCTAAAACCTAAGCCTTAAACTATAATCTCTTAGCCCTAAATCTTAAACAATAAGACCTAAACCCTAAATCCTTAACCCTAAACCATAAACCATAAACCCTAAACCCTAAACACTAAACTTTAAACTCTAAACCCTAAACCCTAATCCATAAAAACTAAACCTTGAATCATAAACCCCATAAACCCTAAACCTTTAGCCCTAAACCTTAAACCCTAATCCCTAAACTATAATCCCTTACTCCCAAACCTAAAACCCTGAGACCTAAACCCTAAACCCTAAACCCCAAACCCTAAACCCTAATCCCTAAACCCTAATTCCTAAGGACTCAATCTTAAACCCTAAACCCTAAATATTAAACCCTAAGACGTAAATCATAACCCATAAATCCTAAACCCTAAACCTTAAACTTGAAACACTAAACCCTAAATCATAAACCCTAAACCTGAAACCCTAAACCCTAAGCCCAGAACTATAATCCCTTAGCCTTAAACCTTAAATGCTGAGACCTAAACCCTAAACCCTAAACCCTAAACCCTTAGCACTAAACATTAAACCCTTAACCCTAAATATTAAACCCTAAACCATAAACCATAAATCATAAACCCTAATCCCTAAACTTGAAATCTTAAACCCTAAACGCTAAAATCTAAACCCTAAAAACTAAACCTTTAATCGTAATCCCCACCTTTAGCCCTAAACCATAAATACTAAACCCTAAAGCCTAAACCGTTAGCACTAAACCTTAAACCGTGAGACCTAAATCCTAAACCTTAAACAATAAACGCTAAACCCTAAACCCTAAAAATTAAACCCTAAACTCTAAACCATAAACCATAAATCCTAAACCCTAAACCCTGAAAACTAAACCTTAAATTGTAGACCCCATAAACCCTAAACCTTTTTCCGTAAACAATAAACCCTAAAATCTAAACCCTAGATTATAATCCCTTAGCGCTAAACCCTAAACCCTAAACCCTAAACCATAAACCATAAACAATAAACCCTAAATCCTAATCATTAAACCCTAAACCATAAAACATAAACCATAAATCCTAAACTCTAAACCCTAAACTCGAAAGCCTAAACCCAACACCCTAAACCCTATACCCTAAAAACTAAACCTTGAATAGTAAACCCCATAAACCCTAAACCTTAAACCCTAAACAATAAAAACTAAACCTTGAATCATAAACCCCAAAAACCCTAAACCTTTAGCCTAAACCATAAACCCTATAATGTAAACCCTAAACCCTAAGCCTTAAACTATAATCCCTTAGCCCTAAATCTTAAACGCTGAGAAATAAACCCTAAACCATAAACCATAAATCCTAAACCCTAAACCCTAAACTTGAAACCCTAAACCCTAAACCCTAAAAACTAAAACTTGAATCATAAACCCCATAAACCCTAAACCTTTAGCCCTAAACCATAAACCCTAAACCTTAAACCCTAATCCTAAACTATAATCCCTTAGTCCTAAACCTAAAACCCTGAGACCTAAACCATAAACCCTAATCCCTAAACCCTAAACCCTAATTCCTAATAACTCAATCCTAAACCCTAAACCCTAAATATTAAACCTTAAACTATAAATCCTCAACCAAAAATCATGAACCCTAAATACTAAACATTAAACTCAAAACCCTAAACCCTAAACCTTGAACCCTAAGTCCTAAGTGCTAATATGTAATCCCTTAGGCCTAAACCTTAAACCCTGAGATGTAAATCCTAAACCTTAAACCCTAATCCCTAAACACAAAACCCTAAACCATAAAAACTAAACCTTGAATCGTAAACCCCAAAAACCCTAAACCTTTAGCCCTAAACCCTAAACCCTAAACCCTAAGCCCTAAACTATAATACCTTAACCCTAAACATTAAACCCTGAGACCTAAATCCTATTACCTAAACCCAAAACCCTATAACCTAAACCTTAAAGCCTAAACCCTAAACCTTAAATATTAAATGGAAAATCGTAAACCATAAACCATACATCCTAAACCCTAAACCCTAAACTCCAAACCCAAAACCTTTAGCCTAAACCATAAAAGCTAAACCCTAAACATTAAATCCTAAACCGTAAGCCTTAACCTATTATCCCTTAGCCCTAAACCTTAAACCTTAAACCATAAAATATAAACCATAAATCCTAAAACTTAAATCCTAAAGTCAAAACCTTAAAACCTAAACCCTAAAAAATAAACCTTGAATTGTCAATCCCATAAACCCTAAAACTTTAGCCCTAAACCATAAACCATAAAAACTAAACCTTGAACCCTTAGACCTAAACCCTAAACCCTAAACCCTAAACCTTAAATATTAAACCCAAAACTATAAACCATAAACCATATATCCTAAACCCTAAACCCTAAAATCAAAACATAAACCTTAAACCCTAAACCCTAAAATCTAAAATTTGAATCGTAAACCACATCAACCCTAAACCTTTAGCCCTAAATAATAAACACTAAACCCTAAACCCTAAACCCTAGGCCCAAAGATATAATCCCTTAGCCCTAAACCTTAAACTCTGAGATTTGAACCCTAAACCCTATAGCCTAAACCATAAACCCTAAACCCTTAACCCTAAACCCTTAGTAGTAATGCTAAACCCTAAACCCTAAATATTAAAATCTAAGCCATAAACCATAATCCTAAATTCTAAACCCTAAAATCAAAACCATAAACCCTAAACACTAAAAACTAAACATTAAATCATAAACCCCATAAACCCTAAAATAAACCTTAAATAGTAAATCCCATAAACCCTAAACCCTAGGGTTTAATATTTATTGTTTATGGTTTAGGTTTTAGGGTTTAGGGTTGAGTGCTTAGGGTTTAGGGTTTAGGGTTTAGGTTGAAGGTTTATGGTTTATGGGGTTTATGATTCAAGATTTAATTTTTAGAGTTTAGGATTTAGGGTTTTGGGTTTATGGGGTTTACGATTCAAGGTTTAGTTTTTAGGGTTTAGGGTTTAGGGTTTTTATTTTAGGGTTTATGGTTTAGGATTTATGGTTTATGGTTTATGGTTTATAGTTTATCGTTTAATGTTTAGGGTTTAGAGTTTAGGTTTTAGGGTTAAGGGTTAAGGGTTTAAGGTTTAGGGCTAAGGGATTACATTTTAAGGATTAGGGTTTAGGGTTTAGGGTTTATGGTTTTATGGTTTAGGGCTAAATATTGAGGGTTTATTGGGTTTATAATTCAAGATTTAGTATTTACGGTTTAGGGTTTAGGGATTATGGGGTGTACGATTCAAGGTTTAGTTTTTAGGGTCTAGGGTTTAGGGTTTTGAGTTTAGGGTTTAGAGTTTAGGATTTATTGTTTATGGTTTATGGTTTAGGGTTTAATGTTTAGGGATTAGGGTTTAGGGTTTAGTTTTTAGGTCTCAAGGTCTAAGGTTTAGGGCTAAGGGATTACACTTTAGGCTTTTAGTTTTAAGGTTTAGGGTTTCATGCTAAAGGTTTAAGATTTATGGGGTTTACGATTCAAGGTTTAGTTTTTAGGGTTTAGGGTTTAACATTTAGGTTTTATGGTTTATGTTTTAGGGTTTAAAATTTAGGGTTTAGGGTTTAGGGATTAGGGATTAGGGTTTAGGGTTTAGGGTTTAGGTCTTAGGATTTAAGGTTTAGGGATAAGGGATTACAGTTTAAGGATTAGGGTTTAGGGTTTATGGTTTAGGGTTAAATGTCATAAATATCTCCCCCCTAGGTAGATATAGACAAGCAGAAGAATATGGAAATCAAAGAAACTCAAAGCCCGATGTTTATTATGCCACTAGGTGAATAGAATGTCAACATGTAAAAGGATACCCCAAGGCACAGGTAAAGGGTGCATAGGAAAGAATGTCAACATGTAAAAGAATGTGCCAAGGTGTAGGTAAAGGATGCATAGAAAATAATGTCGACATGTAAAAGGATGCACCAAGGCGTAGATAAAGGGCACACAGAAAATAATGTCGACATGTAAAAGGATGCGCCAAGGTGCAGGTAAAGGGCACATAGAAAAGAATGTCAACATGTAAAATGATGCACCAAGGTGTAGGTAAAGGGCACATAGAAAAGAATGTCGACATGTAAAAGGATGTGCTAAGGCACAGGTAAAGGGTCCAGAGAAAATAATGTCGACATGTAAAAGGATGCGCCAAGGCGCAGGTAAAGGGCACACAAAAAAGAATGTCGACATGTAAAAGGATGCGCCAAGGTGCAGGTAAAGGGTGCATGACATCAGGTGTTGACACGGAGAAATTTTTTCCTTGGTGCATGTAAGAGGATGTCGACATAAATATGGATGCACCATGGTGCATCTTTAGGAGGTACAACATTCTGAGCACTGATAGGAAGCAGACCCTGACCTAGATATTCAAACGGCCATAACTTTTTACAGGGAGCTCGAATTCACGCAAGGTTGGAGTTTTTGGAAAGCTTACTAGGTCCTCTATCCAAATATGACTAGATATATTTAATTGGGTGGGAAAAAGTTCTTATAAATTCAAAATATAGTTGGCTACTTTTTTAAGTTTGCTAGGGTTCTCACCTACCACCATAATGAGATAAATTAAATGCAACCTGGAGGTGGTTGGGGTAGATTTTGATTTCCTCTCTCTTCCCTCTCTCATTATTCCTATAAATTGTAAGGAGGGGATTCTTCCTAAAGTTTGGACATTCTTGTTTTGCCCCTCCCTTCTTCTCTTTGGCAGGTGAACTTGTGGAGTTCAAACCTCCCATCTAAAACTGTAATGTAACTTTTCCTCTTGGCACTTTGTAGTGTATTGTGTCAATATTTTGAGTAAATAATGCATGTCTGTGGATGATTCTCAACCCTCTTTGTGTTCATTTGCATCCTCTTGATATTTCACTACAAATGAAGCTGCGGATAGGCTCACAACAGTTAGAGAAACATTTGATGTGGTTGATAACATCAAAAGGGAAAAAATACAGCCACATATCCATGTGATTGTGAGGCTATTAGTTCAAGATAATAAAAAAAGCTGACAAGTGTTTGAGAACAATCAATAGATCATCAATTTCTTACAAGAAGAGGCTGAATTCTCAGCTATGAATCAAGATAGATTAGAGCAGTAGTATGGGGATCAAGTAGTATAACTATGGAAAAAAAAGCTTCCCAAGGGTTTTATTAACATTGGAGTCTATATTCAACCCTAAAGACCAGTTCCGTAAGGAGAAGGCTAACATACAGGTCAAGAGAGAAGATTCAGAGCCAATTCTGGTTGGGGAAGGCAAAACACTTCAAATTGGTAAAGTGGCCACTAAGCAGGAGAGATCAGATTTCATACAAATTTGCCAAGAATTTCCAGATGTCTTTTCTTGGAGCTATGAAGACTTGAGAGGTTTCAATCTAAAGTTGGCATAACATACCATAGAATTGGATCCAGATGCTAAACCCATTAGGTAGAAGCAGAGACCAGTCAACCCTCACATTGAGCCTCTAATGAAGAAAGAGCTAAACAAGTTAATAGAGGCAAGCATTATATTCCTGATCAAGCACTCAAGATGGGTTGTAAACTTGGTTCTGGTCAGGAAGAAGAGTGGAGAAATTAGGCTGTGTGTAGACTTCTGAAACCTCAACAGGGCATCTCTTAAATACCATTACCCACTTCCTTCAATGGAACAAATATTGCAAGTGGTATCTGGTTCGGAGATATTCTCTCTCTTAGATGGCTACTCAGGGTATAATCAGGTAATGGTGAAAGAAGATGACCAGTTCAAGACGACTTTCACCACCAAATGGGGCACATATGCCTACAAGAAGATTCCATTTGGCCTATCAAATGCTGGAGCCACTTTCCAAAGGGCAATGGATATGGCTTTCAAGGGGTTGATCAATAAAATAGTTCTAATATATCTTGATGACATCACTTTATTCTCCAAAAATTTAGTGGATCACCTCTTTCATCTGAGGCAAGTATTTCAGAGGTTTAGAAGATTTGGGGTATCATTGAATCTGAAAAAATGCATATTCTTGGCTCACGAAGGAAAACATCTAGGCCATATTGTTTCAAAGGAGGGGTTGACGATCGACCCAGAGAGAGAGTTGAAGCAATTCAATCGTTTCCATTGCCAATTCATAATAAGGCTCTTCAAATCTTCTTAGGAAGGATCAATTTTATCTACAGGTTTGTTCCAAACTTTACAGCTCTCGTAAAGCCAATAACACTGATGTTGAAGAAGAGCATGGAATTTAAGTGGAAAGATGAAGGAAAGGCAAGTTTTGAGGCAATAAAAGAGGCTATATCTCAAGCTCCAATTCTTGTCAATCTAGACTTCTCCAAGGATTTCATGTTATATGCCTTTGGTGGTGGAGACATAATCTCTGCAATCCTGGCACAACAAAACAAAGAAGGATTAGAACAACCAGTTACTTTGTTCAATCAAGGCTTGGAGGAACACGAAACTAGGTACTCTTTCATTGAAAAGCATGTCCTTGTAGTGATCAGGAGTTTAAATAAATTCAAGTACCTGGTCTCAAACAATAAGATCCAATTATTGGTCTCTCATGTGGGAGTCAAGGACTTTCTTCTAAACAAGGATCTGAATGAGAAACGTGTAGGATGGATCACTCGTGTCATGGAATATGACATCGAAATTAAGGTCACTAAGCTAGTACATAGAAAAGGACTATGTGAACAACTAGCTTTGAGTCAGAAAGTTGAAACAGGTGATGAAAAAGAGACTATCTTGGTACTACAGGATGGTCAAGAATAGAAAAATGACAATGTGCCCTCTCCTTGTTGGACTCAGAATATGATACACTTCCTACAGGTAGGCCTATGCCCTCCAGAATTGAGAAAAGAAAAAAGGAGATACTTCAGATTACAAGCCATTCCATATAAGCTTGTTGATGGTGTTTTGTTTAAAAAAGAAATCAATGGAGTTCTATAGAGGCGCATTGGGATAGGTCAAATTGAGAGGGTTTTACGAGATTTTCATGATGGAGATTTTGGAGGACATTTTTCCCCATGGGTAACAACTCTTAAGATAATAAAGGCAGTGTATTATTGGCCCACATTGTTCAATGACTGCTATACATGGATAAGAAAGTACAAGAAATGTGCACTCTTCACGAGAAAAGAAAGACTAGGTCCTCTGTCCAAATATGACTGGATATATTTAATTGGGTGGGAACAAGTTCTTATAAATGCAAAATATAGTTCGCCACTTTTTAAGGTTTGCTAGGGTTATCACCTACCACCATAATGAGATAAATTAAATGCAACCTAGAGGTGGTTGGGGTAGATTTAGATTTCCTCTCTCTTCCCTCTCTCATTCTTCTTATAAATTGTAAGGAGGGGCTTCTTCCTAAAGGTTGGTGTTATCCAAAATTCACCCCTAGGGTAATTTTGATAACATGCATCAAAATATTCAAGTCCTAGGTAAATAGATTGATTCAAGGAAAAAAATCATGTTTCTGGGGTCCCTGTAGCTTTTTTCTAACTCTCCTGTCCAAGAAGAAAAGAGAAAGTTCTAAAAAAGGGTGAAAAAGTTGCAAAAAACAAGATTGGGGCAGGAAAAATCATGAAAATCGGCTAAGTCCTAGTCTAGGCAGTCCTTGGGACAATTGAACGTCGGGACGTGAACCGGCTGAAAATCCTCCAGGTGGTCCACGCAGCAATTGGGACATCTGGGCCATAGGTACGCACGGGACGCGAAAAGCCGATTCAGTTGAAAAAGGGAAAAAATTGCCTAAGTCTTTATTTCGTACAGTTGGGACAGTTGGGACAAAAGTACGTGAAAGACGTGGATCGGCCAGTTTGGCGCAAGTCAGTCCATTTCGGGTGGTTCGGAGAAATTTTTCCCAGGCAGTCTAGGACAATTGGGACAAGAGTACGCACAGGACGCGAACTGGCCGGTTTGGTTGAAACAAAGAACTTTCGTTTGGGACATATGGGTAAAAAGTACGCATGGGACGCGGAGAGCCGAAAGAGCCAAGAGCAAATGGAAATTTGCCACGTGTCTTCACCTGAAAGAGGGACAGGGAAGCCCAAATCAGGCGGATCAGAGAAATTTGTCCTAGATGGTTTGGGAAATCTGGGCCAAAAATACGCGAGGGACACGAAGACCTAGAAAAGCCGCCAACGAATCAAAATGTGACACGTGTCACAAGGGGAGGCGCAATAAAAAATTTGACTAAGTGTTTTTGGGCCCAAAAGTTCAAAGGGTGAGGTTTGAAGGGTCAGCCTGAGCCAATAGACACAGGACACATGTCCTAAGGTGGGGGAAGTGTGGAGCTCAGGGAGGACTTAGAAAATTTAGCAAAATTTTTGGCCGAAAAACTAAAAGGTAAAGGTTTTCCATACGCCCCTGTCGACGAACCAAATGATGCCACATGTCCCAAGTGGCAGGGTGCAGGGGGAAAATGAATTTTTTTCCGTAAGAAAAGTCAAAATTTTCAAAGGGAAACCCGGAGGAGGCAGAGGAGAGAGAATTTCTTGTCCAATCAGTGCTTGCCATGTGGCGTCCGACTAGCAGAGCACGGAAAAATTAAAAATGGTGTCAGCTTCATTCAAAGGGAAGGCATTGCAATGGTTTAGGAGCCTTGGAGCTGGTTCTATCCAAAATTGGAATCAGTTATGCATAGTTCTCCATGAACAGTTTGGAGAAAAGGGTGATAATTTATCTCTACTAGAACAATTAATGACTATCAAGAGATCTCCCCATGAACAGCTAACTGACTTCAACTTCAAATTTCAAAGGTCTTGGGATAGAATTCCAGTGGCCGTCAGGCCAATGGCTGAAGGTGCTTTTCTATACTATCTTAAGGCTTTAAATTCTGATATTTCTATGTTAATTCAATCTATGGGAGGAACAACCTTACCTGCTGCTTATAGAATTGCCATTAGGGCTGAAAAATGTCTTATTCAAGCTGGTAAGTTAGCTCTTAGGGCTCCCATTCCCTTGTATCCAAACTTATAAAATCCAAGTACTAGTCAAACACCCACTTTGGCTCATTTTCCCACTCCTAGAAATAAAAGTTCAAATGAAACTTCTACTTCATCCTCTAGTGCTTCAAATGAACTCCAAGAGGTCATGAAACAATTGTAAAATTTAGGAAATAAGCTGGTTACACTCAAGAGGCAGCAGGCCCAAGGCTTTAGACCTTCTTATCATCCTCAAGCACAGTACCAGGCTAGGCCCTCATACAAACAAAATAGGTCACCAACTCAGGCTGTAAATCAAAATCAAAGCCAAGTAAGGCCTCCCGTTAATAGACCATTTCATCCCTATAACCCCAATGTTGCATCTGCTTCTAAAGCATTAGTGCCAGTGCAAAACAACATAGCTCAAGAGTATGATTGGTGTTTCCCATGTAATGAACCTCACAACCAATCTATGTGCTTCAATGGTGCTTTGAACCAAGCCTTGATGGTGACAACTACTGGCATAGAGGGTGAAGTGAGTCAAGAAACAAATTAGTAACAAGGGACATCTTAGTAAAAGACAGCTCCAAATGATACTGCACTTGCGAATTGGCAAGCTGAGGATTTTTGTGGCATGAATCAAACAATTTCTAAGAGTGTAGCAACTAACACAAGATCAAAGAAGAGGAATATTGGTGAAGGGCAGTCATTGGCTCCAAGTGATCTACAACCTTCCATCACTCTGCAATGTGTTGGTAAGCAAAATATAGCTCCAAACATGCAAGGACAGCCCAAACCACCTTCTAAACCAACTCAAATGCCAGTTGTTGTTACCCATGCACAAGAAAGGAATGTGCATCCTAAAGGAAAACAAAGAGATGTTTCATCCCCATTTAACATCATTGATCAAATGAATAAGACAAATGTGAATATATCAATGTGGGAATCTTTATCCATCCTAGGCCAAAGAGATCTTCTATAAGCTGCCATGAAGAATTGGTCAACATCAAACCAGTAGGTCCATATGCAAGAAAAAGTCCTCACAAATGTTGCTCAGCCTGAAGGGAATCATGGAGGACAACAAGGTAAAGTTTTGAAGCCCCCTCCATTCTATGTTTCATTAATCATTGGCAATAAACTAGTACACAATTGCATGATTGATTCTGGGGCAAGTAGTTCTGTCATGCCCAAGTAAATAGCTGATCAACTGGGTCTCTAATATGAAGTCATATCAAAGGAGGTAGTGCAATTGGATGGGAAAGCAGTAGAAATGGTGGGAGTGATTAAAAGTTTGAATCTTACCTTGCATACATGCCCCAACATTACCATTTTGTAAGATGTGTTAGCGATAGATTTGCCACCAGAATTCAAACCAGGTCTGATACTTGAGAAGAAGGGTTATTTGTCCACTTGCAGCTATCACCAAGTAGAGGAAGGAGAGGAAGAAGACCACAAAGATCACCATCTCCACCTAACCGGACTTTGTCTACACCTCCACCTGGTAGACCTTTTCTCGCATCAACAAGGGTTCTTAGGCCAATCAAAATGGCACATCTACCACCGAATCCCTTTGTCAATTTCACTGGCAGCAGCCCACTTGCCCTCAATGCACAGAATCCAGTTCCAATTGCAGCATTGAAGAACATTCCATTTTTCACTGGAGAAAATCATACCACTCCTGGTGATCATGTCAAAGACATTGCTAACATTTGTGCAATCCATGAGATAAATGAAATGGATGTTGTTGTCAAATTGCTGGCATCTTCATTCAAAGGGAAGGCATTGCAATGGTTTAGGAGCCTTGGAGCTGGTTCTATCCAAAATTGGAATCAGTTATGCATAGTTCTCCATGAGCAGTTTGGAGAAAAGGGAGACAATTTGTCTCTACTAGAACAATTGACAACTATCAAGAGAGCTCCCAATGAGCAGCTGACTGACTTCAACTTCAGATTTCAAAGGTCTTGGGATAGAATTCCAGTGGCCATTAGGCCAACAGCTGAAGGTGCTTTTCTATACTATCTTAAGGCTTTGAATTCTGATATTTCTATGTTAATTCAATCTATGGGAGGCACAACCTTACCTGCTGCTTATAGCATTGCCATTAGGGCTGAAAACTGTCTTATTCAAGCTGGTAAGCTGGCTCCTAGGCCTCCCATGCCCTTGTATCCAAACTTAGAAAATCCAAGCACTAGTCAAGCACCCACTTTGGCTCCTATTCCCACTCCTAGAAATCAAAGTTCAAATGAAACTTCTACTTCATCCTCTAGTGCTTCAAATGAACTCCAAGAGGTCATGAAACAATTGCAAAATTTAGGAAATGAGCTGGTTACACTCAAAAGGCAGCAAGCCCAAAGTGCTAGACTTCTTATCAGCCTCAAGCTCAGTACCTAGGCTAGGCAACCATACCAGCCCAATAGGCCACCCAATCCAGCTGCAAATCAAAGCCAAGTAAGGCCTCCCGCTAATAGACCATTTCAGCCCTATAACCCCAATGTTGCATCTACTTCTAAAGCATTAGTGCCAGTACAAAACAACATAGCTCAAGAGTATGATTGGTGTTTCCCATGCAATGAACCTCACAACCAATCTATGTGCTTCAATGGTGCTTTGAACCAAGCCTTGATGGTGACAACTACTGGCATAGAGGGTGAAGTGAGTCAAGAAACAAATCAGCAACAAGGGACATCTCAGCAAAACACAGCTCCAAATGATACCACACTTGTGAATTGGCAAGCTGAGGATTTTTGTGGCATGAATCAAACAATTTCTCAGAGTGTAGCAGCTAACACAAGATCAAAGAAGAGGAATATTGGTGAAGGGCAGTCATTGGCTCCAAGTGATCTACAACCTTCCATCACTCCACAAGGTGTTGGTAAGCAAAATACAGTTCCAAACATGCAAGGACAGCCCAAACCACCTTCTAAACCAACTCAAATGCCAGCTGTTGCTGCCCATGTGCAAGAAAGGAATGTGCAGCCTAAAGGACAACAAAGAGATGTTTCATCCCCATTTAGCATCATTGATCAAATGAAGAAGACAAATGTGAATATATCAATGTGGGAATCTTTATCCATCCCAGGCCAAAGAGATCTTCTACAAGCTGCCATGAAGAATTGGTCAACTTCGAACCAGCAGGTCCATATACAAGAGAATGTCCTCACAAATGCTGCTCAGCCTGAAGGGAATCATGGAGGACAACAAGGTAAAGTTTTGAAACCCCCTCCATTCTATGTTTCATTAATTATTGGGGATAAACTAGTACATAATTGCATGATTAATTCTGGGGCAAGTAGTTCTGTCATGCCCAAGCAAATAGCTGATCAGCTGGGTCTCCAATATGAAGTCATATCAAAGGGGGTAGTGCAATTGGATGGGACAAGCAGTAGCAATGGTGGGAGTGATTAAAGGTTTGAATCTTACCTTGCATGCATGCCCCAATGTTACCATTTTGCAAGATGTGTCAGTGATAGATTTGCCACCACTCTTTGCCCTATGCTTATCAAGGGATTTCACAGCTAGAATTGGAGGCTACTTATCTGCTGACTGGTCACACATGTTATTTAGAACAAGATATGGTACTAAGGTCACAATCAGATCCGAACCAATTGCAAACTTTCATATTGAGCCTCATACTCCAAGCCAAATCAATGCCAATTGTTTAGCATTTGATCAAGAAGATTATCCAAGCACAGATGAAGCTGACACCAAAGTTGGAAGCATCCCAGACCACTCTTGATGAATGGAGAAGAGGCAAGCTACATGCTTTTGATCCTACCAAGAAGTAAAGAATCTGAGCTAGGAGAGAGGACATGAGGAAAACCAGACCTATTCCTAGCATCACCAACTCCACCATAAGGATGTCTACAATGAGTATGGCACATTTTCTTTTGATCAACCAGATCAAGCCAAGGATGGACAACATCGCAACCATTGAATCCCTTTGTCAATTTCACTGGCAGCTCAGAAAGTATTTGCCCTCAATGCACAGAATCCAGTTCCAAATTGTAGCATTGAATGAACATTCCATTTTTTCCTAGAGAAAATCATACCAGTTGGTTCATGTCAAAGACATCATCAACATTTGTGAAATCCATGAGATAAATAAAATGGATGTATGTTTGTTGTCAAATTGTTGGCATCTTCATTCAAAGGGAAACATTGCATGGTTTAGGAGCCTTGGAGCTGGTTTAACAAAATTGGAATCAGTTGGGCATAGAACTCCATGAACATTTTGGAGAAAGGGTGACAATTTTCTCTACTAGAACAAAATGACTATCAAGAGAGCTGAACGAACAGCTGACTGACTTCAATTTTGAAATTTCAAAGGTCTTGGGATACAATTCCATGGCCGTTAGGCCAACAGGAACATGAAGGTGCTTTTCTATACTATTCTTAAAGCTTTGAAAACTGATATTTCTATGTTAATTCAATCTATGGTTGAAACAACCTTACCTGCCATGCTTATAGCATTGCCATTAGGGCCGAAAACTATCTTATTCAAGCTGGTAATTACCATGTTTAGGGTTTCTTAATGCCCTTGTATCCAAACTTAGAAAATCTAACACCCACTTTGATCCACTCCAGGAATCAAATGGAGAGAAGATTCTAGGACAATAAAATATAATGCATTTCATTGATTCCAAATGGCTAGAAAACATTCCAAACAGGCAAAAAATGCCAATTTTCCCAATAGGACTGAAATTCTAACATCCACCCTTTCAAGAGGTAGTTTTCCTCAAATTTGCACAATTCTTTGGATCCCACCCTGAAGCACTGTACCATGGCTAGTTTTCATTCGTCGAATGGGGAAATCTAGTATCTTTTAATTAAGGCCCAATCACTTTTTCCATGTTGATCTAAGTCTCCCCTGCTCTGACATTTCATCAAACCCTTAATGTTGCACTGTGTAAGCTAGTGCCAGTCCAAAACAACTTTCAAGAGTATGATTGGTGTTTCCTATGAAATGAACCGTTCACAATTTCCAATCTATGTGCCACCATCAATGCTTTGAACCAAGCCTTGATGGTGACAACTACTGGCGTAGAGGGTGAAGTGATTCAAGAAACAAATCAGCAACAAGGGACATCTCTAAAACACAACTCCAAATGATACCTGGCACTTGCTGAATTGGCAAGCTGAGGATTTTTCTGGCATGAATCAAACAATTTCTCAGAGTGTAGCAGCTAACACAAGATCAAAGAAGAGGAACAATTGGTGAAGGGCAGTCATTGGATTGCGGCAAGTGATCTACAACCTTCCATCACTCTAGCTCTTGTTGAAGCTTTTAGCGTCAAAACACGCAAGGAAAACCCAAACCACCTTCTCGTTTTCGGTTCAAATGCCAACTGTTTTGCCCATGCACAAGAAAGGAATGTGCAGGCCAAAGGACATCAAAGAGGTTTCGTCCCTATTTAACATCATTGATCAAATGAAGAAGACAAATGTGAATATATCATGTGGGAATCTTTATCCATCCTAAGGCCAAAGAGATTTCTACAAGCTGCCATGAAGAATTGGTCAACTTCGAACCAGTAGGCCCATATGCAAGAGAAGGTCAATAAATGTTGCTAGCCTGAAGGGAATCATGACTTGAGGATTTTTTTAAATTTTTGAAGCCCCCTCCATTCTATGTTTCATTAATCATTGGGAATAAACTAGTACGACAATTCATGATTGATTCTGGGGCAAGTAGTTCTGTCAGCCCAAGTAAATAGTCCTGATCAGCTTATTCTCCAATTGAAGTCATATCAAAGGGGGTAGTCCAATTGGATGGGAGAGTTAGAAAGCAACGGGGGAGTGATTAAAGGTTTGAATCTTACCTTGCAACATCAACATTACCATTTTGCAAGATGTAATCTGATAGATTTGCCACCACTCTTTACCCTATGCTTATCAAGGGATTTCACAGCCAAAATTGGAGGCTACTTATCTGTCTGACTAGTCACACATGTTGTTCAGAACAAGATATGGTACTAAGGTCACAATCAGATCAGAACCAATTGCAAACTTTCATATTGAGCCTCATACTCCAAGCCAAATCAATGCCAACTATTCAACATTTGATCAAGAAGATTATCCAAGCACAGATGAAGCTGACACCAAAGTTGGAAGCATCCAAGATTTGACTCTTGATGAATGGGCAAGCAAGGTACATGATTTTGATCCCTACCAAGAAATAGAAGAATCTGAGCTAGGAGTCTATTGCATACATGAAGAAAACCAGCCTATTCCTAGCATCACCAAACCAGACCATAAGGATGACAATGAGGTATGGCAGTTATTTTTCGATGGATCAAGGAGTAGGCAAGGTGCAGGAGGAGGAGCTATGCTTGTTTCACCTCAAGGCATCAAATATTATTCAGCTTTCAATTTCCAGTTTTCCTGTTCAAACAACACAGCTGAATATGAGGCCTTGATTCATGGACTTCATTGGGCCAGGAAAAAGGGCATAAAGAACTTACAGGTGTTTGGGGATAGTGAGCTAATCGTCAATCAAGTCAGGGGACAACATGCTACAAAGAATGACCTGCTGAAGAACTACAAGAACAGGGTATGGGACCTCATTGAGGATTTTGAAGCTTTCAACATCGTGTCCATACCCAGGAAGAAAAATGAAGTAGTGGATAGGCTTGCAGCAGTTGGAGCAACGTTTGATGTGGTTGACAACATCAAAAGGGAAAAAACACAACCACATATCCATGTGATTGTGAGGCCAGCAGTTCCAGATAATAACACAAGCTGGCAGGTGTTTGAGAATGATCAACAGATCATCAATTTCTTACAAGAAGAGGCTGAATTCTCAGCTAGGAATCAAGACAGATTAGAGCAGCAGTATGGGGATCAAGTAGTGCAGCTGCGGACAAACAAGCTTCCCAAGGGTTTAGTAACATTGGAGTCTATCTTCAACCCTAACGACCAGTTCCGTAAGGAAAAGGCTAACATACAGGTCAAGAGAGAAGATTCAGAGCCAATTCTAGTTGGGGAAGGCAAAACACTTCAAATTGGTAAAGTGGCCACTGAGCAGGAGAAATCAGATTTCATACAACTTTGCCAAGAATTTCCAGATGTCTTCGCTTGGAGCTATGAAGACTTGAGAGGTTTCAATCCGAAGTTGGCACAACATACCATAGAATTGGATCCAGATGCTAAGCCCATCAGGTAGAAGCAGAGACCAGTCAACCCTCACATTGAGCCTCTAATGAAGAAAGAGTTAAACAAGCTAATAGAGGCAAGCATTATATTCCCGATCAAGCACTCAAGCTGGGTTGCAAACTTGGTTCCGGTCAGGAAGAAGAGTGGAGAAATCAGGTTGTGTGTGGACTTCCGAGACCTCAACAGGGCATCTCTCAAAGACCATTACCCACTTCCTTCAATGGAACAAATATTGCAAGTGGTATCTGGTTCGGAGAGATTCTCTCTCCTAGATGGCTACTCAGGGTATAATCAGATAATGGTGAAAGAAGATGACCAGTTCAAGATGGCTTTCACCACCAAATGGGGCACCTATGCCTACAAGAAGATGCCATTTGGGCTATCAAATGCTGGAGCCACTTTCCAAAGGGCAATGGATATGGCATTCAAGGGGTTGATCAATAAAATAGTTCTGATATATCTTGATGACATCACTGTATTCTCCAAAAATGTAGTGGATCACCTCTTTCATTTGAGGCAGGTATTTCAGAGGTGTAGAAGATTTGGGGTATCATTGAATCCCAAAAAATGCATATTCTTGGCTCACGAAGGAAAACTTCTAGGCCATATTGTTTCAAAGGAGGGATTGACGATTGACCCAGAAAGAGTTGAAGCAATTCGAGCGTTGCCATTGCCAAGTCATAAGAAGGCTCTTCAAAGCTTCTTAGGAAGGATCAATTTTGTCTGCAGGTTTGTTCCAAACTTTGCAGCTCTCGTAAAGCCAATAACGCTGATGTTGAAGAAGAGCATGGCATTTAAGTGGACATCTGAAGGCAAGGAAAGTTTTGAGGCAATAAAAGAGGCTATATCTCAAGCTCTGACTCTCGTCAATCCAGACTTCTCCAAGGACTTCATGCTATATGCCTTCGGTGGTGGAGACACAATTTCTGCAATCCTGGTACAACAAAACAAAGAAGGATTAGAACAACTAGTTGCTTTCTTCAGTCAAGGCTTGGAGGAATATGAAACTAGGTACTCTTTCATTGAAAAGCATGTCCTTGCAGTGATCAGGAGCTTAAAGAAATTCAAGCACCTAGTCTCAAACAACAAGATCCAATTATTGGTCTCTCATGCGGGAGTCAAGGACTTCCTTCTAAACAAGGATCTGAATGAGAAACGTGCAGGATGGATCACTCGTGTCATGGAATATGACATCGAAATTAAGGTCACTAAGCTAGTACGTGGAAAAGGACTATGTGAACAACTAGCTTTGAGTCGGAAAGTTGAAGCAGGTGATGAAAAAGAGACTGTCTTGGTACTACAGGATGGTCAAGAACAGGAAAATGATGATGTGCCCACTCCTTGTTGGACTCAGAATATGATACACTTCCTACAGGTAGGCCTATGCCCTCCAGAAATGAGCAAAGCAAAAAGGAGATACTTCAGATTACAAGCCATTCCATATGTGCTTGTTGATGGTGTTTTGTTTAAAAAAGACATCAATGGAGTTCTATTGAGGTGCATTGGGACACGTCAAATTGAGAGGGTGTTACGAGATTTTCACGATGGAGATTCTGGAGGACATTTTTCCCCACGAGTAACAGCTCTCAAGATAATGAAGGCAGGGTATTATTGGCCCACAGTGTTCAGTGACTGCTATACATGGATAAGAAAGTGCAAGAAATGTGCACTCTTCACGGGAAAAGAAAGACTAGCAGTGCTTCCATTGCACCCAATTTTGGTTGACCAACCATTTATGCAATGGGGATTGGACTTCATCGGGGTCATCAACCCAAACTCAAGCCAAGGCCACAAGTGGATTCTCATGGCAACAGACTATTTCACCAAGTGGACCGAAGCAGTAGCGCTCAAAGAAGCAAATGAGTCTAACATACTAGACTTTTATGAAGGAATAGTGACCAGGTTTCGGTGTGCCAGCCACTATCATATCAGACAATGCATTGGCATTCATAGGTTCCAAGATTACAGAATGGGCTGTCAAGAATGGAATCTATTTGAGCACCTCTTCAAATTATTACCCACAGGGTAATGGACAGGCAGAGTCCACGAACAAGAATTTGCTAAGAATCATCAGAAGGACTCTGGATGAAAACCAAAGGACATGGCATACCAAGCTAAAATCAGCATTATGGGCTGACAGATAACGCCAAAGAGGTCTACAGGTAATTATCCCTACAAGTTGGTCTATGGGAAAGAGGCAGTATTGCCTATATCATTAGAATTGCCAGCATTGGAGCTCATGAAGCAGTTGGAGTTGTCTGAGTTCGAACCAATGGAGGCCAGGTATGCAGAGTTGATGGAATTGGAAGAAATAAGAGAACATGCAGTTCAATGATTGAAAAGGATCAGGCCTTAGTAAAAAGATGGTTTGATAAGAAGGCAAGAGCAAGGACCTTCCAGGAAGGGGACCTAGTTCTGAAATGGGATGCAGATCGGGCAAAACCAGGAAGGCATTCCAAGTTTGATGCCATTTGGAGTGGCCCCTATTCTTTCTGCTCTGCCCTCCCTTCTTTGGTCACGGGATGTAAAAGTAGTAATGCCTTCCAATTGTCTACATTGGATGGAGAAGAACTCCCGATTCCGGTTAACGGAATCTATCTTAAACATTGCTACTAAAAGGAAAAGGTTTACCCTTGTAAATATTAGCCTAGATTTTCAATTCCTCTAAGTGCGTATGCACATTGTCTTGTTGTAGTTAGGTTTCAATTTCCCTAAGTGCTTTGGCACAGGTTTTGTTGCTCTCAGGCTGAATTTCTATAGTTCAAAGTGGTATCGGAGAAGGAGTTGTGGTATCAGGCTCGGGATCAGATATCAGGTTGGTTTCAAGTTATTGCTTATGACTCCATGCCCAATGGATTGCTAAAAGGCCACTGATCTTCTACCTAGCAGGCAGGTGATCCCGTTGAGTCACCAAATTGTTGTATATATCTTCCCCCCAGGTAGATATAGACAAGCAGAAGAATATGGAAATCAAAGAAACTCAAAGCCTTGATGTTTGAAAATGTCGACATTGTGCCACAGGTAGAAGGCACACAAGAAAATATGTTTTGTCGAACCAGCCTTCTCTAAAAGAGATGTGCCAAGGCTCTCAGGTTTCACAAGTGCCCACTTGGAGAAGGTTTCAATGTTGTGCAATCATGAACATGGATGCCTGAACAGATCAACCTAAAGCCTGATGTGCGTCCAGGGGTGCTGTGATTTTGCATCAACAGTTCTATTGAGCTGGATTCACACAAGTCAAATTAAGAGGGTGTTTGGAAATTTTCACGAGGAGATTCCTGGAGGATATTTTAATGTGGGAACAAGTTCTTCTCAAGAAATGAAGTTCGCCACTTTTTATTGGTTTCTAGGGTTCTCACCTACCACCATAATGAGATGAAATTAAATGTGCAACCTGGAGGTGGTTGGGGAAATTTAGATTTCCTCTTCACTCCTCATTTTCCTATAAATTGACCAACCATTTATGTAATGGGTGATTGGAATTCATCGGGTAATTTCATCAACATGCCAAATTCAAGTCCAAGGCCAAATGGATTGATTCACGGCAACAAACTCATGTTCACCTGGTGTCCCCTCAGCTTTTTTCTAACTCTCCAATCCAAGAAGCAAATGAGTCTAACATAATAGACTTGCAAAAAGGAATAGCTTTTTGGGGCCAGGTTTGGTGATGAAAATCACTATCATATCAGATAGTGCTTGGCATTCAGTAGGTTCCAAGATTATAGAATGGGCGAAAATCAAAAATGAAATCTGCATTTGAGCACCTCTTCAAATTATTACCTGCATGGGGTCAAAAATGGACAGGCAAAGTCCACGAATAAGAATTTGCTAAGAATTGTTTAGAAGGACAGTTGGGATAAAAACAAAAGGACATGGCATCGGCAAGTTTAAAATCAGCATTATGGGCGGACAGGATAACGTCCAAAGAGATCTACAGGTAATTCTCCCTACAAGTTGGTCTGTGGGAAAAAGGCAGTATTGCCTATAACATTATAATTGCCAGCATTGGAACTCATGAAGTAGTTGGAGTTGTCTGAGTTTGAACCGAAATGAGAGACCAGGTATGCAGAGTTGATAGGAATTGGAAGAAATAAGATTTTTCCATACAGTTTGATGATTGAAATAGTGATTAGGCCTTAGTAAAAAGATGGTTTGATAAGAACAAGAGCAAAGACCTTCTGGGAAGGGGACCTAGTTCTGAAATGGGATGCAGATCGAGAAAAATTTTCAGGAAGGCATTCCAAGTTTGATGCCATTTGGAGTGGTCCCTACATGGTCACGGGATGTAAAAGTAGTAATGCCTTTCAATTTTCTACATTGGATAGACTTAGGAACTTCCGATTCTGGTTAACGGAATCTATCTTAAACATTGCTACTTAAAAGGAAAAGGTTTACCCTTGTAAATATTAACCTAGATTTCAATTCCTCTAAGTGCAGATGCAAATTGTCTTGTTGTAGTTAGGTTTCAATTTCCCTAAGTGTTTCGGCACAGGTTTTGCTGCTCTCAGGTCAAAATGTTTTCTACAGTTCAAGTGTAGTCGGAGAAGAAGTTGCGATATCAGGCTTCGGGATCAGATATCAAGTTGGTTTCAAGTTATTGCTTATGACTCCATGCCTAATGGATTGCTAAAAGGCCACTGATCTTCTACCTAGCAGGCAGGTGATCCCGTTGAGTCATTGGAAATTGTTGTAAATATCTTCCCCCCGGGTAGATATAGACAAGCAGAAGAATATGGAAATCAAAGAAATCAGAACCTGATATTTATTACATCACCAAAGGTAAATGGCGCAGGTAAGAGAGTGTTGAAACAAATATGGATGCACCCATGGTGCAGGTAAAGGGCGCAAGGGTAAATGAGTGTTGACACAAATATGGGTCAAATGCGCCCATGGCACAGGTAAAGGGCATTTGGTAAATGGCTTTCAAATTTTTGGTGCTCAACACAAATGTTTTTGGATGCGCTCTCATGGTGCAGGTACCCATGAGTGTCGAAACAAATATGGCTCATGCGCCAAGGTGCAGGTACAAGGGTTCATACATCAAATCTGCCCTCACAAAAATGGATTCGCCAGGGTGAAAATGTAAAGGGCATCCTCCCCAACAAATGGTGTTTCAACACGAAAATGGATGTGCCAAACAGGTAAAGGGCACACAACAAAGAGTGTCAACATGAAAATGGATGTGCCAAGGCGTAGGTAAAATTTTACAACAAGGGATGTCTTCTTGCGAAGAAATTCATTGCCTTGTGCACATGTAAAGGTATGTCGACATGCAGGATGGATGCTATGTTCTGGAAGGCACATTTAGGAGGTGTGAACATCTATTTGAGCGCTGACAGAAGCATCTAGTCCATCCTTGACCCAGATATTCAGACCTCATAACTTTTCACAGGGAGCTCAGTTTCACGCAAGGATAGAATTTTTGGAAATCTTACGAGATCCTTCTCTGGTGTATCAATTTTAGTGTAGGACTAGTTTTTTCCCTTTTCTCTCTCTTGGACATGGTTAGATTAGGTTTAGATTAGCTTACCTACACAGAATATTGTGGCTTAAAGTTGCAAAATATAGGAACCACTTTTTGGAGTTTGCTTTCTTTTCACGAGTACCACCATAATGAGATGAATTAAATGCAACCTAGAGGTGGTTGGGGTAGATGTGGAATTCCTCTCTCTTTTCTCTCTCATTCTTCCTATAAATTGTAAGGAGGTGGATTTTTCTAAAGGTTGGACATTCTTGTTTTGTCCCTCCCTTCTTCTCTTTGGCAGGTGAATCTGTGGAGTTCAAACCTCCCATCTAAAACTGTAATGCAACTTTTCCTCTTGGCATTTTGTAGTGTATTATATAAATATTTGGAGCAAATAATGCATGTATGTGGATGATTTTCAACCCTCTCTATGTTCATTTGCATCTTCTGATCTTTCACTGCAATTTGGTTATCTGTGCATGATCTTGCATTACATTTTAATGGTTTGTGTTTATTGGCAAGACAGGTGTTCTTCATTCCTTGGTGCATCACCTTTGTTAGTTTAGGTTTTATTTTATGCATCTTCTTACCCTGTCTCCTTGGCAAGTTAGATTAGGTTTTGAGTAAACCCTCTACATTTTTACGTGTGCATCTGAACAGAGGAATAGGAACCGGCCTTCATTCGGAGAGCTTTTCCAATTTCACAAGGTCCCACACTTGGGAAAAGTTCCATGTTATGCAATCACACTGGGGTTTAAGGTTTATGGTTTAGGTCTCAGGGTTTAAGGTTTAGGGATAAAGTTTTAGGGTTTATGGGGTTTACGATTCAAGGTTTATTTTTTAGGGTTTCAGGTTTAGGGTTTTTATTTTAGGGTTTAGGGTTTAGTGTTTAGGATTTATGGTTTATGGTTTACTTTTTAGGCTTTAATATTTAGGGTTTATGGTTTACGATTTAGGTCTCAGGGTTTAAGGTTTAGGGCTAAAGGATTATAGTTTAGGGCTTAGGGTTTACGGTTTATGGTTTAAGTCTAAAGGTTTAAGGTTTAGGGATAAGTGATTACAATTTAGAGTTTAGGGTTTAGGATTTAGGGGTTGAGGTTTAGGGTTCATGGGTTTTATGATTCAAGGTTTAGTTTTTAGGGTTTATGGTTTAGGGTTTAAGGTGATTTAAAGTTAAGGGATTAGGTTTTAGGGTTTAGGGTATAGGGTTCAGTGTTTATTGTTTAGGGCTAAATTTTTAGGGTTTATGGGTTTTATGATTCAAGGTTTAGTTGTTAGGGTGTAGTGTTTAGGGTTTAGGATTTACAGTTTATGGTTTATGGATTAGGGTCTCATATTCATGGTTTAGGTTTTAGGATTTAGTGCTTGGGGTTTAGGATTTAGGGTTTAGGGTTTATGGTTTAGTGTTTATGGTTTAGCATTTCAAGTTTAGGGTTTAGGGTTTAGGATTTATGTTTTATGGTTTTATTTTTAGGGTTTAATATTTAGGGTTTAGGGTTTAGGCTTTAGGCTTTACGCATTAGGTCTCAGGGTTTAGGGTTTAGGGTTTAGGGTTTAGGGTTTAGGATTTAGGGTTTAGGTCTCAGGGGCTAAGGTATTACATTTTAGGGCTTAGGGTTTAGGGTTTTGAGTTTAGGGTTTAGGTTTTAGGATTTATGGTTTATGGGTTATGGTTTAGGTTTTAATATTTAGGGTTTAATGTTTATTGCTTAGGGTATAGGGTTTAGGGATTAGGGATTAGGGTTTATGGTTTAGGGTTTAGGGTTAAAGGTTTAAACTTTATGGGGTTTATGATTAAAGGTATATTTTTTAGGGTTTAGGGTTTAGGGTTTAGGATTTAGGGTTTAGGGTTTAGGGTTTAGGCTTTAGTGCTTAGGGTTTAGGGTTTAGGGTTTATGGTTTATGGTTTAGGGCTAAATGTTTAGGCTTTATGGGGTTTATGATTCAAGGTTTATGGATTAGGGTTTATGGGGTTTTGTGTTTAGGGTTTATGGTTTAGGATTTATGGTTTATGGTTTATGGTTTATGGTTTAGGGTTTAGTGCTTACGGTATAGGGTTTAGGGATTAGGGTTTAGGGTTTATGGTTTATGGTTTAGGGTTAAAGGTTTAGGCTTTATGGGGTTTATGATTAAAGGTATATTTGTTATGGTTTAGGGTTTAGGGATTAGCATTTAGGGTTTATGGTTTAGGGTTTAGGGATAATGGTTTAGCATTTAAGGTTTAGGACTGAGGTATTAGGGTTTATGGTTTATGGTTTATTGTTTAGGGCTAAATGTTTAGGATTTATGGGGTTTATGATTCAAGGTATATTTTTTAGTCTTTAGGGTTTAGATTTTAGGACTTATTGTTTATGGTTTACGGTTTAGGGTTTAGGTTTTAGGGTTTAGGGTTTATGGTTTAGGGCTAAAGGTTTAGTGTTTATGGGGTTTATGATTCAAGGTTTGGTTTTTAGGGTTTATGGTTTAGTGTTTAAGGTTTAGGTTTTATTGTTTCGAGTTTAGGGTTTAGGGTTTATGATTTATGGTTTATGGTTTACGGTTTAGTGTTTAATATTTAGGGTTTAGGGTTTAGGGTTTAGTGCTCAGGATTTAGGGTTTAGACTTTATGGTTTAGAATTTAGGTCTCAATGTTTAAGGTTTAGGACTAAGGGTTTAAGATTTATGACTAAGGGATTATAGTTTAGGGTTTAGGGTTTAGGGTTTAGGGTTTAGGGTTTAGTGTTTAGGTCTAAAGCTTTAGTTATTATGTGGTTTATGATTCAAGGTTTAGTTTTTATGGTTTAGGGTTTAAGGTTTAGGGCTAAGATTCTACACCTTTAGCCTAAACCATAAACCCTAAACCCTAAACACTAAACCCTAAGCCTTAAACTATAATATCTTAGCCCTAAATCTTAAACACTAAGACCTAAATCTTAAACCCTTCACCCTAAACCATAAATTATAAATCCTAAACCCTAAACACTAAACTTTAAACCCTAAACCCTAAACCCTAATCCATAAAAACTAAACCTTGAATCATAAACCCCATAAACCCTAAACCTTAAACCCTAATCCCTAAACTGACACAGGTTCTTTGGAGTGTCGGACCTGAGGTGCTCTCTGGTCTGCAGTCTAGGTACTCAGGACAACATAAATAATTAAAACCATAATTGGAACGGTCCCTAAGTGCCTCTGAATACTCTCTGTCTATCATACTAGATTCAATAGATGAATTGGATTATGTTGTAACATGGAGAAGAATAAGGGGTCATACCTTCCTCTCTTTGGCAGGTGAACTTGTGGAGTTCAAAACTCCCATTAAAACTGTAATGCAACTTTTCCTCTCTTGGCACTTTGTAGTGTATGGTGTCAATATTTTGGAGAAAATAATGCATGTCTATGGATGAAGTCTCAACCCCCTCTCTGTGTCATTTAGATCCTCTTGAATCTTTCCCTCTTTTCACTACAATTTGGTTATCTGTGTATGATTTGTATTGATTTTATGGGGTTTGTGTTTATTGGAAAGACATGTGTTCTTCTTCCTCGGTGTATCACCTTTGTAGTTTAGTTTATTTTATGCATATTCTTACCCTGCCCATGGCAAAGATTAGTTTTAGGTTTTGAGTAACCTCTACAATTTTTTACTGTGCATCTAAACAAGGAATAGGAACTAGCCTTCCATCTAGAGATATTTTCTTATTTCCACAAGGTCCCCACACTTGGGAAAAGTTCATGTTATGTCAATCACCTGAGAGTCTTACCCATCGATTTGGTATACCTTTAGGGGTCTATAATATTAGCCATCAACACTAAATATTTAGGGTTAATGGGGTTAACGATCAAGGTTTTTTTTTAGGGTTTTTTGTTTTGTCGGGTTTCATGGTTTTGAGATTAGGTTTAGGGTTTTATATTTATGGTTTGTGTGTTAGGGTTTAGTGTCTAAGGGTTTTTAGGGTTTATTGTTTAGGGTTTTATGGTTTATGTTTATTGTTTTGTGTTTTGGTTTTATTATGTTTTAGCTTTATTGTTTATGGTTTATTTTTTTAAGTGTTTTAATATTTTATGGTTTATGTTTTTTCTCTAGGTTAGTGTTTGGTTTAAGGTTTATGGTTTTTGTCCCTCAGGGTTTAAGGTTTAGGATAAAAGTTTTTAGGGTTTATGGGGTTTACGATTCAAGGTTTATTTTTTAGGGTTTCATGTTTAGTGTTTTTATTTTATGGTTTAGGGTTTAGTGTTTTATGATTTTACGGTTTATGGTTACTTGTTTTTTATTTAAGGCTTTAAAATATTTAGTGTTTATGGTTACGAATTTAGGTCTCAGGTTTAAGGTTTAGGGCTAAAGGATATCGTGTTAGGGGCTTAGGGGTTACGGTTTAAGGTTTAAGTTCTACAGTTTAAGGTTTAGGGATAATGATTACAATTGTAGAGTTTAGGGTTTAGGATTTGGGGGTTGAGGTTAGGGTTCATGTGTTTTATGATTCGGTTTATTTTAAAGGGTTTTATGGTTTTAAGGGTTTACGGTGAATTAAATTAAGGTATTAGGTTTAGTTTAAGGGTATAGGGTTCAGTTTTATTGTTTAGGGCTAATTTTTTATGTTTATGGGGTTTTATGATTCAAGGTTTAAGTAGTTGTTCGGTGTAGTGTTTAGGGTTAGGATTTACAGTTTTTATGGTTTATGGATTAGGGTCTCATATTCCTCATTGTTTGGTTTAGGATTTAGTGCGTGGGGTTTAGGATTAGGGTTTAGATTTATGGTTTTAGTTTTTTATGGTTTAGCATTCAAGTTTAGGGTTTAGGTTTAGGAATTTATGTTTATGGTTTTATTTTTAGGGTTAATATTTAGGTTTAGGGTTTAGGCTTTAGGCTTTACGCATTAGGTCTCAGGGTTAGGGTTTAGGGTTTAGGTTTAGGGTTTAGGAGTTAGGGTTTAGGTCTCAGGGCTAAGGTATTACTTTTAGGGCTTAGGGTTGGGTTTTGAGTTTAGGTTTGTTTTAGGATTTATGGTTTATTATTGGTTAGGTTTAGGTTTTAAGATTTAGGGTTTAATGTTTATTGCTTAGGGTAGAGGGTTTAGGGATTAGGATTAGGGTTTATGGTTTATGTTTTAGGGTTAAAGTTTTACAACTTTATTTGGTTTTCTTACATTAAAGGTATTTTTTTTATGTTTTAGTTTACGGGTTTAGATTTAGGGGTTTAGGGTTTAGGGTTTAGGCTTTAAGGCTTAGGGTTTTAGGTTAGTTTATGGTTTATGGTTTAGGGCTAAATTTAGGCGTTTATGGGGTTTATGAATTCAAGGTATTATGGATAGGGTTATGGGGTTTGTGTTTTGGTTTATGTTTAGGATTTATGGGTTATTTTTAGGGTTGTAGGGTTTAGTGCTTACGTAAGGGTTTAGGGATTAGGGTTTAGGGTTTATGGTTTATGTTAGGGTGACATTTAAGGCTTTATGGGGTTTATATTAAGGTATATTTGTTATGGTTTAGGTTTAGGATAGCATTTAGGGTTTATGGTTTAGGGTTTAGGGATAGGGTTTAGCATTTTAGGTTTAGGACTGAGGTTTAGGTTTTTATGGTTTAATTGTTTATTTGTTTAGGGCTACTGTTTTTAGGATTTATGGGTTTATGATTCAAGTTATTTTTAGTCTTAGGGTTTGCTTTAGGACTTCTTGTTTTATGGTTTACGGTTTAGGGTTTAGGTTTTGGTTTAGGGTTTTATGGTTTAGGCTAAAGTTTAGTGTTTTATGGGGTTTATGATTTCAAGGTTGGCTTTTAGGGTTATTGTTTAGTGTTTAGTTTAAGGTTTTATTGTTTCGAGTTTAGGGTTGGGTTATGATTATGGTTTATGGTTTACGGTTTAGTGTTTAATATTTATGGTTAGGGTTTAGGGTTTCGTGCTCAGGATTAGGGTTTAGACTTTATGGGTTAGAATTTAGGTGCTCAATGTTTTAGGTTTAGGACCTACGGGTTTAATATTTATATTACTAAGGGATGATAGTTAGGGTTTAGGTTTTCGGGTTTACTGTTTTAGGGTTAGTGTTAGGTCTAAGCTTTAGTTCTTATGTGGTTTTATGATTCAAGGTTTATTTTTTATGGTTAGGGTTTTAAGGTTTTAGGGCTAAGATTCTACACCTTTGCTAACCAATAAACCTAAACCCTAAACACTAAACCCCCTAATCCTTAACTATAATATCTTAGCCCTAAATCTTAAACCTAGACCTAAATCTTAAAACCTCACCCTAAACCATAAAATAAATCCTAAACCCTAACACTAAACTTTAACCCTAAACCCTACAACCCAATATCCATAAAAACTAAACCTTGAATATAAACCCCATAAACCCAAACCTTAACCCTATCCCTAAACTGTAATCCCTTAGTCCCAAACCTAAAACCCTAAGACCTAAACCCTAAACCCTAAACCCTAAACCCAAAACCCTACTCACTAAACCCTAAACCCTAAATTTTAAACCCTAAGATGTAAATCATAACCCATAAATCCTAAACCCTAAACCTCAAACCTGAAACACTTAACCCTAAATCATAAACTATAAACCTGAAACCCTAAACCCTAAGCCCAAAACTATAATCCCTTAGCCTTAAACCTTAAATGCTGAGACCTAAACCCTAAACCCTAAACCCTGAGCACTAAACATTAAACCCTTAACCCAATAAGTAAACCTACACATAAACCCTAAACCATAAATCCTAAACCCTAATCCCTAAACTTGAAATATTAAACCCTAAACCCTTAACTCTAAACCCTAAAAACTAAACCTTTAATTTTAATCCCCACCTTTATCCCTAAACCATAAACACTAAACCCTAAACCCTAAACCATTAGCACTAAAGCTTAAACCCTGAGACCTAAAACCTAAACCTTAAACAATAAACACTAAACCTTGAACCCGAAACCCTAAACTTGAAACCCTAAACCCTGAAAACTAAACCTTAATTTATAAACCCCATCCTTTTGTTGTAAACCATAAACCCTAAAACCTAAACCTGATATTATAATTCCTTAGCCCAAACAACCCTAAACCTAACCATAATCAACACAAATTAAACCTCAATCCTAATCCCATTACACCGAAAAACCCCGTAAACATAAACCATAAATCCTAAACTCTAAACCCCTAAACTCGAAAGCCGAACCAACAACCCTAATCCTATACCCTAAAATAACGCTTGAATCGTAACCACCTATACCCTAAACCCATAAAAACTAACCGTCAATCCTAAACCCCAAGACCCTAAACCTTTATCCAAAACCATAAACCCTATAATGTAAAACCCTAAACCCTACCTTAAAACTATACCATTAACCTAAATCTTAAACCTAGAAATAAACCCTAAACCATAAACCATAAATCCTAAACCCAAAACCCTAAACATGAAACCAACCCTAAACCCTACAACTAAAACTTGAATCATAACCCGCCCATAAACCCTAACCTTTATCCCTAAACCATACCCTAAAACCTTAAACCCTAATCCCTAAACAGAATCCCTTAGTCCTAACCTAAAACATTGAGACCTAAACCATAAACCCTAATCCCTAAACCCTAAACCCTAACTCCTAAGAACTCAATCCTAAACCCTAAACCCTAAATACTAAAACTTAAACTGTAAATCCTCAACTAGAAATCCTAAACCATAAATCCTAAACCTTAAACTCAAAACCCTAAACCCTAAACCTTAAACCCTAATTCCTAAGTGCTAATATGTAATGGCTTAGCCCTAAACCTTAAACCCTAAGATGTAAACCCTAAACCCTAAACCTTAAACCCTAATCCCTAAACCCAAAACCCTAAACCATAAAAACTAAACCTTGAATTGTAAACCCCCAAAACCCTAAAAATTTAGCCGTAAACCCTAAACCCTAAACCCTAAGCCCTAAGATATAATACCTTAACCCTAAACCTTAAACAACCACACCCCCCCCCCCCCCCCACCCCCCGTCCCGCTTCCCCCCCACCACCCCCCCCCCCCCTCCCCCACCCCCATCCCCCCACCCCCCCCCCCCCACCCCCCCTTCCCCCCCCCCCCCCCCCCCCCTATCCCCCCCACACCGCCCCCCCCAGCCCCCGTCCCCCCCTCCCCCCCACCCCCCCACCCCCCCCCGCTCCCCCTCTCCCCACCCGCCAGCCCACCTCCCCACAACCACGACCCTTCACTGCCGCGACCTTCCACCACCGCCGCCACCCCCCCATCCCACTATCATCACCCACCCCCCCCAACCCTCCCCCCCTCAGCCACGAACCCACACGTGACACGGCCCAACCCCCGCCCCTCCCCACCCCTCCGCCCCCGCCTCCCGTCCCCGCCCCTCCCCCCCTCTCCCCACCCCCGGCGCCCCCCCCCCCTCCTGCTCCCTCCGCCCCGCTTATCCGCCTCCCCCCCACACCCTCCCCTCCTCCCCCCCCCCCTCCCCAGCGCCCGACCCCCCCCCCCCCCCCTCCCCCTTCCCTAACCGCCCCCCCCTGCCTCCCCGCCCCCCCCCGCATCCCCTTGGCCCCCCCCAGCCACGACCCACCCCCCCTCCCACCCCCCCCCCCCCCCCCCCCCCCCCTTCTTTGCTACTCGCCCCCGTCCACCAACTGGCCCGCCCGTCCACTCACCACCCAATCAAACCTCGCCCCCATTCCCCCCCCCGCTCCCCACCCCCCCACACATCCCCACCACGTCCCCCACCTACCCCCCCCGCCCCGCCGCCCCCCGCCCCCGCCACCCCCCCACCCCTTCCCACCCACCCCCCCCCCCTCCCTCGGCCCCTTCCCCCCTTCCCCCCCCCCCCCCCTTCCCCCCCCCCCCCATCTCCCCCCACCCCCCCCCCCCCCTCCCCCACCCCCCCCCTCCCCCCCCCCGCCATCCCCCCCCCCCCCCCCCCCCCCCCGCCTGCAACCCCCCCCGCACCCCCCCACCCGCCCCCAACCGCCCCCCCCCCCCCCCCCCGCCCCCCCCCCCCCCGCCCCCTCTGGCCCCCCCCTCGGCCCCCCCCCCCCCCCTCCCCCTCACCCTCCCACACCCCCCTCCCCCTCACCCCACTCCCCACCCTCTTCTCCTCTCCGCTCCGTATCCTCACGCTTCCCCCCACCCTCTCCCGCTCCCCTCTCCCCTCCTAAACCCTAACCCTAAACTCTAAAAACCCTAAACCCTAAAACCCTAAGGCACTAAAGCCTAAACCGAAACTAATTTAAAACCAAGCGTAAACCATAAATCATACTCCTAAACCCTAAACCCTAACTCCAAAACCCAAAACCTTTAGCCTAAACTATAATGGTTTAGGGATCTATGATCATGGTTTAGGGTTTTTGAGTTTATTGCTCAGGTGTTGGGGTTTATTGCTCAAGGTTTATTTTTTAGTGTTTAGGGTTTAGGGCTTATGGTTTAGGTTAAGGGTTTAGTGTTTCAGGCTTAAGGTTTAGGTTTAGGGATTAAGACTAGGGCTCAGGTTTTATGTTTTGTGGATAAGGGTGTAGGGTTTTGGGTTTAGAAGTCAGGTATTTTGGTTTAGGGTTTAGGGCTTAAGATTCATGGTTTAGAACACGGCTAGGATTTATATTTAATGTTTAGGGTTTAGGTTTTGGGGTTTAGTGTTTAGCATTTAGGGTTTAGGTTTTAACATTTATGGTTTAGTGTTTAGGGATTAGGGATCCTAAACCCTATAGGGTTTAGGGTGATCCAAAAGGTTAATGGTTAAGGGTCCTAAAGGTTCAAAACATAAACCCTAAACCCTTTAGGGATCTAATGACATTAAGGGTTTAGACCCTAAGCCTTTAACTGTTTAGGGTTTTGCATTTAGGATTTACCTTTTACCCTGAGACCTAGGGTTTCAGGGTTAAACTGTTTAGCTTTTAAACCATGAGGGTCCTATGTTTTTGGGGTTAAAGGGTTCAAGGGCCTCAACCATTTAGGGTTTATGGTCCTTAACGTTTAAAAAATAAGGGTTAAATGGTTTATCCGGTTTAGAACCTTTAGTGTTTAGGGTTTATATGCTTTATGGTTTATGGCTTAGGGTTATGGTTGGAAGGTTTCAATGACATAAGGGTTTAAGGGTTTACCCTAAGCACTAAAACCTAAAATATTTAGGCTTTATAGTTTAAGGTTTAAACCCTAACTTATGGTTAGGCTCAAGGTTTTTATGGATTAGTCCCTTGGGGATAAAGGACTTAAGGGTTTAAGGTTTTAGGGCATAAACACTGATCAGGGTTTTGGGCATTAAGGGATTAGACTTTAGGGTCCTATACATCTCAATTTTAGGGTTGAAACCATAAGGGTTTAGTCGTTTACCCCAAATTGCTTAGGTTTTAGGGATCATTGTTTAGGGTATATAGTGTCTACGGCTCAATGTTTATGGTTTAGGGTTTAGGGGTCAGTGTGTAGGGTTTATGGGTTTAGGTTTTAGGGGTTAGGGTTGAGTGCTTAGGACATAGGGATTAGGGTTTAGGGTTTAGGTTTTAGGGATTAGGTATTAGTGTGTAGGGTTTAAGGTTTTAGGGTTTAGGGTTTAGGGCTAAGGGGTTATAGTTTAGGGTTTGGGGTTTATGGTTTAGGGTTTATCGTTTAGGTTAAAGGTTTAGGGTTTATGGGGTTTATGATTCAAAGTTTAATTTTTAGGGATTAGGGTTTATGGTTTGGGGTTTATGGGGTTTACGATTCATGGTTTAGTTTTTAGGGTTGAGTGTTTAGGGTTTAGGGTTTAGGAGTTTATGGTTTAGGGTTTAGGATTTCTAGTTTATGGTTTATAGTTTAAGTTTTAATGTTTAGGGTTTAAGGTTTAGAGTTTAGGGTTTAGGGTTAATGGTTTAAGGATTAGGGATAAGGGATTACAGTTTAAGGTTTAGGGTTTAGGGTTTAGGGTTTAGGGCTAAAGATTTAGGTTTTATTGGGTTTATGATTCAAGGTTTAATAGTTAGGGTTTAAGGTATAGGGTTTATGTGGGTTTACGATTCAAGGTTTAGATTTTAGGGTTTAGGGTTTGGGTTAGGGTTCAAGTTTACGGTTTAGGGTTTAGGATTTATGGTTTATGGTTTATGGTTTAGGATTTCAAGGTCTAAGGTTTAGGGCTGAGGGATTAGGGCTAAGGCATTATAGTTTTGGTTTTAAGGTTTAAGGTTTAGGGTTTATGGTTTAGGGCTAAAGGTTTAGGTTTTAAGGGGCTTACAATTCAAGGTTTGGTTTTTAGCGTTTAGGGTTTAGAATTTATGGTTTATGCTTTACGGTTTAGGGTTTAAAATTTAAGGTTTAGGGTTTAGGGTTGAGTGCTTAGGGTTTAGGGTTTAGAGATTACGGATTAGGGTTTAGGATTTAGGTTTTATGGTTTATGGTTTAGGGATAAATATTTAGAGTTTATGGGGTTTATGATTCAAGGTTTAGCTTTTAGGGTTTAGGGTTTTGATTTTAGGGTTTAAGATTTATGGTTTATGGTTTACTATTTAGGTTTTAATATTTATGGTTTAGGGTTTAGGTCTTAGGGTTTAAGATTTAGGGATAAAGGATTATAGTTTAGGGCTTAGGGTTTAGGTCTTAGGGTTTAAGGTTTAGGGCTAAGGGATTATAGTTTAGGGTTTAGGGTTTAACGTTTAGTGTTAAAGGTTTAGGATTCATGGATTTTACGATTCAAGGTTTAGTTTTTAGGGTTTATGGTTAAGGGTTTAAGGTGGATTACAGTTAAGGGATTAGGTTTTAGGGTTTACAATTTATTTTTTAGGGCTAAATGTTTAGGGTTTATGGGGTTTATGATTCAAGGTTTAGTTGTTAGGGTGTACTATTTAGGGTTTCAAATTTAGCGTTTAGGATTTATGGTTTACGGTTTACAGTTTACGTTTTAGGGTTTAGTGCTCAGGGTTTAGGGTTTATGGTTTAGTGTTTATGGTTTTGTGTTTATGGTTTAGTGTTTAGGATTTATGTTTTATTGTTTACAGTTTAGGGTTTAATATTTAGGGTTTAGGTTCAGCGTTTAGGTCTCAGGGGCTAAGGTATTACATTTTAGGGCTTAGGGTTTAGGGTTTAAGGTTTAGGGTTTAGGGTCTAAGGTTTAGGGTTTACGGGATTTTTATGCTTCGAGGTTTAGGGTTTAGGGTTTATGGTTTAGGGTTTAGGGGTTTACATTCTTAAGGGATTAGGTTGTTAGGGTGTACTGTTTAGGGTTTCAGGGTTTACGTTGTTTAGGCTAAATGTTTAGGGTTTATGGGGTTTAAGATTCATGGTTTAGTTGCTCAGGGTTTAGGGTTTAGGGTTTAGGTTTTAGGGTTTAGGATTTATGGTTTATGTGTTTAGGGTTTAGAGTTTCAAGTTTAGGGTTTAGGTTTTAGGTTTTATGGTTTAGGGTTTAGGGTTTAGGATATTAAGGGTTTTGGGTTTAGGGTTTAGGTCTCAAGCTTTATGGTTTAGGATTTAGGGTTTAGGGTTTAGGGTTTAGGGTTTAGGTTTTATGGTTTCAATGTTTAGGGTTTACATATTTAGGGTTTATGGTTTATGTTTTCGGGTTTAGGGTTTAGGCTTTAAGGTTTACGGTTTAGGGCTTCGATTCAGGTTTAGGGTTTAGGGTTTAGGGTTTAGGGTTTATGGTTTATGGTTTAGGTTTTAATATTTATGGTTTATGGTTTAGGGTTTAGTGCTTAGGGTTTAGGGATTAGGGTTTAGGGTTTAGGGTTTAGTGACTAAGGTATTAGAGTTTAGGGTTTATGGTTTATGGTTTATGGTTTAGGGCTTAAGGTTTAGGCTTTATGGGGTTTATGATTCAAGGTATATTTTTTAGGGTTTAGGATTTAAGGATTAGGGATTAGGGTTTAGGGTTTAGGGTTCAAGGTCTCAGGGTTTAAGGTTTATGGATGAAGAGATTATAGTTTTAGGGTTTAGGGTTTAGGGTTTATGGGTTAGTGTTTAGGGTTTAGTGTTTATGGTTTAGGACTAAATGTTTAGGGTTTATGGGATTTACGATTTAAGGTTTAGGGTGTAGGGTTTAGGGTTTAGGGTTTTGAATTTAGGGTTTAGGGTTTAGGGTTGATGGTTTATGGTTTACAGTTTATGGTTTATGGTTTAGGGTTTAGGTTTTAGCTTTTAGGGTTTTGACGAGTTTAGGGTTTAGGGTTTAGAGTTTAGGGTTTATGGTTTAGGGCTAAAGGGTCAGTGTTTATGGGGTTTATGATTCAAGGTTTAGTTTTTAGGGTTTAGGTTTTAGGGTTTAGGGTATAGTTTTTATGGTTTCAAGTTTAGGGTCTAGGATTTATTTCTTATGGTTTAAGGTTTAATGTTTAATATTTAGGGTTTAGGGTTTAGCATTTAGTGCTCAAGGTTTAGGGTTTAGGGGATAGGGTTTTAGGTTTAGGGCTTAAGGTTTAGGGTTTAGGGTTTAGGGTTCTAAGGGTTTAAGGTTTAAGGCTAAGGGATTATAGTTTAGGGCTTAGGGTTTAGGGTTTAGGGTTTATGGTTTAGGGTTAAAGGTTTAGGGTTTATGGGGTTTATGATTCAAGGTTTAGTTTTTATGGTTTAGGGTTTAGGGTTTAGGGTTTAGGGTTTATGAGTTTTAATGTTTATGGCTAAGGGAATACATTTTAGGTCTTAGGGCTTAGGGTTTAGGGTTTAGGATTTAGGATTTATGGTTTATGATTTATAGTTTAGGGTTTAATAATTATGGTTTAAGATTTAGGGTTGAGTGCTTAGGGTTAAGGGTTTCAAGATTTACGGTTTAGAGTTTAGGATCTATGGTTTATGGTTTATGGTTTAGGGTTTAATGTTTAGGGTTCATGGTTTAGCTCTCAAGGTCTAAGGTTTAGGGCTAAGGGATTATACTTTATAGTTTTTGTTTTAAGGTTTGAGGTTTAGGGTTTATGGTTTAGGGCTAAAGGTATAGGTTTTAAGGGGTTTACAATTTAAGGTTTAGTTTTTAGCATTTAGGGTTTAGAATTTATTAGTGCTTATGGTTTATGGTTTAGGGTTTAGGGTTTAAAATTTAAGGTTTAGGGTTTAGGGTTGAGTGCTTAGGGTTTAGGGTTTAGGGATTACGGATTACGGATTAGGGTTTAGGGTTTATGGTTTTATGTTTTATGGTTTATGGTTTAGGGATAAAGATTTAGAGTTTATGGGGTTTATGATTCAAGGTTTAGTTTTTAGGGTTTATGGTTTTGATTTTAGGGTTTAGGATTTATGGTTTATGGTTTAATATTTAGGTTTTAATATTTAGGGTTTAGGGTTTAGGTCTCAGGGTTTAATATTTAGGGATAAAGGATTACAGTTTAGGGCTCAGGGTTTAGGGTCTTAGGGTTTAAGGTTTAGGGCTAAGGGATTATAGTTTAGGGTTTATGGGGTTTATAATTCAAGGTTTAGTTTTTAAGGTTTATGGTTTATGGGTTTAGGATTCAAGGTTTAGGATTAGGGTTTAGGGTTTATGGTTTAGGGTTTAAGGTTTAGGGCTTAAGGGATTACATAATTTTAGGGTTTAGGGTTTAGGGTTTAGGTTTTAGGCTAAATGAGTTTAGGGTTTATGGGGTTTAGGATTCAAGGTTTAGTTGTATAGGGTTTACTATTTAGGGTTTAGGGTTTAGGGTTTAGGAATTAGGGTTTAGGGTTTAGGGTTTAGGGTTTAGGTTTTAGGGTTTAGGTTCAGGGTTTAGGGTTTAGGATTTAGGGTTTAGGGTTTAGGGTTTATGGTTTTGTGGTTTAGGGTTTAGGGTTTAGGGTTTATGGGTTTTATGGTTTGCAAGGTTTAGGGTTTAGGGTTTAGGGTTTAGGGTTCAGGGTTTATGTCTTAGGGTTTAGGGATTTAAGATTTTAGGGTTAATTGTTTATGTTTTAGGGTTTAGGGTTTAGGGTTTAAGATTTAGGGTTAGGGCATTACGAGTTTAGGGTTAAGGGTTTAGGGTTTAGTTTATGGGGTTTAGGCTCAAGGTTTAGTTGTTAGGGTTTACTGATTTAGGGTTTAGTTTTTAGGGTTTAGGGTTTATGGGGTTTATGGTTTAAAGTTTATAGGTTTAGGGCTTAGGTTTTAGGGTTTAGGAGTTTAGTGTTTAGGGTTTAGGTTTATGGTTTATGGTTTACAGTTTAGGGTTTCAAGTTTAGGGTTTAGGTTTAGGTTTTAGGATTTATGGTTTAGGGTTTAGGGTTTAATATTTAGGGATTACAGGTTTAGGGTTTAGGTGTCAAGGTTTATGGTTTACGATTTAAGGTTTAGGATTTTAGGGTTAAGGGTTTAGGGTTTAGGTTTCAGGGTCTAATGTATTACATTTTAGGGTTTATGGTTTACAGTTTAGGGTTTAGGGTTTAGGATTTAAGGTTTAGGGTTTAGGGCTTCAAGTTTAGGGTTTAGGGTTTAGTATTTATGGTTTATGGTTTAGGTTTAGGTTTTAATATTTAATGGTTTATGGCTAAGGGATTATAATGCTTAGGGCTTACGGATTAGGGCTAAAGGTTTAAGGTTTAGGACTCAAGGTATTAGAGTTTAGGGTTTAGGGTTTATGGATTTCATGGTATAGGGCTTAAGGTTTTAGGCTTTATTGGGTTTATGATTTAAATATTTTTTAGGGTTAAGGGTTTAAGGATTAGGGATTATGGTTTAGGGTTTAGGGTTTAGGTCTCAGGGTTTAAGGTTTAGGGCTAAGAGATTATAGTTTTTGGCTTAGGGTTTAGGGTTTAGGGTTTAGGGTTTAGGGTTTATGGTTTATGGTTTAGGACTAAAGGTTTATGGATTTATGGGCTTTACGATTTAAGGTTTAGGGTCTAGGGTTTAGGGTTTATGGTTTGGAATTTAGGGTTTAGGGTTTAGGGTTTAAGGTTTAGTGCTAAGGGTTTAGGTTTTAGGTTTTAGGGTTTAGACTTAAGGGTTTAGGGTTTAGAGTTTTGGGTTTAAGGTTTTGGGCTAAAGGGATTAGTAGTTTATGGGGTCCTTATGATTTAAGGTTTAGTTTTTAGGGTTTAGGGTTTACAGTTTTATGGTTTCAATTGTAAAGGTTTATGGATTTATGGGGTCTTATGAGTTAAGGTTTATTGTTTAATATTTAGGGTTTACGGTTTAGCATTTAGTGCTCAAGGTTTAGGGTTTAGGGGATAGGGTTTTAGGTTTAGGGCTTAAGGTTTAGGGTTTAAGGGTTTAATTCTAAGGGTTTAAGGTTTAAGTGCTAAGGGATTATAGGGTTTAGGGCTTAGGGTTTAAGATTTAGGGTTTAGGTATAAAGGTTTAGGGTTTATGGGGCTAATGGATTCAAGGTTTAGGCCTTACGGTTTAGGGTTTAGTGTTTATGAGTTTAATGTTTATGGGTAAGGGAATACATTTTAGGTCTTAGGGCCTAGGGTTTAGGGTTTCAAGTTTAGGGTTTAGGATTTATGGTTTATGGTTTATAGTTTAGGTTTTAATATTTACCATTTATGGTTTAGGGTTGAGTGCTTAGGGTTTAGGGTTTAGGGTTTAGGTCTTAGGGTTTAAGGTTTAGAACTAAGTGATTACAGTTTTAGGGATTAGGGTTAAGGGTTTAGGGTTTAGGATTTAGTGTTTATGGTTCAGTGATAAAGGTTTAGGGTTTATGGGGTTTACGATTCAAGGTTTAATTTTTAGGTTTTAAGGTTTAAGGTTTAGGGTTTACGATTCAAGGTTTAATTTTTAGGTTTTAAGGTTTAAGGTTTAAGGTTTTGAGTTTAGGGTTTAGGGTTTAGGGTTTATGGTTTAGGATTTAATATTTAGGGTTTAGGGTTTAGGGTTTAGGTATTTAGGGTTTAGGGTTTAGGGTTTAGGTCTCAGGGTTTAAGGTTTAGGGATAAGGCATTATAAGTTAGGGCTTAGGGTTTACAGTTAACGTTTTAGGGTTTATGGTTTAGGGCTGAAGGTTTATGGGATTTATGATTCAAGGTTTAGGGTTTAGGTTTTAGTTTTTCAACTTTAGTGTTTAGGTTATGGTTTAGGTTTTAGGGTTTAGGGTTTTGAGTTTAGGGTTTAGCGTTTTACGGTTTAGGTTTTAATATTTTGGGTTTAGGTTTTAGGCTTTAGGGTTTAGGGTTTAGTGCTTAGGGTTTAGGGTTTAGGGTTTAGGTCTTAGGGTTTAATGTTTAGGGCAAGGGATTATATTTTAAGGATTAGGGTTTAGAGTTTATAGGTTAGGTTAAAGGTTTTGGGTTTATGGGGTTTATGAGTCAAGTTGTAGTTTTTAGCGTTTAGGGTTTAGGGTTTAGGTCTTAGGGATTAAGGTTTAGGGATTATGGTTTATGGTTTAGGGCTAGAGGTTGAGGGTTTATGGTTTATGGTTTATGGTTTACGGTTTAAGTTTTAGGGTGTATGGTTTATGGTTTACAGTTTAGGGTTTAGGGTTTACGATTTATTTTTTATGTTTTAGGTCTAAAGGTTTAGGGTTTATATGTTTTATGATTCAAGGTTTATTTTTTAGGGTTTAGGATTTAGGGTTTAGGGTTTAGAGTTTCGAGTATAAGGTTTAGGGTTTATGATTTGTGGTTTAAGGTTTACAGTTTAGGGTTTAATGTTTAGGATTTAGGGTTTAGGGTTTAGGGTGGATTATAGTTTAGGGGTTAGGGTTTAGGGTTTAAACCCTAAACCCTAAGAACTAAACCCTAAATCCTTAACCCTAAATATTAAACCCTAAACTATAAAACATAAACCGTAAACCCTAAACCCCATAAACCCTAAACCTTTAGCCCTAAACCATAAACCCTAAAACCTAAGTCCTAATGCCTTTTCCCTAAACCTTAAACCCTGATATCTAAACATTAAACCCTGAGACCTAAACCCTAAACGCAAAGCACTAAACCTTAAACCCTTAACCCTAAATATTAAACCCTAAACCGTAAACCATTAGAGTTTAGAGTGGATTATAGTTTAGGGCTTAGGGTTTAGGGTTTAAACCCTAAACCCTAAGAACTAAACCCTAAACCCTTAACCCTAAATATTAAACCCTAAACTATAAAACATAAACCCTAAACCCTAAACCCCATAAACCCTAAACCTTTAGCCCTAAACCATAAAACCTAAACCCTAAGTCCTAATGTATTTTCCCTAAACCTTAAACCATGATACCTAAACATTAAACACTAAGACCTAAACCCTAAACCCAAAGCACTAAACCTTAAACCCTAAACCCTAAATATTAAACCCTAAACCGTAAACTATAAACCATAAATCCTAAACCCTAAACCGTAAACTCAAAATCTTAAACCCTTAACCCTAAACCTTAAACCCTAAAAACTAAAGCTTGAATTATAAACCCCACCTTTATCCCTAAACCATAAACCCTAAACCTTAAAACCTAAACCCTTAGCCCTAAACCTTAAACCCTATGACCTAAACCCTAAACCTTAAACCCTAAACACTAAACCCTAAATACTAAACCCTAAACCCTAAACCCTAAAAATAGAATACTAAACCATAAACCCTAAACCCCAAAAAGTAAACCTTGAATTGTAAAACCCATAAACCCTAAACCTTTAGCCCTAAACCATAAACCCTAAACCATAAAACCTAAACCCTAGTTTATAATCCCTTAGCCCTAAACCCTAAACTACAAACACTAAATCCTAATCATTAAACCCTAAATCATAAAAAATGAACCATAAACCCTAAACCCTAAACCCTAAACTCGAAACCCAAAACCGTACACCCTAAACTCTATACCCTTAAAAATAAACCCTGAATCATAAACCCCATAAACCCTAAACTCTATACCCTTAAAAACTAAACCTTGAATCATAAACCCCAAAGACCCTAAACCTTTACCCTAAACCATAAACCCTAAACCCTAAGCCTTAAACTGTAATCACTTAGCCCTAAATGTTAAATGCTAAGACCTAAACCCTAAACCATAAACCATACATACTAAACCCTAAACCCTAAACCCTAAATCCTAAACCCTAAAATCTAAACCCTGAATCGTAAATAGCATAAACCCTAATCTCTAAATTGTAATCACTTAGTCCTAATCCTAAAACCTTGAGACCTAAACCCTAAACCCTAAACCCTAAACCCTAAACACTAATCCCTAATCCCTAAACCCTAAGCCCTAAACCCTATTTCCTAAGCACTCAACCCTGAACCCTAAACCCTAAACTCTAAAATGTAAATAATAAACTATAAATACTAAATCCCAAAGCTTAAACCCTAAACCCTAAACCCTAAACCTTAAACCATAAGCCGTAAGCCCTAATATGTAATCCGTTAGGCCTAAACCTTAAACCCTGAGATGTAAACCCTAAACTCTAAACCATAAACCCTAAACCCTAAACATTAAAACCTAAACCATAAACCATAAACCATACACCCTAAACACTAAACCCTAAAGTCAAAACCTTAAACCCTAAAAACTAAACCTTGAATCGTAAACAACATAAACCCTAAACCTTTAGCCCTAAACCATAAACCCTAAACATTAAACCCTAATCCCTAAACTGTAACACCTTATTCCTAAACCTAAAACCCTAAGACCTAAATAGTAAACCCTAAACCCTAAACCATAATCCCTAAACCCTAAACCCTAATTCCTAAGCATTCAACTATAAACCCTAAACATTAAAATCTAAACTGTCAACCATAAAACATAAATCCTTAACCCTAAAGTTAAAACCCTAAACCCTAATCACTTAGCCCTACACCTTAAACCCTAAGAACAAAACCCTAAAACCTAAACTCTCAACACTCAACCCTAAACCCTAAACCCTAAATATATAACCCTAAACCGTAGAATCAAAAACCTAAACCATAAACCCTAAACTCTAAGCCCTAAGCCATAAAATGTAATCCCTTAACCCTAAACCTTAAACCCTAAGACGTAAACCCTAAACCATAAAAACTAAACCTTGAATCATAAACCCCATAAACCCTAAACATTGAGACATAAACCCTAAACCCTAAACCGTAAACCCTAAGCCCTAAACTATAATCCCTTAGCCCTAAACCTTAAACCCTTTGACCTGAACCCTAAACCCTAAACAATAAACCTTCAACACTAAACCATAAAACCTAAACCCTAAACCCTAAAAACTGAACCTTGAATCATAAACCCTATAAACACTAAAACTTTAGCCCTAAACCATAAACCCTAAACCCTAAATTCAAAACCATAAACCCTAAAACCTAAACCCTAAACCATAAACCCTAAACCGTAAATCCTAAACACTAAACCCTAAAATCTAAACCCTAAAGCCTAAACCCTAAACACTAAACACTAAACCCTAATCCCTAAATGCTAAAATCTTAACCCTAAACCCTAAATATTAAGCCATAAACCATAAACCATTATCCCTAAACTCAAAACCCTAAACCCTAAACTCAAAACCCTAAACCCTAAACCTTAAACCCTAATCCTTAAAATGTAATCCGTTAGCCCCTTAGACCTAAACCCTAAACTCAAAACCCTAAACCCTAAACACTAAACCATAAACCCTGAACCCTGAACCCTAAATCATAAACCCTATAACCTGAGTACTAAACCGTAACACCTAAAGTATAAATCCTAAACCCTAAACTTGAAACCCTAAACCCTTTACCCTAAAAACTAAACCTTGAATTGGAAACCCCATAAACACTAAACCTTCAGCACTTAACAATAAACCCTAAACCTTGAATCACAAAAAATATAAAAAAAAAAACCTTGAATCATAAACCCCATAAACCCTAAAACTTAAACCCTAAACCATAAACACTAAACCTTGAATCATAAACCCCAAAGACCCTACACCTTTAGCCTAAACCATAAACTCTAAACGCTAAACCCTAAACCCTAAGACTTAAACTGTAATCTCTTATCCCTAAATCTTAAACATTGAGACCTCAACCCTAAACCCTAAACCATAAACCATAAACCATAAATCCTAAACCCTAGACACTAAACTTGAAACCCTAAACCCTAAACCATAAACCATAAAAACTAAACCTTGAATCGTAAAGCCCATAAACCCTAAACCTTTAGCCCTAATCCCTAAATTTTAATCCCTTACTCCCAAACCTAAAACCCTGAGACCTAAACCCTAAACCCTAAACCCTAATCCCTAAACCATAAACCCTAAAACCTAATTTCTAAGCACTCAATCTTAAACCATAAACCCTAAATATTAAAAGCTAAAATGTAAAACATAAACCATCAATCCTAAACCCTAAACCCTAATTCCTAAGCATTCAACCCTAAACCCTAAATATTAAAATCTAAACCGTCAACCATAAAACATAAATCCTTAACCCTAAAGTCAAAACCCTAAACCCTAATCCCTAATATGTAATCCCTTAGCCCTAAACCTTAAACCCTGATACATAAACCCTAAACCCAAAACCTTAAATCCTTAACCCTAAACCCTAAACCATAAACCATAAAAAATAAACCTTGAATCAGAAACCCCATAAACCCTAAACCTTTAGCCCTAAATCCTAAACCCTAAACAATAAATCCTAAGCCCTAAACTATAATCTCTAAACCCTAAACCTTACACCTTGAGACCTAAACCCTTAACCCTAAACCCTAAACCCTAGACCCTAAACCTTAAACCCTAAACCCAAAAACTAAATTTCTAAACCCTAAACCCTAAACCCTGAGAACTAAACCCTAAAACCTAAACTTTAAATATTAAAATTGTTATCATAAACCATAAACCCTAATCCCTAAAACCTAAATCCTAAACCCTAATCCTTAAACTATAATCCCTTAGCCCTAAACCTTAACCCCTGAGACCTAAACCCTAAACTGTAAACCAAAAACCTTAAATCTTAAACCCTAAACAATAAAGTCAAAACCCTAAACCCTATACCCTTAATTCTAAACCCTAAATCCTAAACCCTAAACCCTAAACCCTTAAAACTAAACCTTGAATCATAAATCCCATAAATTCTAAAGCTTTAGCCCTAAACCATAAACCGTAAACCCTAAACCCTTAACCCTAATCCCTAAACTGTAATCACTTGGCCCTAAACCTTAAACCCTAAGAACTAAACCCTAGACCCTAAACTCTTAGCACTCAACCCTAAACCCTAAACCCTAAATATTTAACCCTAAACCATAGACTCAAAAACCTAAACCCTAAACCCTAAACCCTAAACTCTAAGCCCTAAGCCATAAAATGTAATCCCTTAGCCCTAAACCTTAAACCCTTAGACATAAACCCTAAACCATAAAAACTAAACCTTGAATCGTAAACCCCATAAAATTTAAACCTTGAGACATAAACCCTAAACCCTAAACCCTAAGCCCTAAACTATAATCCCTTAGCCCTAAACCTTAATCCCTTAGCCCTAGTGCTAAGGGTTTAGGTATTATGGTTTAGGGTTTAGGGTTTAGGTCTTAGGTTTTAAGGTTTAGGGATCAGGCATTATAAGTTAGGGCTTAGGGTTTACAATTAAGGGTTTAGGGTTTATGGTTTAGGGCTAAAGGTTTATGGGATTTATGATTCAAGGTTTAGGGTTTAGGGTTTAGGTTTTAGGTTTTCAACTTTAGTGTTTAGGATTTATGGTTTAGGTTTTAGGTTTTAGGATTTAGGGTTTAGGGTTTTGAGTTTAGGGTTTAGGGTTTTGAGTTTAGGGTTTAGTGTTTAGGATTTATGGTTTATGGTTTAAGGTTTAGGGTTTAGGGTTTAGGATTTATGGTTTATGTTTTACGGTTTAGGATTTAATATTTTGGGTTTAGGTTTTAGGCTTTCGGGTTTAGGGTTTAGTGCTTAGGGTTTAGGGTTTAGGGTTTAGGGTTTAGGTATTAGGGTTTAATGTTTAGGGCAAGGGATTATAGTTTAAGAATTAGGGTTTAGGGTTTTTAGGTTAGGTTAAAGGTTTCGGGTTTATGGGGTTTACGAGTCAAGTTGTAGTTTTTAGCATTTAGGGTTTATTGGTTAGCGATTAGGGTTTAGGGTTTAGGTCTTAGCGGTTAAGGTTTAGGGATTAGGGTTTATGGTATAGGGCTAAAGGTTTAGAGTTTATGGTTTATGGTTTACGGTTTACGATTTAAGATTTACGGTTTAGGGTTTATGGTTCAGGGTTTAGGGTGTATGGTTTATGGTTTACAGTTTAGGGTTTAGGGTTTACGATTTAATTTTTATGGTTTAGGTCTAAATTTTTAGGGTTTATATGTTTTACGATTCAATGTTTAGTTTTTAGGGTTTAGGATTTAGGGTTTATGGTTTAGTGTTTTGAGTATAGGGTTTAGGGTTTATGATTTGTTGTTTATTGTTTTTGGTTTATGATTTAGGGTTTAATGTTTAGTATTTCTGGTTTAGGGTGGATTATAGTTTAGGGCTTAGGGTTTAGGGTTTGAACCCTAAACCTTAAGCACCAAACCCTAAACCCTTAACCCTAAATATTAAACCCTAAACTATAAAAGATAAACCATAAACCCTAAACCCCATAAACCCTAAACCTTTAGCCGTAAACCATAAACCCTAAACCTTAAGCCCTAATCCCTTTTCCATAAACCTTAAACCCTAATACCTAAACATTAAACCCTAAGACCTAAACCCTAAACCTAAAGCACTAAACCTTAAACCTTTAACCCTAAATATTAAACCCTAAACCGTAAACCATAAACCATAAATCCTAAACCCTAATCCTTAAACTCAAAATCTTAAACCCTTAACCCTAAACCCTAAACCCTAAAAAACTAAACCTTCAATTATAAACCCCACCTTTATCCCTAAACCATAAACCCTAAACCCTAAACCCTAAACCTTAAATCCTATGACCTAAACCCTAAACCTTAAACAATAAACACTAAACCCTAAATACTAAACCCTAAACCCTAAACCCTAAAAATTAAACCCTTAACCCTAAATTCAAAACCCTAAACCCCAAAAATTAAACCTTGAATTTTAAACCCCATAAACCCTGAAACTTTATCCCTAAAACATAAACCCTAAACTGTAAACCCTAAATCTTAATCCTTAAACCCTAAATCGTAAAACATAAACCATAAATCCTAAACCCTAAACCCTAAACTCAAAACCCAAAACCCTACACGCTAAACCCTATTCCCTTAAAAATAAACCTTGAATCGTAAACCCTATAAACCCTAAACCTTAAACCCTAAACCATAAAAACTAAACCTTGAATCATAAACCCCAAAGACCCTAAACCTTTACCCTAAACCATAAACTCTAAACCCTACACCTTAAACTGTAATCGCTTAGCCCTAAATGTAAAATGCTAAGACCTAAACCATAAACCATAAATACTAAACCCTAAACTTGAAACCCTAAACCCTAAATCCTAAGCCCTAAAAGCTAAACCTTGAATCGTAAATAGCATAAACCCTAAACCTTAAACCCTAATCCCTAAATTGTAATCCCTTTGTCCTAATCCTAAAACCCTGAGACCTAAACCCTAAACCCTAAACCCTAATCCTTAAACCCTAAACCCTAAATAATCCCTAATGTAATCCCTTTGTCCTAATCCTAAAACCCTGAGACGTAAACCATAAACCCTAAACCCTAATCCTTAAACCCTAAACCCTAAACCCTAATTCCTAAGCACTCAACCCTGAACCCTAAACCATAAACCCTAAAATGTAAATAACTAAACCATAAATTCTAAATCCTAAAGCTTAAATTCAAAACCCTAAACCCTAAACCCTAAACCCTAAACCATAAGCCCTAAGCCTTAATATGTAATCCCTTACACCTAAACCTTAAACCCTGAGACGTAAACCCTAAATTCTAAACCATAAACCCTAAACCCTAAACCTTAAAACCTAAACCCTAAACCAAAAACCATACACCCTAAACCCTAAAGTCAAAACCTTAAACCCTAAAAACTAAACCTTGAATTGTAAACAACATAAACCCTAAACCTTTAGCCCTAAACCATAAACCCTAATCCCTAAACTTTAATACCTTAGTCCTTAACCTAAAATCGTAAGACCTAAATAGTAAACCCTAAACCCTAATCCATAATCCCTAAACCATAAACCCCAAACCATAATTCCTAAGCATTCAACCCTAAACCCTAAATATTAAAATCTAAACCGTCAACCATAAAACATAAATCCTTAACCCTAAACCCTAATCCCTAATATGTAATCCCTTAGCCCTAAAACTTAAACCCTGATATATAAACCCTAAACCCAAAACCTTAAATCCTTAACCGTAAACCCTAAACCATAAACCATAAAAAATAAACCTTGAATCGTAAACCCCGTAAACCCTAAACCCTAAACCATAAATCCTAAGCCATAAAATATAATCTCTTAACCCTAAACCTTAAACCCTGAGACATAAACCCTTAACCCTAAACCCTAAACCCTAGACCCTAAACCTTAAACCCTAAACCCAAAAACCAAAACTCTAAACCCTAAACCCTAAACCCTAAGAACTAAACACTAAACAATAAAATTTAAATATTAAACTTGAAATCATAAACCGTAAACCATACATACTAAACCCTAAACTTGAAACCCTAAACCTTTAGCCTAAACAATAAACCCTAATCCCCAAACCCTAAATCCTAAACCCTAATCCTTAAACTATAATCCCTTAGCCCTAAACCTTAACCCCTGAGACCAAAACCATAAACTATATTCCAAAAACATTAAATCTTAAAGCCTAAACAATAAAGTCAAAACCCTAAACCCTAAACGCTTAATTCTAAACCCTAAATCCTAAACCCTAAACCCTAAAAACTAAACCTTGAATCACAAATCCCAAAAACCCTAAAGCTTTATCCCTAAACCATAAACCATAAACCCTAAACCCTTAACCCTAATCCCTAAACTATAATCAATTATCCCTAAACCTTAAACCCTAAGAACTAAACCCTAGACCCTAAATTCTCAGCACTCAACCCTGAACCCTAAACCCTAAATATTTAACCCTAAACTGTAGAATAAAAAACCTAAACCCTAAACCCTAAACCCTAAACTCTAAGCCCTAAGCCATAAAATGTAATCCCTTAGCCCTAAACCTTAAACCTTAAGACGTAAACCCTAAACCATAAAAACTAAACCTTGAATCTAAAACCCCATAAACCCTAAACATTGAGACATAAACCATAAACCCTAAACCCTAAACCATAAACCCTAAGCCCTAAACTATAATACCTTAGCCCTAAACCTTAAACCCTCAAACCTGATCCCTAAACCCTAAACCCTAAACCTTCAACCCTAAACACTAAACAGTAAACAATAAACCATAAATCCTAAACCCTAAACCCTAAACTTGAAACTCTAAAACCTAAACCCTAAACCCTAAAAACCAAACCTTGAATCATAAACGCTATAAACACTAAAAATTTAGCCCTAAACCATAAACCCTAAACTCTAAACCCTAAACCCTAAATTAAAAACCCTAAACCCTAAACCTTAAACCCTAAACTGTAAATCCTAAACCCTAAACCCTAAACTCTAAACACCAAATCCTAATCCCTAAATGCTAAACTCTTAAACCTAAACCCTAAATATAAAACCCTAAACCATAAGCAATAATCCCTAAATCCTAAAAACCTAAACCCTAAACCCTAATCCCTAAAATGTAATCCCTTAGCCCCTTACACCTAAACCATAAACCCTTAACCCTAAGCCCTAAACCCTAAACCATGAGACCTAAACCCTTAACCTAAACCCTAGACCCTAAACAAAAAACCCAAATATTAAACCCTAAACCCTAAACAATAAAACATAAATCCTAAACCCTAAACTCAAAACCCTAAACCCTAAACACTAAACCATAAACCCTGAACCCTGAACCCTAAATCCTAAACCCTAAACCCTGAGTACTAAACCCTAACACCTAAACAATAAATCCTAAACCCTAAAATTGAAATTCTAAAACCTACACCCTAAAAAATAAACCTTGAATTGGAAACCCCATAAACCCTAAACCTTCAGCCCTAAACAATAAACCCTAAACCCTAAACCTTGAATCACAAAAACCATAAAAACTAAACCTTGAATCATAAACCCCATAAACCCTGAACCTTAAACCCTAAACCATAAAAACTAAACCTTGAATCATAAACCCCAAAGACACTACACCTTTAGCCTAAAACATAAACCCTAAAACCTAAACCCTAAACCCTAAGCCTTAAACTATAATCTCTTAGCCCTAAATCTTAAACACTGAGACCTAAACCCTAAACCCTAAACCATAAACTATAAACCATAAATCCTAAACCCTAAACACTAAACTTGAAACCCTAAACCATAAACCATAAACCATAAAAACTAAACCTAGAATTGTAAAGCCCATAAACCCTAAACCTTTAGCCCTAAACCTTAAACCCTAATCCCTAAATTGTAATCCCTTACTCCTAAACCTAAAACCCTGAGACCTAAACCCTAAACCCTAATTCATAAGAACTCAATATTAAACCCTCAACCCTAAATATTAAACCCTAAAATTTAAAACATAAACCATAAATCCTAAACCCTAAACCTTAAACCCTAATTCCTAAGCATTTAACCCTAAACCCTAAATATTAAAATATAAACCGTCAACCATAAAACATAAATCCTTACCCCTAAAGTCAAAACCCTAAACCCTAATCCCTAATATGTAATCCCTTAGCCCTAAACCTTAAACCCTAATACATAAACCCTAAACCCAAAACCTTTAATCCTTAATCATAAACCCTAAACCATAAACCATAAAAATAAAACCTTGAATCGTAAACCCCATATACCCTAAACCTTTAGCCCTAAATCATAAACCCTAAACCATAAATCCTAAACCCTAAACTATAATCTCTTAACCCTAAACCTTAAACCCTGAGACCTAAACCCTTAACCCTAAACCATAAACCATAAACCCTAGACCCTAAAACTTAAACCCTAAACCCAAAAATCAAAACTCTAAACCCTAAACCCTAAACCCTGAGAACTAAACCCTAAACCCTAAACATTAAATATTAAACTTCAAATCATAAACCATAAACCATAAACCATAAACCATACATCCTAAACCCTAAACATGAAACCCTAAAACTTTAGCATAAACCATAAACCCTAAACCCTAAACCCTAAATCCTAAACCCTAATCCTTAAAATATAATCCCTTAGCCCTAAACCTTAACCCCCTGACCTAAATCCTAAACTATAAACCAAAAACCTTGAATCCTAAACCCTAAACAATAAAGTCAAAACCCTAAACCCTAAACCCTTAATTCTAAAGCCTAAATCCTAAACCCTAAACCCTAAAAACTAAACCTTGAATCATAAATCCCATAAACCATAAATCTTTAGCCCTAAACCATAAACTGTAAACCCTTAGCCCTAAACCTTAAACCCAAAGAACTAAACCCTAGACCCCAAACTCTCAACACTCAACCCTAAACCATAAACCCTAAATATTTAACCCTAAACCGTAGACTCAAAAACATAAACCCTAAAACCTAAACACTAAACTCTAAGCGCTAAACCTTAAACCCTAAGACATAAACCCTAAACCATAAAAACTAAACCTTTAATCGTAAACCCCATAAACCCTAAACCTTGAAACCCTAAACCATAAACCCTAAACCCTAAACACTAAGCCCTAAAATATAATCCCTTAGCCCTAAACCTTAAACCCTTAGACCTAAACCCTAAATCCTAAACCCTAAACATTAAACCCTAAACCTAAAACCCTAAACCCTAAAACCTTAACACTAAACAGTAAACAATAAACCATAAATCCTAAACCCTAAACCCTAAACTTGAAACCCTAAAACCTAAACCCTAAACCCTAAACCCTAAAAACTAAACCTTGAATAATAAACCCTATAAACACTAAAACTTTAGCCTTAAACCATAAACCCTAAACTCTAAACCCTAAACCATAATTTCAAAACCCTTAACCCTAAACCATAAACCATAAAACCTAAACCATAAATACTAAACCCTAAACTATAAAATCTAAAACCTAAACCCTAAACCCTAACACCAAACCCTAATCGCTAAATGCTAATCTCTTAACCCTAAACCATAAATATTAAACCCTAGACTATAAACCATAATCCCTAAATCATAAACCCTAAAACCTAAACTCAAAACCCTAAACCCTAATCCCTAAAATGTAATCCCTTAGCCCCTTAGACATAAACCCTAAACCCTAAACAAAAAACCCCAAATATTAAACCTTAAACTATAAACCTTAAAACATAAATCCTAAACCCTAAACTAAAAACCCTGAAACCTAAAAACTAATCCATAAACCCTGAACCCTGAACCCTAAATCCTAAACCCTAAACCCTGAGCACTAAACCCTAGCACCTAAACTCCTAAATCCTAAACCCTAAACTTGAAACCCTAAATCCTATACCCTGAAAACTAAACCTTGAATTGGAAACCCCATAAACCCTAAACCTTCAGCCCTAAACAATAAACCCCAAACCCTAAACCTTGAATCACAAAAACCATAAACCCTAAACCCTAAACCATGAACCCCATAATCCCTAAACCATAATCCCTAAACTCGTAGCCATAAAACCTAAACCCTAAATCATAAACCCGAAAGACCCTAAACCTTTAAACCCTAAACCATAAACCCTAAACCTTAAACCCTAAACCCTAAGCCCTAAACTGTAATCTCTTAGCCCTAAATCTTAAACACTCAGACCTAAACCCTAAACCCTAAACCCTAAACCATAAACCATAAATCCTAAACCCTAAACACTAAGCTTGAAACCCTAAACCCTAAATCCTAAACCATAAAAACTAAACCTTGAATCGTAAAGCCCATAAATCCTAAACCTTTAGCCCTAAACCCTAAACCGTAAACCTTAAACCCTAATCCCAAAATTTTAATCCCTTAATCCCAAACCTAAAAACCTAAGACCTAAACCCCAAACCCTAAACCCTAATCCATAAACCCTAAACCCTAAACACTAAACCCTAATTCCTAAACACTCAATCTTAAACCCTAAACCATAAATATTAAACCCTTACATCCTAAAACCCATTAACCCTAAATCATAAACACTAATTCCTAAACATTCAAACCCTAAACCATAATACCTAAACCCTAAACCATAAACCTTTAACCCTAAACCATAAACTATAAATCCTCAACCCAAAACCCAAAACTTGAAACCCTAAACCCTAAACCCTAAATCCTAAACCCTAAACCTTGAGCATTAAACCCTAAAACCTAAACCATAAATATGAGACCCTAATCCATAAACCATAAACAATAAATCCTAAACCCTAAACCTTTAGCCCTAAACAATAAACCCTAAAACCTATATGATATACCCTAAAACCTAATCCCTAAATTGTAATCCACCTTAAACCCTAAACCCTAAACTAAACGTAAACCCTAAACCCTAAACTTTAAACCCTAAACTGTAAACCCTAAACCATAAACCATACATCCTAAAACCTATGAACCCTAAACCTTTAGTACTAAACCTTAAACCCTAAACCCTAAGCCCTAAACTATAATCCCTTAGCCCTAAACCTTAAACCCTCAGACCTAAACCCTAAACCCTCAACCCTAAAATCAAAACCCTAAACCCTAAACCCTAAACCCTAAAAACTAAACCTTCAATCATAAACCACATAAACCCTAAAACTTTACCCTTAAACCTTAAACCCTGAGAGCTAAACCCTAAACCTTAAACCTTAAACCCTAAACCCTAAATATTAAACACTAAACCATAAACCATAAACCATAAATCCTAAACCCTAAACCCTAAACCCTAAAATGTAATAAACCCTAAACCCTAAACCCTAAATCCTAAACCCTAAACCCTAAACTCCAAACTCTAAACCCTAAACCCTAAACCCTAAATATTAAACCCTAAACCATTAAACCCCCTAAAAAACTAAACCCTAATCCCTCTAAACCCTAAACCCTAAGCAATAATCCCTTAGCCCTAAACCTTAAACCCTAAGATGCAAACCCTAAACCCTATAAACATCTAAACCTTGAAACACTAAACCTTAAATTATAAACCCCTAAACCTTAAACCCTAAACCTTAATAAACCCCTAAACGTTGAGCTAAAATAAACACTAAACCTTTAGCCCTAAACCTGTAAACCTTAAAACCTAAACCCTAAATCCCTAAGCCCTAAACCCTAGACCTTAGACCCTAAACCTGTAAACCCTAAACCATAAAACCTAAACCACTAAATCCTAAACCCTAAACTCATAAACCCTAAACCCTAGACACTAAAACCCTAAACTTGAAACCCTAAACCCCTAAACCCTAAAAACTAAACCCCAAACACTAAACCCTAAATCATAAACCCCATAAACCCTGAACCTTTAGTCCTAAACCATAAACCCTAAATCCTAAACCCTAAACCTTAAATTAAAAACCCTAAACCCAATAAACCCTTAAACCTAAACCCTAAACCCTAAACCATTAACCCTAAACCATAAATGAGTCTAAACCCTAAACCATAAGCAATCTAAATCATAAACCCTAAACCCTAAATTTTAAACACGTAAACCATAATCCCTAAATGCTAAACTCTTAACCCTAAACCCTAAATATTAAACCTTAAACCCTAGAACCATAATCCTTGAATCGTAAACCAATAAACTCTAAACTGTAAATCCCTAAACCTAAACCTATAAACCCTCAAACCCTAAACACTAAACCTAAAATGTAATCCCGTAAACCTCATAGACCTAAACCTTTTTCCTAAACCCTAAAACCTAAACACTAGACCATAAACCCTAAGCCCTAAATTGTAATCCCTTAGCCCTAAACCTTAAAACCTGAGACCTTAAACCTTAAACCTTAAACCTAAATCCCAAACCATGAGCTATAAACCCTAAAACCTAAACTTTAAATACCCTAAACCATGAAACACTAAACCATAAACCATAAACCCCAAACACTAAATCCTAAACTCTAAAACCATAAAAACTAAACCTTGAACACCTAAACCACATAAATCATAAACTTTTATCCCTAAACCATAAACCCTAAACCCTAAACATTAAACCCTAAACCATAAATGCTAAAACCTAAACTATAAATTTAAAACCCTAAACCCTAATCCCTTAGCCCTAAACCCTAAACCCTAAACACTAAGCACTAAACTCTAAACCATAAACCCTATATATTAAACCCTAAACTATAAATGATAAACCATAAATAATAAACCTTAAACCCTAAACCATAAAAACTAAACCTTGAATCATAAACCCCAAAGACCCTAAACCTTTAGCCTAAACCTTAAACCCTAAACCCTAAGCCTTAAATTGTATTCCCTTAGCCCTAAATATTAAACACTGAGACCTAAACCCTAAACCATAAACCATAAACCATAAACCGTAAACCCTAAAACTAAACTTGAAACCCTAAACCCTAAACCCCTAAAAACTAAACCTTGAATCATAAACCCCATAAACCCTAAACCTTTATCCCTAAACCTAAACCCTAAACCTTAAACCCTAATCCCTAAACTGTAATCCCTTAGTCCTAAACCTAAAACCCTGAGACCTAAACCCTAAACCCTAAACCCTAAACCCTAAACCCTAAACCCTAAAACCTAAACCCTAAACCCTAATTCCTAATCACTCAACCCTAAACCCTAAACCCTAAATATTAAACCCTAAACTATAAATCATAAACCATAAATCATAAACCCTAAACCCTAAACCTTAAACTCTAAACCCTAAACACTATACCCTATACCCTAAACCCTAAACCCTAAGCCCTAATCCTAATATGTAATCCCTTAGCCCTAAACCTTAAACCCTGGGACATAAACCTAAACCCTAAACCCTAAACCCTAATCCCTAAACCCTAAACCCTAAACCATAAAACTAAACCCTGAATCCTAAACCCTAAACCCTAAACCTTTAGCCCTAAAAGCTAAACCCTAAACCCTAAGCCCTAAACTATAATAACTTAACCCTAAACCTTAAACCCTGAGACCTAAATCCTAATCCCTAAACCCTAAACCCTAAACCCTAAACCTTAAACCCTAAACCCTAAACCCTAAACTCTAAACCCTGAGCCCTAAACCATAAACCCTAAACCTAAATATTAAACCCTAAATCTGTAAACCATAAACCATACATTGTAAACCCTAAACCATAAACCCTAAACCCTAAAGCCTAAACCATAAACCCTAAACCCTAAACCCTAAAGACTAAACCTTAAATCCTAAACCATAAAGCCTAAACCCCTTAGCCCTAAACCTTAAACCCTAAACCCTAAACCATAAACTATAAACCTAAACCCTAAACCCTAAAACCTAAACCTTAAACCCTACTAAACCTAAACCCTAAACCCTAAACCCTAAATCACTAAACCCTAAACCCTAAACCTAAAAAATAAACCTTGAATTAAACCCATAAACCTTAAACCTTTAGCCCTAAACCATAAACCCTAAACCCTAAAAACTAAACCTTGAACCCTTAGACCTAAACCCTAAATCTTAAACCCTAAACCTTAAATATTAATCCCAAAATCGTAAACAATAAAACATATATCATAAACCCTAAAACGTAAAATTGAAACATAAACCCTAAACCCTAAACCCTAAGCCCTAAGATGTAATCCCTTAGCCCTAAACCTTAAACTCTAAGATCTAAACCCTAAACACTATAGCCTAAACCCTAAACCCTTAGCAGTAAATTCTAAACCCTAAATATTAAACCCTAAACCCTAAACCATAATCCTAAACTCTAAACCCTAAAGTCAAAACCCTAAACCCTAAACACTAAAATACTAAACATTAAATCATAAACCCCATAAACCCTAAACCCTAAACCCTAAAACCTAAACTCTAAAACCTAAATCCTAAAATGTAATCCCTTAGCCCTAAACCTTAAACCTTGAGACCTAAACCCTAAACCCTAAACATTAAACCCTAAACCATAAACCATAAACCATAAATCCTATACCTAAACATTAAACATTAAACTTGAATCCATAAACCCTAAATCGTAAACCCCATAAACCCTTAAATAAACCTTGAATCATAAATCCCATAAACCCTAAACCCTAGGGTTTAATATTTATGGTTTATGGTTTAGGGTTTAGGGTTGAGTGCTTAGGGTTTAGGGTTTAGGGTTTAAGGTTTAGGGTTTAGGTATGAGGGTTTAAGGTTTAGGGCTAAGGGATTATAGTTTAAGGATTAGGGTTTAGGGTTTAGGGTTTACAATGTATGGTTTATGGTTTATGTGGTTTACGATTCAAGGTTTAGTTTTTCGAGTTTAGGGTTTAGGGTTTATGTTTTATGATTTATAGTTTAAGGTTTAATGTTTAGGGTTTAGGGTTTAGGGTTTAGATTTTAGGTTTTAGGGTTTAGGGTTAAGGTTTTAAGGTTTAGGGCTAAGGAATTATAGTTTAAGGATTAGGGTTTAGGGTTTAGGGCTAAAGATTTAGGGTTTATGGGATTTACAATTCAAGGTTTAGTATTTAGGGTTTATTATTTAGGGTTTATGGGTTTTACGATTCAATGTTTATTTTTTAGGGTTTAGGGTATAGGGTTTTGAGTTTAGGATTTAAAGTTTAGGATTTATGGTCTATGGTTTAAGGTTTAGGGTTTAATGTTTAGGGTTTAGGGTTTAGGGTTTAGGTTTTAGGTCTCAGGGTCTAAGGTTTAGAGCTAAGGGATTACACTTTAGGGTTTTGGTTTTAAGGTTTAGGGTTTACGGTTTATGGTTTAGGGATAAATTTTTAGGGCTTATGGGGTTTATGATTCAAGGTTTAGTTTTTAGGGTTTAGGGTTTAGCGTTTAGGGTTTATGATTTACAGTTTAGGGTTTAAAACTTAGGGTTTAGGGTTGAGTGCTTAGGGGTTAGGGTTTAGGGTTTAGGGATTAGGGATTAGAGTTTAGAGTTTAGGGTTTAGGTATGAGGGTTTAAGGTTTAGGGATAAGGGATTATAGTTTAAGGATTAGGGTTTAGCGTTTATAGCTAAAGATTTAGGGTTTATCGGGTTAACGATTCAAGGTTTATTTTTTAGGGTTTAGGGTTTACGGTTTTTTGTTGAGGGTTTAACGTTTAGGATTTATGGTTTATGGTTTAGGGTTTAGGGTTTAATATTTAGGATTTAGGGTTTAGGGTTTAGTTCTCAAGGTTTAGGGTTTATTGTTTAGAATTTAAGGTTTAGGGTTTGGGGTTTAGGGTTTTGAGTTTAGGTTTTAGGGTTTAGGATTTATGGTTTATGGTTTATGGTTTAGGGTTTAATATTTAGTGTTTAGGGTTTAGGGTTTCATGCTCAGGGTTTAGGGTTTAGGGTGTAGGTCTTAGAGTTTAAGTTTTAGGGCTAAAGTTTTAACGTTTATGCGGTTTACAATTCATGGTTTAGTTTTTAGGGTTTAGGTTTTAGGGTTTTGATTTTAGGGTTTAGGGTTTAGGATTTATTGATTATGGTTTAATTTTTAGGTTTTAATATTTAGGGTTTAGGGTTTACGGTTTAGGTCTAAGGGTTTAAGGTTTAGGGATGAGGGATTATATTTTAGGGCTTATGGTTTAGGATTTAGGGTTTAGGTCTTAGGGTTTATGGATTAAGGCTAAGGGATTATAGTTTAGGGTTTAAGGTTTAATGATAAAGGTTTAGGGTTCATGGGTTTTACAATTAAAGGTTTAGTTTTTATAGTTTAAGATTTAGGGTTTAAGGTGGATTACATTTAAGGGATTAGGTTTTAGGTTTTAGGGTATAGGGTTTAGGGTTTATTATTTAGGGATAAATGTTTAAGGTTTATGTGGTTTTTGATTCAAGGTTTAGTCATTTGGATGTAGTGTTTAGGGTTTCGAGTTTAGGGTTTAGCATTTATGGTTTATGCTTTACAGATGAGGGTCTCATATTTACAGTTTAGGTTTTAGGTTTTAGTGCTCAGGGTTTAGGGTTTAGGATTTATGGTTTAGGGTTTAGGGTTTATGGTATAGTGCTTAGGGTTGCAAGGTTTTAGGGTTTAGGATGATAATATGTTTTATGGTGATACGGTTTAAGGTTTAATATTTACGGTTTTGGTATTAGGGTTTATGGTTTAGGGTTTAGGTTCAGGGTTTAGGTCTCAGGGTTTAGGATTTATGGTTAAGGGTTTAGGGTTTAGGGTTTATTATTTAATGTTTAAGGTTTAGGGTTTCGATTGTAGGGTTTAGGGCTTAGGATTTATGATTTATGGTTTATGATTTATGTTTTAATATTTAGGGTTTAGGGTTAAGGGTTTAGTGCTTAGGGTTTAGAGATTAGGTTTTAGGGTTTAAGGTTTAGGACTAAGGTGTTAGATTTTAGGGTTTAGGTTTTATGGATTATGGTTTACAGCTAAAGGTTTAGGCATTATGGGGTTTATGATTCAAGGTAATAGGGTTTAGGATTTATGGTTTAGGGTTTAGGGTTTATATTTTAGGGTTTAGGGTTTTGAATTAAGGGTTTAGGGTTTAGAGTTTAGGGTTTAGGGTTTAGGGCTAAATGTTTAGTGTTTATGGGGTTTATGATGACAAGGTTTAGTCCTTTAGGGTTTAGGGTTTAGGTTTTAGGTTTAGGGTTTAGGTGTTTAGGGTTTAGTTTATGAGTTTATGGTTTATAGATTTAGTGTTTAATATTTAGGATTTAGGGTTTAGCATTTAGTGCTCAAGGTTTAGGGTTTAGGGTTTAGGTGTTAGGGTTTGAGGTTTAGGGTTTCACTGGTTTAGGAGCATAGGGTTTAAGGTTTGAGGGATAAGTTAGAGGTATAGTGATAAGGGCTTATGCAGTTTAGTGTTTAGGGTTTAGGAAATTATCATGGTTTAGGGTTTACGATTCAATGTCCTTAGTTAAAGGTTTATGGATAAAAAAAAAGGGTTTAGGGTTGACATCAATGGGTTTAATATTTAGACTTCTAAGGTTGAAGAATTTTAGGGCTTATGCCCTTAGGGTCTAGACTTCAAATAAAAGTGTTTAAGGTTTATAATTCAAGTTTAGTCATTTTAGGGTTTAGGATATATAGGTTTATCGTTTCAATTTAGTTTTTAATATTTAGAATTTATTGGTTTAGGATTTAAGTGCTTAGATTTTAGGTGGTTTAGGTCTTAAGTGTTTGAGGTATTAGGACAAGTGATTAGTATTTAGGGATTAGGGTTAACTCTCTTAGTAGGGAAAACATGATTTAAGGTTTAGGTTTTTGGTTTAATATATAATTAGGGTTTAATGGTTTAGGGTCCATAATACTATTACCCAAGGTTTAGGATTTATAGTTTATGGTTTACAGTTTAGGATTTAGGTTTTTTAAAAAAATGTGGTTAACTTTTAGGACTAAAGTGTTACAGTTTAGGCTTAGGGTTTAGGATTTAGGGTTTAGGGTTTATATTTAGGCTAGATGTTTTTTAATTTGAGCTTATGGTTAAGGGTTGAGGATATACTGGTTTATGGTTTATGATTTAGGCCATTCAAATATTTAAGGTTTATATTTTAGGTTTTAGTCCAATCATTGTTAATGGTTAAGGGTTTAGCAGTTTTGGGTTAATGGTTTAGGGTTAAAGGTTTAGGGTCTATGGTTTATGATTCCCCAAAGGGTTTAAGTTAAGTGTTTTCAGGGTTTGAGGTTTAAGGTTAAGGGATTAGGGTTTGTATCTTAGGATTTTGGGTTTAGGTTTAGGGTTTAGGGCTAAAGGTTTAGGGTTTATGGGGTTTTATTCAAGGTTTAGGGTTTATGGTTTAGGGTTTAAGGTTTAGGGTTTAGGTTTAGGAATTTAGGGTTTACATCTAAGGGTTTAAGGTTTAGGGCTAAGGGATTACATATTAAGGCTTATTTAGGTCTTAGGGCTTAGGGTTTAGGGTTTAGGGTTTAGGGTTTTGAGTTTATGGTTTAGGGTTTAGGATGTATGGTTTATGGTTCACGATTTTGGGTTTAATATTTAAGGTTTCTGGTTTAGGGTTTAGTTCTCATGGTTTAGGGTTTAGGGTTTAGAGTTTTGGGTTTTGGGTTTAGAGTTAAAGGTTTAGGGTCTAGGGATTAGGGTTTAGGTATTACGGTTTAAGTTTTAGGGTTAAGGGATTATAGTTTATGGCTTAGGATTTACGGTTTAACATTTAGGGTTTAGGGTTTAGGGCTAAAGGTTTAGGGTTTCTGGGGTTTACGATTGAAAAACCTGAACACTAAACCCTAAACCCTAAACACTAAAATCTATGACCTAAGTCATAAAATGTCATCCCAAAGCCCTAAAACCTTAAACCCTAAGGAAAATAAACCCTAAACCTTGATACAAACCATAAACGCCTAACCCTAAGCCCTAAACTATAATCCCTTAGCCCCTAAACCTTTAAAAAACCCCACGCCGTGACCCCTAAACCCTAAACCTAAACCATCAACATAACCCTAAACCCTAAATCCGAACACTAAACAGTAAACAATAACCATAAGTCCTAAAACCCTAACCCCTAAACTTGAAACCCTAAAACTAAACCTAGCCTAAAAACTAAACCTTGAATCTAAACCCAAACTTTGCCCTAAACCATAAACCCTAAACCCTTTTAAAAACCGAAACCCTAACCCTAAAACCATAAAACCTAAAACCATAATCCAACCCCTACACCCTAAAATTAAACCCTAACCCTAAACCCTAACACCAAAACCCTAACCCTAAAAAAAAAAAATACTAAACTCTTAACCTAGGAACCTAAATTACCTCTATAATACCATCAACCAGAATCCTAAATCTAAACTCGAAACCCTAAACTGAAAACCCTAACCCTAACCTAACCCCTAATCCTTAAAATTTATGCGCCTTAGCCCCTTAGAAACAAACCCTACATTTAACCCGTAGCCCTAAAAACCCTAAACCATGAGACCCTAACCTTGAACCTTCAACCCTAAACCCTAAACCTAAAAACCCCAAATATGAAACCTTAAACCTTAAACCATAAACATAAATCCTAAACCCGAAACGCTAAACCCTAACACTACAAACCCTGAACCCTGAACCCGTAAATCCTAAATCCTAAACCCTGAGCATACACCATACAACCTAAACAATAAATCCTAACCCTAAACTTAAACCCTAAGTCTTAACCCTAAAAAACTTAACTTGAATTGGAAACCGCATCAACACACCTAAACCTCAAAACCCTAAAACAATAAACCCTAAACCCTAAAGCTTGAATCACAAAAACCATAAAAACTAAACCTTGAATCATAAACCCCAATAAACCTTAAACCATAAAAACTAAAACCTCGAATCATAAACCCCAAAGAACCTAAACCTTTAGCCTAAACCATAAACCCTAAACCCTAAACCCTAAAACCCTAAGGCTAAACTATAATCTCTTGCCCTAATCTTAAACACTGAGACCTAAACCTAAAAAAAACCCTAATACCATAAACCATGAAACCATAAATCCTATCTACCCTAACCTAACTTGAAACCAAACCCCTAAACCCTAACCATAAAAACTAAAACCTTGAATCAAAAAGCCCATAAACCTAAACCCTAAATGTTCAAACGATAATACCTAAAGTATACTCCCTTCACTCCCCAACTAAAACCTAGACCTAAACCCTAAACCCTAAACCCTAAACCCTAATTCCATGCCTAAACACTTAATCCCTTAAATCCCTATACCCTAAATATTAAACTAACCCTAAAATTTTAAACATAACCAAAATCTAATCCTAAACACTAATTCCTAGGCATATCAAACCCCAAAACTCTAAATATAAAATCTAAACTGTCAACATAAAACTAAATCCTTAAACCATAAAGTCAAAACCCTAAACCTAATCCCTAATAGTAATCCCTTATCCCTAAACCTTAAAACCCTGATCATAAACCCGTGTCTGAAACCCAAAACCTTAAACCTTAACACCTAAACAGTACAAACTAACGCTTTATCATAAACCCCATAAACCCTAAAACCTTTAGCCCTAAATCCTAATCCCTAAAACCCTAATCCTAAGCCCTAAACTATAATCTCTTAACCACTAAACCTTAAAAAAAACCCTGAGACCTAAGCCCTTTACCCTAAACCGCCTAAAAAACCCTAAAACACCCTAGACCCCTAAAACTTTAAACCCAAAAACCAACTCTAAACGCCTGAGAAAAACCCTAAACCCTAAAATTTAAATAATAACTTGAATCCTAAACATAAACCATACATCCTAAACCCTAAACTTTAAACCCTAAAACTTTAGCCTAAACCATAAACCCTAATCCCTAAACCTAAATCCAAAACCCAATTCTTAAACTATAATCCTTAGACCTAAACCTTAAACAACCCCGAGACCAAACCCTAAAATGTAAACCAAAACCTTCAAATCTTAAAAACCCTAACAATAATTCAAAACCTAAACCCTAAACTCTAAGCCCTACGCCTAAAATGCAATCGCTTATCCCTAACCTTAAACCTAAGACAAACCCTAAACTATAAAAACTAACCTTACTAAAACCGTACACCCCATAACCTAAATCTTTAGACTAACCATAAACCCTAAACCTAACCCTAGAGCTAATATAACCCTCAGCCCTAACCCTTAAACCCTCAACCCTAAACCATACCTCCTAACATTAAACCCTAACCTAAAACCCTAAACCCTAAAACCTAACACTAACTAGTGAACAATAACCATAGGTTTAAAGGTATTAGGTTTTGAGTTTAATGGTTGTAGGGTTTAGGATTTATGGGTAATGGTTTATAGTTTAGGGTTTATTACTTAGGGTTTAGGTTTTAGGGTTTACGGTTTAGGGTTTAGTCCCTGGTTTAGGTTTTCGGACTCCGTGATTCAGTTTAGGGATTAGGTTAAGGGTTACGGGTTTAGATTTGGGGTTCTGGTTTAGGGCTAACGGTTTGGGGTTTTATGGGATTTATATTCACGGTTCGTTTTTAGTGTTTCGGGTTTAGGATTTAGGGTTGATGGTTTAGGTTTTTTTACTTCGGTTTAGGGTTTTTCGGTTTTTAATGGTTTTGGTTTTTACAATTTAGGATTTAGTATTAGGGTTTAGGTCTTAGTGTTGGACGTCCGGTTTAGGGCTCAAGGCCTTCCCGTTTAAGGCTAGGTTTAGGATTTTAGGTTTATGGTTTTGGTTTCGGATAAGAGGTAGTGTTTCGGTTTATGGTTAGGGTTTAGTAAGGTATGGTTTAGGTTTACGATTTTGGGTTTTATTTAAGTTTCTGGTTTAGGTTTCTCTCATGGTTTAGGTTTCGGGTTTAGATTTTTGGGTTTTGGTTTTCAGAGTTTAAAGGTTTAGGGTCTAGGGATTAGGGTTTCGTCGTTCGGGTTTACGCTTTTAAGGGTTAAAGGAATTATAGTTTATGGCTTAGGAATTTAGGGTTTACATTTAGGGTTTAGGACTCACGGTTAAGGGTTTATGGGGTTTACGATTAAAAACCTAACCATAAACCCTAAACCCTAAACCTAACAGCAAAGCCCTGCCCGAAATTAATCCTAAGCCCCGAAACCGTAACCCTACGACAAAAAACCCTAACCATAAAAGATAAACCTTAAATCGTAACCCCCATAAACCCTAAAAACCTTGAGACATAACCAAAACCCTAAACCCCTAAACCCCTAAGCCCTACCCTATAATCCCTTAGCCCTAAACTTCAACCCTCAGCCGTGAACCCTAAACCGAAACCGCAAACCCTAAGAAAACTAAACCTAAATAGTAAACAATAAACCATAAATCCTAAACCCTAACCCTAACCTTTAAACGCCTAACCCTAAACCCAAAAACTTAAACCTTGAATCATAGCCTCTAACCCTAAAACTTTAGCCCTACCATAACCTAACCCTAATTTTAAAACCTAAACCCTAAACCTAAACCATAAAACCTAAACCATAAAATCCTAAACCCTAAGCCCTAAACCTTTAAACCCTAATCCCTAAACCCTAATACCAAAACCCTAATGCCCTGAATGCTAAACTCTTACGGAACCCTAAACCGAGACCTAAATATTAAATGCCGCAGACCATAAACCATAATCCCGAAAGTTAAGTCCTAAAAACCTAACCCGTAAAATAAATAGTAAGCCCTAGACCATGAAACCATAATCCCAATCCTAAACCCGAAAACTAAAAACCCTACGAGAAAACCCTAATACCCTAGATAATGTAATACCCTTATCCCGATTAGGCGTAACCAACTAGAACCATTAGACCGTAAGGCCCTAAACCCTAACACTGAGACCTAACCCTGAACCTCACAGCCGGCTGAAAACCCACTAAACCAGGAACAAACCGGTCACCAATTTAAACTCTGTTCTCTAGGTAAAACCATTACAACATTAGGGAGCATCTTTGAAACCTAAACCACTAACCATAACCTGAACCGCTGAACGAACTAACAATCACTCAACCTAAACGCCTGAGCACTTGACCGGCTACACACCTAAAACAATAATTCTAACCCTAACTTGGAAAACCCTGTATTTGCTTTCTGAATACGGTCTAAAACTTAGGGGAAACCTTGAAGTTAGAGAACCGCGTAAACCACCTCAATTCCTTTAGCCCTTAAAACGGAATCTAAGGCTCCTGAACCCAAAAAGAACCTTGAATCCGAACAAAACCATAATCAGAACTCTTCTCATATATTGCGATTCTCCCTTTAATGATGCGGTTGAAGCAAGTTAATTAACGTCTTTCAGTGGGGAGGAAAACAACATAACAAAGGGCATTAATGATACACTGAAAAGAGTGCATCCAGAATGACTAAGTGCTCCGACGAATCTAAGATGGTCGCTAGGAGGGTGGAAGAGACACCAAGAGCGGACACATATTTCCAGATTTACAAACATTTCATTTGAGATTGGGATGATTGCCTAGTGGACCTAAACGCCAATGGGGTAAAAAGTTTATGCCAGAACAAACGACTAGGTGTGTTACCATTCAAAAAAACCGGTTTCCAAGGGGTGTGTGGGTTTGCGGTAAGTGGGGGGGGAATCACCTATCCAACTTATTATAAAGCAGTTGTAAATGCTTTGGTTTCAAAGTGTTAAAAATTGGAAGCAATTTATTTTAATGGGAAAGAAAACAATTATCCCATACTGACCATCCAAACCCGCTTTCAATCAACTTTACAAACACAAAAACCAAATTGCATCGTCTAACATTTCAAGGTTGATTGGGATTTTTGCCAAACAATTTTCATCTTGTAATCAGGTAAACAAAATAAAAACATGTATTCAAAACAAGGTTGCCGACCTGTTTTTTTATAGACCACCAGTGGTAGTAGCATCTCATATCCTTTTTGTACATAGTTCTTTTTGCGAATGTTTATTTCCAAGGAACATATGTAAATGATTTGGTTTTTAGAGAAGTGTAATGAGGATCTACAGTAAGTGGGAAACCCGTTAGGCGAAAATATTATCATTTGCTGAAGGATTTTTATAGCATTCCTGGAACCCTTTGTTAATTCAAAGAAATTGAGCATGGTGGCTAATTGAAATTATGGAGCACATACTTCTCTTAATTTTCATTCAGGGCATTTTGGTGTATATTAGTAAGACCCCCACAGTTTTGCAAATTTTACAAAAATTTGCTATTGGCCTAGAATGCATGAACATGTTACGCTGGGTAAAATTAAGGGAATGTGTTTATTTCTTTGTGCCACAACAAAAGCAGCTTAAGTAACAGGACATTAGGACTTTTACACAAAACTCCCCTCTTTTTCCCGTTCCACACAACCAAGCCTTGGGAAAAGTTTTTCCAATGGACTTGTAAAGGAGGCCCTTGCCCATGGAAACAAAAAACATGATACTTATTTTGTAGTGTACAGATTTTAGCAAAATTGCAGGGTTAGTTTTTTTTCCATGTACTAAACAAATAACTGGTGAGGGAACTGCACATTTTTATTCTTTCAGTTTTGTTTGGGTTCATTTTTGGTTTTACTACTCAATCAAATCGACATGATTCTAGGAAACACTCATAAATCAATTGGGGAATTTTGGGTCAACATTGTGGGGGTTCATGGCACAAAACTGAAAGAGCAGCACTGCTTTTCATCCATAGAATTTTGATGGTCAATAGAGGTTGTAAACGCAAAACCGTGGTACTTGGGCTATAGTAACAAACATCCTACATTTGTGGGATGAACCCCCTGTTATTATTTGCAAACATGCTTATAATCATGCCACTTTACATTCTTCTACTCTTAATTATCCATTTGAGACTTGGTTTGGAATATCTGCCTAATTCTCCATTAGATATAATTATGGCCATGAACCTTTTTGTTTTCAATTGGTGCAAGTGATCCTGATAAGGGCTAAAATATTTGTGCATACATACAACAGTTTCATCAGTACAATGTCCCCGGACCACTTAGAGAAAAGCCAGGCTAAGTAAAAAAGCTAGCATGATAAACATAGAACTGGATCAACAGTTTTCCAAAGTTGGTTGATTCATTGTTGGCTTCACATCAGCAAGGAAAGACTGACGTTGAACAGGTAAACAAAAACAAAATTGACACCAATATACAGTATGGTTCCATTCCCAATATGGGAAAAAATTGGTAACAACACTTTCCTGGTGGATTTACACCACCCACCTCCATATATGCAAATCTACTCAGTTGTAAAATGTTAGAATTTAATATTGTATGAACCGCCTAATGATTGTTGAATCATGATGATGCTAACATTATGGCCTCCATTGATGATTTTTCTTTGAGTAAGTTGATGAGTTGCAGGACGACATCATTTTTGTACAGAAAGTTAAGAACTGCTTCGCGAAGGTGTGATATGAGTATCTTCATGTTGGGGTTCCCAAAGACATGCATCCGAACAGGCTAAAATTTGATGAACTAGAAAGGCGAGGGAGAAATCCCTCCACCTATTCACCAATTAGTTTTGAATTTTGGGGTCCAAAATTTTTCCTCCAGTGGCGAGGAACTGAGTCCCAGAAGGAATCCCTCCAGAGAAAACCCTGTCTAATATATTCCTCAGAATGAAAGTTTACAGTCCCATTTTTTAAGTGGTGGAGAAAAATTCATAACGATCTCACGACATCTTTTTGCATTCACAACGGAGCCGTTTTGCAAAAGTTATAGCCCGCTGAAATTTTTGGCAACTTGACAAAATTTTAACAGGAGATAAATATTACAATATTGTAGGAATCTTGAGACATGTGCACGCTCGCCAAGTGTTTTTGATTATATTGTGAACGGTTTAGGCCTAAAGGTTTAGGGTTGTATGGTTTAGGGCTCACGGTTTAGGCTTTATGGGGTTTATGATTCAGTATATTTTTTAGTTTAGGTAGGGTTTAAGATTTAGGGTTAAGCGTTTGACTTTAGGTTTTAGGGTTTATGTTTAGCGGTTTAGGTTTGGTTCGTTTAAATGGTTTTAGTATTTATGGGGTTTATGATTCAAGTTTTAGTTTTTTTAGGGTTTTAGGGTTAGGTTCTAGGTTAGGGTTTCGAGTTTAGGGGTTAGTATTTATTGTTTTCGGTTATAGTTAGTGTTAATATATTTGGGTTTAGGGTTTAGCATTTAGTGGTCAAGGTTTAGGGTTTAGGGTTTAGGTGTTAGGGTTTTAGGTTTAGGGTTTAAGGTTTAGGGCTTAGGGTTTAGGTCTGAGGGTTTAAGGTATAGGGATAAGGGGTTATAGTTTAGTGTTTAGGGTTTAGGGTTTATGGTTTAGGGTTTACGTCTATGGGTTAAAGGTTTAGGGCTAAGGGATTAAATTTTAGGGCTTAGGCCCTAGGGTTTAGGGTTTAGGATTTATGGTTTAGGGTTTTGAATTTAGGGTTTATGGTTTAGGGCTAAAGGTTAAGTGTTTATGGGGTTTATGATTCAAGGTTTAGTTTTTAGGGTTTAGGGTTTAGGTTTTAGGGTTTCGAGTTAAGGGTTTAGGATTTATGGTTTATTGTTTACGGTTTAGTGTTTAATATTTAGGGTTTATGGTTTAGTGTTTAGTGGTCAAGGTTGAGGGTTTAGGGTTTATGGGTTAGGGTTTTAGATTTAGGGCTAAGAGATTATAGTTTAGGGCTTATGGTTTATTGATTAGGGTTTATGGTTTATGTCTAAATAATTATGGTTTATGTAGTTTACGATTCAAGGTTTAGTTTTTATGGTTTAGGGTTTACGTATTTGGGTTTAAGGTTTTGGACTAAGGTATTACATTTTAGTTCTTAGGCCTTAGGGTTTAGGGTTTAGGGTTTTGAGTTTATGGTTTAGGGTTTAGGATTTATGGTTTATGGTTAATAGTTTAGGGTTTAATATTTAGCATTTAGGGTTTAGGGTTGAGTGCTTAGGGTTTAGGGTTTGGGGTTTAGGTCTCAGAGTTTAAGGTTTAGGACCAAGTGATTACAGTTTAGGGATTAGGGTTAAGGGTTTAGGGTTTAGGATTTGGGCTTTATGGTTTAGGGCTAAAGTTTTAGGGTTTATGGTTTTTATGATTCAAGGTTTAGTTTTTAGGGTTTAGGGTTTAGGGTTTAGGATTTAGGGTTTAAAATTTAGGGTTTATGGTTTAGGTTTTTTACTTTAGGTTTTAGGGTTTAGGTTTTATGGTTTACGGTTTAGGATTTAGTATTTAGGGTTTAGGTCTTAGGGGTTAAGGTTTAGGGTTAAGGGATTATAGTTTAAGGCTTATGGTTTAGGATTTATGGTTTATGGTTTATGGTTTAGGATAGAGGTTTAGGGTTTTGAGTTTATGGTTTAGGGTTTAGGATGTATTGTTTATGGTTCACGATTTTGGGTTTAATATTTAAGGTTTCTGGTTTAGGGTTTAGTTCTCATGGTTTAGGGTTTAGGGTTTAGAGTTTTGGGTTTTGGGTTTAGAGTTAAAGGTTTAGGGTCTAGGGATTAGGGTTTAGGTATTACGGTTTAAGTTTTAGGGTTAAGGGATTATAGTTTATGGCTTAGGATTTACGGTTTAACATTTAGGGTTTAGGGTTTAGGGCTAAAGGTTTAGGGTTTCTGGGGTTTACGATTGAAAAACCTAAACACTAAACCCTAAACCCTAAACACTAAAATCTAAGCCCTAAGTCATAAAATGTAATCCCAAAGCCCTAAACCTTAAACCCTAAGACATAAACCCTAAACCTTGAGACAAACCATAAACCCTAAACCCTAAGCCCTAAACTATAATCCCTTAGCCCTAAACCTTAAACCCTCAGCCGTGAACCCTAAACCCTAAACCGTAAACCATAAACATTAAACCCTAAACCCTAAATCCTAAACACTAAACAGTAAACAATAAACCATAAATCCTAAACCCTAACCCCTAAACTTGAAACCCTAAAACCTAAACCCTAAAAACTAAACCTTGAATCATAAACCCTAAAACTTTAGCCCTAAACCATAAACCCTAAACCCTAATTTTAAAAACCTAAACCCTAAACCCTAAACCATAAAACCTAAACCATAAATCCTAAACCCTAAACCCTAAAATTTAAACCCTAAACCCTAAACCCTAACACCAAACCCTAATCCCTAAATACTAAACTCTTAACCCTAAACCCTAAATATTAAACCCTATACCATAAACCATAATCCCTAAATCCTAAACTCGAAACCCTAAACTGAAAACCCTAAACCCTAAACCCTAAACCCTAATCCTTAAAATTTAATCCCTTAGCCCCTTAGACATAAACCCTAAACCATTAACCGTAAGCCCTAAACCCTAAACCATGAGACCTAAACCTTGAACCTCAACCCTAAACCCTAAACTAAAAACCCCAAATATTAAACCTTAAACCGTAAACCATAAAACATAAATCCTAAACCCTGAACGCTAAACCCTAAACACTAAACCCTGAACCCTGAACCATAAATCCTAAATCCTAAACCCTGAGCACTAAACCATACAACCTAAACAATAAATCCTAAACCCTAAACTTGAAACCCTAAGTCTTATACCCTAAAAACTAAACCTTGAATTGGAAACCGCATAAACCCTAAACCTTCAACCCTAAACAATAAACCCTAAACCCTAAAGCTTGAATCACAAAAACCATAAAAACTAAACCTTGAATCATAAACCCCATAAACCTTAAACCATAAAAACTAAACCTCGAATCATAAACCCCAAAGACCCTAAACCTTTAGCCTAAACCATAAACCCTAAACCCTAAACCCTAAACCCTAAGGCTTAAACTATAATCTCTTAGCCCTAAATCTTAAACACTGAGACCTAAACCCTAAACCCTAAACAATAAACCATAAACCATAAATCCTATACCCTAAACACTAAACTTGAAACCATAAACCCTAAACCCTAAACCATAAAAACTAAACCTTGAATCATAAAGCCCATAAACCCTAAACCCTAAATGTCAAACGATAATACCTAAAGTATAATCCCTTACTCCCAAACCTAAAAACCTGAGACCTAAACCCTAAACCCTAAACCCTAAACCCTAATTCCTAAACACTTAATCTTAAACCCTATACCCTAAATATTAAACCCTAAAATGTTAAACATAAACCATAAATCCTAAACCCTAATTCCTAAGCATTCAACCCTAAACCCTAAATATTAAAATCTAAACTGTCAACCATAAAACATAAATCCTTAAACCATAAAGTCAAAACCCTAAACCCTAATCCCTAATATGTAATCCCTTATCCCTAAACCTTAAACCCTGATACATAAACCCTAAACCCAAAACCTTAAATCCTTAACCCTAAACCGTAAAAACTAAACCTTTAATCATAAACCCCATAAACCCTAAACCTTTAGCCCTAAATCCTAATCCCTAAACCCTAAATCCTAAGCCCTAAACTATAATCTCTTAACCCTAAACCTTAAACCCTGAGACCTAAGCCCTTTACCCTAAACCCTAAACCCTAAACCCTAGACCCTAAACGTTAAACCCAAAAACCAAAACTCTAAACCCTGAGAAATAAACCCTAAACCCTAAAATTTAAATATTAAACTTGAAATCATAAACAATAAACCATACATCCTAAACCCTAAACTTGAAACCCTAAACCTTTAGCCTAAACCATAAACCCTAATCCCTAAACCCTAAATCCTAAACCCTAATTCTTAAACTATAATCCCTTAGCCTTAAACCTTAACCCCTGAGACCTAAACCCTAAAATGTAAACCAAAAACCTTAAATCTTAAACCCTAAACAATAAATTCAAAACCCTAAACCCTAAACTCTAAGCCCTAAGCCATAAAATGCAATCGCTTAGCCCTAAACCTTAAACACTAAGACATAAACCCTAAACTATAAAAACTAAACCTTTAACCGTAAACCCCATAAACCCTAAATCTTGAGACATAAACCATAAACCCTAAACCCTAAACCCTAAGAGCTAAAATATAATCCCTTAGCCCTAAACCTTAAACCCTCAAACCTAAACCATAAACCCTAAACATTAAACCCTAAACCTAAAACCCTAAACCCTAAAACCTAAACACTAAATAGTGAACAATAAACCATAGGGTTAAAGGTTTAGGGTTTTGAGTTTATGGTTTAGGGTTTAGGATTTATGGTTTATGGTTTATAGTTTAGGGTTTAATATTTAGCGTTTAGGGTTTAGGGTTTAGGGTTTGGGGTTTAGGTCTCATGGTTTAAGGTTTAGGACTAAGTGATTACAGTTTAGGGATTAGGGTTAAGGGTTTAGGGTTTAGGATTTGGGGTTTATGGTTTAGGGCTAAAGGTTTAGGGTTTATGGGATTTATGATTCAAGGTTTAGTTTTTAGTGTTTAGGGTTTAGGATTTAGGGTTTATGGTTTAGGTTTTTTACTTTAGGGTTTAGGGTTTAGGTTTTATGGTTTATGGTTTACAATTTAGGATTTAGTATTTAGGGTTTAGGTCTTAGTGGTTAAGGTTTAGGGCTAAGGGATTACAGTTTAAGGCTTAGGGTTTAGGATTTAGGGTTTATGGTTTATGGTTTAGGATAGAGGTTTAGTGTTTCGAGTTTATGGTTTAGGGTTTAGGATGTATGGTTTATGGTTCACGATTTTGGGTTTAATATTTAAGGTTTCTGGTTTAGGGTTTAGTTCTCATGGTTTAGGGTTTAGGGTTTAGATTTTTGGGTTTTGGGTTTAGAGTTAAAGGTTTAGGGTCTAGGGATTAGGGTTTAGGTCTTAGGGTTTAAGTTTTAGGGTTAAGGGATTATAGTTTATGGCTTAGGATTTAGGGTTTAACATTTAGGGTTTAGGGATAAAGGTTTAGGGTTTATGGGGTTTACGATTCAAAAACCTAAACCATAAACCCTAAACCCTAAACCCTAAAAGCTAAGCCCTAAGCCATAAAATGTAATCCTAAAGCCCTAAACCTTAAACCCTAAGACAAAAACCCTAAACCATAAAAACTAAACCTTAAATCGTAAACCCCATAAACCCTAAACCTTGAGACATAAACCATAAACCCTAAACCCTAAACCCTAAGCCCTAAACTATAATCCCTTAGCCCTAAACCTTAAACCCTCAGCCGTGAACCCTAAACCGTAAACCGCAAACCCTAAAACCTAAACACTAAATAGTAAACAATAAACCATAAATCCTAAACCCTAAACCCTAAACTTTAAACCCTAAAACCTAAACCCTAAAAACTAAACCTTGAATCATAAACCCTATAAACACTAAAACTTTAGCCCTAAACCATAAACCATAAACCCTAATTTTAAAAACCTAAACCCTAAACCCTAAACCATAAAACCTAAACCATAAATCCTAAACCCTAAACCCTAAAATTTAAACCCTAATCCCTAAACCCTAATACCAAACCCTAATCCCTAAATGCTAAACTCTTAACCCTAAACCCTAAATATTAAACCCTAGACCATAAACCATAATCCCTAAATCCTAAACCCTAAACCCTAAATATTAAACCCTAGACCATAAACCATAATCCCTAAATCCTAAACCCTAAACTCAAAACCCTAAACCCTAATCCCTAAAATGTAATCCCTTATCCCCTTAGACATAAACCCTAAACCATTAACCGTAAGCCCTAAACCCTAAACCATGAGACCTAAACCCTGAACCTCAACCCTAAACCCTAAACAAAAAACCCCAAATATTAAACCTTAAACTGTAAACCATAAAACATAAATCTTAAACCCTAAACACTAAACCATAAACCCTGAACCCTGAACCCTAAATCCTAAACCCTAAACCCTGAGCACTAAACCCTAACACCTAAACAATAAATTCTAAACCCTAAACTTGAAACCCTAAGTCCTATACTCTAAAACTTAAACCTTGAATTAGAAACCGCATAAACCCTAATTCTTTAGCCTTAAACAATAAACTCTAAACCCTAAACCTTGAATCACAAAAACCATAAAAACTCTTCTCATATATTGCATCTCCTTTGAATGCTTTGACAAGTATTAAACAGGTCTTTCAGTGGGGAGGAAAACAATAGAAAGCCTTTGATACACTGAAAGAGAAGATAAGTACCACTCTGATCTTGGCACTTCCGGATTTACAAAATCCATTTGAGATTGAGACAGATGCTAGTGACTATGCAATGGGGGCAGTTTTGATGCAGAACAAATGACCAGTGTGTTACCATTTAGAAACCTTTATAAGTGCGGTAAGAAACTATCCAACTTATGATAAAAAGTTGTATGCTTTGGTTCAAAGTGTTAAAAAGTGGAAGCATTATTTAATGGGAAAAGAAACAATTATACATACTGACCATCAACTACTTCAATACTTACAAATAGAAACCAAATTGCAGCAGTCTAGACATTTCAGGTGGATGGGATTTTTGCAACAATTTCATCTTGTAATTAGGTATAAAAAAGGTATTCAAAACAAGGTTGCCGACATGTCATCTAGACCACCAGTGGTAGTAGCATCTATTCTTTTGTAGCATAGTTCTTTGGCTCATGTTAGTTACAAGGAACAATATGTAAATGATGTTGACTTTGGAGAAATGTATGAGGATCTAGTAAGTGGGAAACAAGTAGGAGAAAAATATTATCATTTGCATGAAGGATTGTTATATCATTTTGGAAAACTTTGTATCCCACAAAATGAGTGTGTGCATATGATTAGGGAAGCACATACTTATCTTATTTTAGGGCATTTTGGTATTAGTAAGACAGTTGCACATTTATAGAAATATTGTTATTGGCCTAGAATGCATGAACATGTAAACTAGGTATATTAAGGGATGTGTTCTTTGTGCCAAAAGCAAGCCAAGTAATAGGAAATTAGGACTTTACACTCCTCTTCCTGTTCCAACAAGGCCTTGGGAAAGTGTTTCCATGGAATTTGTAGGAGGCTTGCCCATGACACAGACTAAACATGATTACTTATATGTGGTAGTGGACAGATTTAGCAAAATGTGTGTGTTGGCTCCATGTACTAAGCAAATAACTGGTGAGGGAACTGCACATTTGTTTTTTTAGTTTGTTTGGGTTCATTTTGGATTACCTACTTCAATTATATCTGATCGGGATTCTAGATTTCTTGGGGAATTTTGGTCAACATTGTGGGGGTTAATGGACACAAAACTGAAAAAGAGCATTGTTTTTCATCCACAGACTGATGGTCAAACAAAGGTTGTAAACCTCACAGTGGTACAATTACTTAGGGGTTATAGTATCAAACATCCTAAATTATGGGATGAACATCTTTATTATGTGCAACATGCTTATAATCATGCCTTACATTCTTCTACTTTGAAGTCACCATTTGAGACTTGTTAGGGATATCTACCTAATTCTCCATTAGATATATATTATGGACATGAAACTATTCTTAATGGTGCAAGTGATTCTAACAAGGCTAAAACATTTTTACAGAGAATACAATAAGTTCATCAGTAAGTCCATGAACAATTGGATAAAAGTCAGGACAAGTACAAAGTTAGGCATGATAAACATAGAACTAATCACAAGTTCAAAGTTGGTGATTCATTTTGGATTCACATCAGTAAGGAAAGACTAACAGGTGAAGGTAAAAAAATTGAAACCAATACGGTATGGTCTGTTCCAAATATTGTAAAAAATTGGTAACAACGCTTTCCGGTTGGATTTACCTCCATATATGCAAATCTACTCAGTTGTAAATGTTGAGAATTTAATATTGTATGAACCGCCTATGATTGTTGATCATGATGATGCTAACATTATGCCTTCCATTGATGATTTTTCTCTTGAGTATGTTGATGAGTTGCAGGAAGACATCATTTTGGACAAGAAAGTAAGAACTGTGAAAAGGGGTGATATTGAGTATCTTTGTGTTGGGTTCAAAGGCATGCATCTGAACAAGGCTAAATGGATGGAAACCAAAAAGGTGAGGGAGAAATACCCTCACCTATTCACCAATTAAGTTGACTTTTGGGGTCCAAAAGTTTCTCAGTGGGGAGGAATGATCTAGAGGATCCTCATAGAGAAACACTAATCTAAGATCTCCTCAGAATAATTTGTAGTCATTTTTAAAGCATGGAGAAAAATTATACGATTATGTTGATATCTTGTTTATAGGAAACAGAGCTCATTTGCAAAAGTTATAGCCCGCTGAAATTTTCAGGCAACTGGCAAAATTTGGAGTTTTGTGCAGGTTGGACATGTACACACTTGCCAAGTGTTTCAATCATATTGTGACACATGGAAAATTTGTGTGATGGACTAAAAAAGTGGTTTTTGGAACACCAGTCTTGGACACTCGTTCTTGGACAAATGGACCCTGCTATTTACTGGCTGGGGGCCCTCAGCTAGGTTCGACACACTCGATTATGGAGGGGTGTCTTGGCCTCCTTCTCATTTTATCACTATACCAACTTGTGTATCTATATTCCTCTAATTGCATTTGTGCTATTCATGTGGGACTAATTGATATGCTATTTTAAACTATGCAATTACCATATTCCCACGCCTATTTGTATATTAAATATCCATATTCCACACATTTTAATTGATTACCATATTCCACGCATTGCATATACTACTGTCCACGCATTAAACCTTATCCAACTAACCACGCATTATCCTTGGCTGAGTTTTAGCACCTAAAAATCAAACCATGCGCATATCCCAAGAAATGCGCCCTCCACATAAGCAATATAGGTGGCTCTTAAGCCAATTCAAAACCACCCACCATGCATTTAAAACCGCTTACCTATTTTTCACGCCCCCACAATGTGGGATAAAACACTTAAAATGTGCCTAAGGAGAAGGAGGAGAAGTGGAGGGGATACTGGAACAGATGACCTCCCAAGTAAAAGTATAGGTGCCTAACCATTGCACCAGCTATTTGGAAATAGTATAAAAGGAGGTATATTATATTTGTATGGCATTTGGGACTGTGTAAAATTATTATAATGCTCATAACTTGAGCTAGGAGTGGAATTTAGAGGAGATGTAAAAAGCAACCCCTATTATTTTTGACAGAGAAAGACTGTGAGAAGGTCATAATTTTGTAGAATTCTTTGTAAAGAATTATTTTCAAGATTTTAATAGATCGGTCCCATTCAACCAGACCCGGAGATGTAGGCCTCAAGCGCCGAACTCCGTTATCAATTCTTGCGTCAAATTGCTGGTGAATCCTCTTCATTTCTTTCAATATTTGCACAGTACTTGCAGTTTTTATTCTTTTATTAAAAATACAAAAGGATATAATGCTCAAATTTTACATCGAAAATCAATTTCAAGCAAGAAAAATGTGAGTGCACAATTGCTAGTTAAATTTGGTTTTCAGATCACCATGGAACCATTACAAAGGGTCGTAGAGAAGTAGACCATAGTCATGCATTACACTGGACTTAATGTAATTAAGCTACCAAAAAGAAAATTCACAACCTTCAAGCCTAATACATCCTCTCCTAAATACAACTATCCACTTGATAGAGTCCTTGCATAATTTCCACAGAGCTCCACCCACTCTCTATGTATATCTTTCTATCTTTGCAGGTGTTTGTATTTATAGCTTTCTTGGACTGCCAACTCATCCTCTAGCACCCTCAGATCTGGTGCCAAGTGTCTGAATGTGGTCCTCCATGTGAGCATGCTTCTCCAGGCCTGAGCTTTCCACTTTATCCCATGATGTTCTTCTAGAAGATTCTATCGCAAGCATTCTCCTTCCTGGGCCAACCTGTCGCTAGGCTGACATCTTATCCATGTGCAACTGGGTCATGCTTTTTATGTGTTTTTCTCCGGACATCCTAATTTATTAAGTATCAAACCCTACATTTTGTCTTCATGCGTTGCTTGCCATGATCTTCCTTACACCCTTCTCTTGTGCAATTTTGGCTTATGTGTCATTCCATAACTAGGACCTTGTGTGCCTCTGTGCCTTCATACTTGGTCAATAATCTAGGGGTCCAACATCACCCCAAACTACACCTTTTCTTCATCCTCAAAAACACTCCAGTTAACCAAGATGTATGTTTCCTTAAGGACCAAGGTGTATTATTACATTTTGTAAAAGAATAAAGGAATGAAAGAATTGGGGAAGAAGGAATAATGGGGGGGCATCAACTCAGCAAGCTAGGAAAATCATTTTCCATAAGTCTAGCCTCCATAGCTTGTTCCATAGGCATCGAACCTCACTCTGTGCCTTGTTGATAGAGGTTTCTGATTAGGACGCTCACCTCATCAAAACTTAAGCCAATCTCCCTGGGTGCCCAAAGTGTCAACGATTTTCTCCATCTCCTTGCCTATGTCTTTAAGCATGTCCATCCTCCTGGTAATCTGAGGGTATAGTTCTTTTAGCCAGGCCTTGATTGTAACCCCTTAATGTTTCAATCACCTCATATTTTCTTTCTACTTTGGCCAGGACCTTATCTCTCTACTTCCCTATTTCCTTTATTCTTCTCTTGGAACTCCTTTAAGCTCCGCTTCAAGTGTGGCGACCAAGGTGCTTGTTACCTTATCCCTGTCTGTACAGTAAGTATCATACGTGACCTCAGCAGATTGGGCAACAATTTTAACCTCTATGAGCACCTTGCTATACTTAGCAACGAGTGTTACTGCCCTCAACCTATCCTCTTCCTTTAAGCTCACCACCACTTCCTTTACAAACACCAAGGCCAAAGGTTTTCTCTCCATGGTGAGGATGCATGTGAGATCTTCTAAGCATTCCAGGGAATGGATTTTTACTTCTATGTACGGATGGTGCTAGGTTTGTGTGCTTTAAAATGAATGGCTCTTGATAGAATCCACCTTCTTGTATACTTCCTACACCTTTATCTTTTCATCCTTTAACTCACACCTCAGCTGTGCACTGATCAGTTAACTTCTTGCTTCAAATCTCTTGGCCTTCTCTACCAGCTCCTCTTCTTTCTTCCCTAGCTTTCCCTCTAGTGCTCTTATACTTGTCATTGTGTGCAAAGAGCCTAGCCTCTGTCTAATGACTGTGACCTTGTTGAGTGCATTACATAACTACTCATCTCGAGAGCTCCTGGGCATTTTACCAAGGGATTGGCTCCTTAGACTCTAGGTACTGTTATGATTGCTCCTTGGTAGACTTCGAAGTCTGGCTCATCAATGTGGGATTCAACATTCCTAAGAGAGCATCTTCTTCATCCTGGGGTATGTACCCTCCTTTTCAAATGACCCCATGGTTAAAATCCTTTCTGTCAGATATAGTGCTCTGGAACCATGTCACGCGTAGCACCTTCTTTGGGATCATCAACGTAGCCCATCACTTGTATCTACTCTACATCAAGGGTCATCCTACCCAGTGTGCATGCCTTTGGGAAAATTACCATTAGAGCTGGGACCTCCTCCCATTGCTATCATGCTCCTTTTCAATTTTTTCCCCCTTTTCCTTACTTCCAGCACTATGTCAGTGCTGTGCTCAAACTCTTGGTCTAATAAACCCTTGAGAATTTTCTTTGCCTCTCTCTTTGTTACCTCGGTGATTTGATCCTTTATGAATCTTATGGCTTCCCATTTTTCTGCGCCAACCTCCTCACTCTTTCCATGTTCTTTGGTGCCTCCCTCATCCTGGGTACTCTTGCATCGGGTGAATACGAACTCCTATTTATCTTCTTCGCTCTCTTCTCCTGAGTCATACATGCTGAAAACATGTGGCTCCTGATCCCTTTTAGGCTCATCCTCACTGTCATCTTCTTCACTCTTGTCCTCTCTTCCACCCATATACTTATCCAAGATCTTTGGTCTCCTCCTAGTTAGCTTCCTCTTCCATCCTCTACTTTTTCCTGAGACTGGTGGCTCCTTGACAGGATATTCAGCCTCTTCCTCCTCCTCTGGTGACTTTTCCTCTGCGTGAGGGGTTGCCTAAGTGCCTCCACTTCTTGTGTCTTCTCCTTCACTGGGGACTTCTTTCTTTGTGTGTAAGTACTGGGCTTGGAGCTCATTATTGGCATAATCACTTTCTGAGTAGTCTTCATACTTGGTGCTTCTTTACCTCTTCCCTTCTTCTTAGGTGTGGGCCCTACCCATGGGATATTTAGGTATGGAAACATCGTTCTCCAGGTATGTGCCCTTCTCAAACTTGGGCCTTATATGGAGGTATACACATGCTTTGGATCCTCCTACAATGGGCAACATTATCATCCTTGTCATCTGGACCTCATGCGACATGTACCTTTCCACGTACGTGTGCTTGCCACCAGGGTAGTTCAACCTTTTTTGCATATCTCTATGCTCCCAGTATAGACTACGCATTTCCAGCTTCAGTTTCTTAGATTCCTTGAATATGTTTACTCCCGCTTGGAAGTATTGAGCTGTGAAAGTGAAGGGAAGCTTGCACCATGGGCTCCATGACCCATCTACTAGCTTGATCCTGCCCAGGTAGAAATGTTGACTCAACTTCTCCTTCAGTGACTACAAGTAGTTTTTCAAGAATCCTCCACTCTGCCCCAAATGCATTCCTCAGGTGCATATACCACTTTTCTAGTCACACCTTGTGGGCTGCTATCATTGTGTCACATGCATACTTCTCAAATATCTTCGCGGGTGAAGGATCCATGGTAGGGTAATCCCATACAAATTTGTCTGATGTGTCAGGCACTCTAATCTCTAAAAATACGATGGTTAGCAATACATTTCCAAAGAGGATTTTGTCCCCTCCTTCACGTAACTAAAAATTTCCTCCGTGATGTATGTAAATAAGTTGTAAACGGTGCCCTCTACAATCTTTCTACAAACATGTAACTAGGGTTTATTGACCTGAGTCCATCTCTCCTAGCCATTCAACTTTGTTACTAGCTGTGCGGCCATCTTCATCACTGGGTCCTTGATGTCTAAGATGTCGTAGTACCTTGACCCCTTCTTGCAGGCATATTTGGTGATGTTTTCCTAAATTTCCTCCTTGTCACTTAGCTCATTTTTCAAGTTGTCTCCTTCACATATAAGGCCTGTGAATCTGAGAGATGAGTTGAGGAGTAATGCACATCTTGCGCCCTATAAAATGGAAGTAATATTCATGTACTCGTGACATTAGCCATTGGTATAGTGTTCTGGTTTCCAAAATAGGGTAACTCATAGAGTTGCAATAACCCTGCCTTCTCCAATTTGACCTTAACATCATCATTATAGATGGGCAAACCCCTCTGGTGTCTGTTTAGTTCATGGGTGCACACTAACTCCAGTGTCATTTCCTTCTTGATCATGTGTTCATTGATGGTTATAGTCACTTACAGGAACGTTCCTCAGGTGGGAATCCCACTCCTTACCCATCATTACCCCATCTGGGTATTACATCTTTGCATACCACTCTTCATTCATATTACTCACGTTAGGTTCTTGCTGTTTGTCCTTGCCCTTGTCCTTTCCTTTCTTGGGTGCCATTGTCGAGGTCCTCCTATCACTTCACTCCCTCCTTGTTACTCTGTTCTTCTACTTCTTTTAGCCTCAGATCTCAAACTCTATGATGAAAAACCTCTCAAACCCATGCCCTAGTTTTTCAAACCCTAACTGGATAAAACTTTCCACAAGACAGTGCCTCCTCACAACTTTTCTCACACTTGTGTAACCCCTTCCTTCTGGTTTGCAAATCCAAACTGGATACTCACGCTTCAATCTCACAGATTTTCCTTCACACGATCAAATTTGGAAACCCTAGTTTTTCATAGATGTAAAAATCACTTCTCTCTCTATTCATAAAGTGAAAATGAAAGTGCCTTGACCCTTTACTTATAGCTTTTCTCTTTTTGAGCATTAAATGCTATTTCACCTACCACTATAATTTTTTCATTTAATGTAGATTTTTCAAACAAATCCCATCTTCAGTGATTTCACTCATGCACCTAACCTATGCAAAAACTCCTCCAACCTTCTTACACGCAACCAATTGAGCCCGACAGGAGACTCTTATGCACACGTAACTAGTGCCAAAGACACTTCTTCTGTCTTGATTTTTTCTCTCGCCTACCTCATGTTGCTTAAAGTGCTTTCTCCTCCTCAGTACGTGGGACCTAAAAGTAGCTTTATACTAGCAGCAACCATCCTTCTTCCATTTTTTCTCTCCATAAACCTCTTTCAACCGGGCCATTCAACATGGCTTTTTAAAATACAATTTATTGGCACTCTAACCATGCACTCCTTCACATTACTCCACCCCACACTTAAAATGATGCACGGTCCTCTGCATACTCACAAATTATCCAAAGTAGCAAAAAGGTTACTGGCACCCAAGGTGCAAAACAAGAAAACAACGTGAAAGGGAAACATAAGAAATGGAAGGCATAAATGAAATTTCTAAACTAACTAGAAAAACTACCTTATTTACAAACATCAAGAAGAATTATTTATAGTAGGGATTTAGCCTACTCCATTGAAGTGTCCAAGTAACTTTGTCCCATCCAACACTTATAAATAGCACGCACCTGAATCAAGGATGTATGAGATTGTGTAAGGACCCCAACCAATGGACTTTTAACTTCCCAAGGTGGCGCAGAAACTTAGAATCATATAGTAAAACCATCTGCCCAACCTCAAACTTCTTGTTTCTAATGTGGCAATCATGCCAAGCCTTCTGCTTTACTTTTTCTACTATTTGGCTCCACCTGGCGAGTGATCGTCTCTCATCCAGCTTCATTAACTCATCAATCCTTTCTTCCAGCTGCTTGTTCATTGACTAAACCTCCTATGCACATTATTCGTAGAGAAGGAAACATAAATTCAACTAATAAAATAGCTTCCATGTGAACAACCAACTGAAATGGTGTGGCTTTATTCAACCTTTTATACGTTGTCCTGTAAGCCCATAATACTGCTGATACTTTGTAATCCCAATCTTGTCTTATAAAATCAAAAATTTTGGTCAGGGTATGACTCAGTATTTTGTTAAATGCTTCCACAGTTCCATTTGGTTTTGGGTGATAGGTCTTAGTCTTGCGACGAGCCACCTTGAACTCTAATAATAGGATCCTCATGGTATCATTCAAGAAATGCGTACCCCTATTGCTGGTCAAACTCAATGGGCATCCATACCTTGTGATTATATGTTCATCCCATAAAAACCTAGCCAGTGGTTGTTACTGTACAATCCTTTAGTCAGGCAGCTGCCTCTGCCCATCTTGCTCAAATAATCCATGTAGGTGATGACGTAATGTGACCCATTCCTATGCGTCGTTGGTGCAATAGGGCCTACAAAGTCTATTGCCCACTTTTTGAAAGGCTCCATGCTAGGGATAGGGTACAAAGGCATTTCATCTCTCCTTCCTAGTTTGCCAATGCACTGACAGTGGTCACACACTTTACAATAGCCTTTACAATCCTTGTACAGGGTTTCCCACCACAAACCTGCCATTAATATCTTAAGCGTGGTGGCATCACCTACATAATGCCCACCCACACTTCCTCTGTGTGCTTCCTCCATGATGGCAAGGTGCTCATGCTCTAATACACACTGGCATAAAACTTCATCGCGTCCCAACTTGTATAAGTCTCCACTGATTAACATGTAGGCCGCAACGCATATGGCCAGTTGGTTTTTCTCCAATGTATTCATTCCTTCCGTCGCCACACCTTTCTTTTAAAATATTGTAATCTCTTCCAAGACTGAGGGTGCATACCACAACCTAAATAGCTATGCATCTGATATTGTTTCCTCAATACTCTACATGTCCTCCCCTGAATCAATTCTTGATAGATGATCAGGCCCACAATTTCTTTTCCCAGGATTCACTACAACGGTGAACTCAAACTCTTGAAACAACACCCACTGACATATGCGCCCTTGTAGAATAGGCATTTTCACCAAATATTTTAATGCCATGTGGTTGGTGTAAAACACAAAGGGTGTTGCCAGTAGATACTACCTAAACTTGAAAAGCACATAGACCATCGACAATGCCTCATGCTTAGTTGTGGTATAATTCTACTCTGCTCGTGTTAGCTTCCTACTTGCAAAACACAGGGGATGATCAACAATCCCTTCACCTTGCTATGCAAGCACTGCTCCAATAGCAGTCCCTGAGGCATCTACATGGACATGAAAGGGCTTGTCCTAAGAGAGAAAATGTAATATTGGTGTGGTTACAAGCCTATCTTTTAATGTATCAAACACCCTCTATTGTGCCTCTCCCCAATGGAAGGAAATTTTATGTCTAAGTAGCTCCTCTAAAGGTGTGGTGATCTTGGCATACCCTTTGATGAATTTCTTGTAGTAGCTCATATGCCAAAGGAACCCACGCACTGCACTTTGGCTAGTAGGCTCCCCTAACCCCATAATAACTGCAACTTTAGTGGGATCTACCAGTAATCCCTCCTTACATATGATATGCCCCAATAAATTCCCAAAGGGTGTAGCAAACACACACTTCTTAATGTTGAGGAATATCCTCAACTACCTACACCTATCAAACATTAATCTTAAATTGTCACAATGGTCTTTAAACAAACCATACACTATCCAATCATCCAAATATAACTGAGGAAACTTATGGATGAAGTCTTAGAATTCTTGCACCACTATGCGTGAGAAAAAAATAGGCACATTCTTTAACCCAAAGGGCATGACCGTGTATGCAAAACTTCCACACTCGGTAGTGAAAGTCATCTTATCTTGGTCCTCCTTTGCAATCCGGACTTGGTGGTACCCTGAAAATCCATCCGTAAAGGAATAGATTTCATGTCCAGCGACTCCTTCCAAAATTTCTATAGTGAAGGGGGTCAGAAAGGGATCAATGACACAAAAAACATTCAGTTCCCTATAATCCATGAATATCCTAATCTGCCCATCCTTCTTGATGTTGATTACCATCTGACTTATCCATTCTAACTCTTCCACTACCTCAATGATCCCTAAAGCTATCATTTTTTCAATCTCTTCCTTAACCTTTACGCGTAAATTGGGATTCAATCGGTAGGGCCTTTTCCTAATTGGGCATGCACCTTCCTTCATTTTTATCTTCATCTCTCCCAAGGAATGGTGAATGCCTTTGAGCTCATGGTACTCGCGTGGGAGTAAATCCTCAAATTCACACAATAGATCAATGATCTTAGAAAATTCCTTCTCTGACCAGTAATCTCCAATAATAGCTTCATTACGTTCTTCTCCTGAACCAATGTTAACCTTATTAATCTTTAAGGGCTCATGGTAGGCGCACATGTGAGTATCTACATTTTCCACTACCTCACGTGTCCCTATAGAATGGTAGCTTTTTGATTCCTCTCCATCAATCACATACACCAACATTCCTTTTTCTTTTTCCAAACATGCGCACTCAAGCTGTAACTCTTCTATTTCCTCTAATTCTTCTTCAAAGCGTGCCTCCAATCCTGGTTCACCTAGTAATTCCAACAACCTATCTTCCATCCTGGCACTATCCCCCATGGTAAGGTGCTTGATACCCTGCAAGGTCTTATCAACTAATGGTTTGGTACTCCAATACTCAAAGGTTTGAATAAGGTCATTCGTGAGCTCTTTGTAATTCCTTGTCTGGCAGCATGTCTCAGAATGAACATACCATGCCCACGTGTAACCCTATAGTGTAGAATATAAATTGTGCACCCAAAGGGATGGTGGAAAAGATTCTGTTCCTTCTCTTCAGACCCATTCACACTCCTAGATGTGGAAAGAGGTAGGCTCCTTCCCATGGTAGTCCTTGATGATGGTGGGCACATTGCTCCTAGAAAATATGACAGAGAGAGAAATTATTATCTCGTGCCACTCCAAAAGGATCTACTAATGTGTAGCCCACCACTGAGCTACTGTTTCAAGTAGGACATAACTTAACATCCCCCTTCATTCTTTCTCATCCTTCCACTGAGCTTCCACTTCATGTAAAAAGATCTCAGGAAAGGCTCCTCCTGAATACTTGGGTAGTTATTTTACTCTAAGGTGCTGAACCATACGCGCCTTTGTTACCTTGGTCTCAGACCCTCTCAACTACCATCCCATCAATTCATAAGTCCCATGTGCCTAATTTTCACATGCTAGACTAGTGGTATCACTCACTGACTGAGCATCTTTAAACTGGATAACCCCATTAGTAGGGTGTATCATCTCTGGGTCTCTGATTGAGCACACATTTATCATGTATAGAAATTATTCCCCCAATGGTTCAATATAGGGTGTCGACTTCCCATCAAGTAGGGGTATAATGACCTATTCCTCCTTATTCTTGAATGTGATGTACCCTTTGTTGAACTGAAGGTTTGCATTTTTCTTGTAACACCAAGGGCACCCAAGTAGTGCTAGGAAATTGTTTGCCTCGGAAAGTGCCAAGACTTTGAAGTCCTCAGTAAACTTATCTCCCTAGATAGTGATATCTACATCCTTTAAGACACCAATGGGCATTACCTTAGTTTTGTTTACCATATACAACGCATTCAAAGATGGTTGTAATGCAGGTGTTCCCATATGATGCCATGCATCCAAAGTTAGAACATTAACCTCCACGCCTATGTCAATGAGGATATTACTAAGGAGCCATCCATCTACAACTACATTCAACGTGATCTCCTTTTCATAGTAAAGGTTGTGAGGGGTAAGGTTTGTGTGCAAGACCTACCTCTCATGCTCTCCTTCGGCACATGGTACCTTCTCTCTCAACCATGATCCAAGCAATGGAATGATATTCTCCTACCTTAGCATTTTACACACCTCCTTGACCTCATCCAGGTCATGCTTTGGTTCCTTGACTCTCCTTCCTTGTTCCTCCCTCTTAGATTTCTCCTTTAGACACTATATTTCCCCTTGTAGGCTCCGAATGACATCCATGGTGTCTTGATATATCTCCTTTTGATGCCTAGGGTCTGGATACTTTCTATGAATGACCTCATCCATTGAAATTGGGTTCTTCTATCTTGGTATCTCTCTTACATGTGTAGCTTCTACCCCTATTGTTACCAAGACATGCTCCAAACCTGGATCCTGTGTTACCTAAGGCATGCACTATATATCTTCCTTCTTGATCCTGACCATTGCAGTGCCCTTTTCCTTCTGGTGCTGTTGATTCATATGCTCAAGAAATTCCAAGAACTCCTCATATTTATGCTTCTTTCCACACCATGAGCACTGCAACAGGTCTGGGCATTCACATTTGTAATGCTATGTAGATCTATAATTGAAATAGGTTCCACACGGGAACTTACTCCTTCCTCCTCTGTGGTTACCATGACTACAAAATCCTCCTCAAAAACCTCTTTTGTGGGTGCCTCCATCTACGTGTTCCTCATAACAGTGATCACCGCCCTTGGAACTACTGGCAACACTAGCTTGGCACACCCCATGATCAATGGCCTCATGGATCTGATCAATGATCCTATAGTCCTTAGTATCATGGGTTGTAGAAGTACAAATCTTGCAGTAATAAGATACATTCTTCCTGATTGTGTACTATAGCAAGGGGCACCTACTCACATCATAGTCCTTATGAAAAATTTCACAATCTACTACCATGGCACATACTATCCTCTAGGGGCAATTATCCTTAACGTGCCCCTCTACCTCACAATCTGTGCACCAAAAATCACTGCAAATCTCATGGGCTGAGTTCACAGACAATTTTTCCATCTTCTTGGCCACAACAGAAATTTGAGCTTCCAATAATGGGCTAACTCTAGTATTAACACAAGTGATAGCTTTGACATGCAGGGCAGCTTCCAAAGCTTCATGCAGGTCTGTAAAAGTTTTATGAGATAAGGCCCTTCTAAAAGGAGTGATCAACCCTCCAACAAACCACTGAGTATGCTGTGAAGGGTGAATATCAT
>JAHRHJ020003782.1:0-117676 GCA_019776745.2 Taxus chinensis
ACCCTGCGATCGGCTGCTATCTCCTCAGGCCCTTCTGGAGGTGTTGGCCGGGGTGGTGAGAATGCTGCCTCGGCATCGATCCTCATATATGGTCTATAAGCCTGTGGTATGTCCTGCACAAATCCAAATTGTCGCCGCACGCGATCTATAGGAATCCTCTCATATTCACCTGGCCTATGCCCCGCGATCCACCTCAATCGCTCTACACCTCTCAACTCCTCAGCTATGTTTTCAGTTACCATATAGTTTCCGTATGGCCTCCAACAGATATCCGCAACCGTCACTCTCTCCCATACCTGCCTGTGTAATACTCAATATCACCTGTCACGGCCGGATCTTGCCTCTTGTTCTGTCTGGACCCATCGTCTGAATCCCAACCTCTGTACTCCTCTCGGTCTCTACCTGGATGGATCGGCCTATTGGTCGCACACAAACAATGTGCTCATAGGCCCAACAGTGTAATAAGTATGAGCAATCCAGTGTCGTCCTGTGATTTCGCCTACAAGCCCATAAACCCCTGTATAGCTCCGCCAAATATGCAGGTGCCCATGCAAAAGTCACGTTCCTTTCTATCATCTCCCAAATAACACACATCAATGCCTTTGGAAATCTTCCCCCTTCGCCCTCGGTAATGCATAATACCCTACCGCTATCATTAATATCACTGCTAACCTTGTCTCCTCAGGGTGTGCTGCATACATTACCCCATATGTGAATGACAAACCTCGCGTTGTGTCAAATCTCGTGCATATGGACCAAATACTGCTGTTATCGCTCCCCGCCCCGCGCTAGGTAGTGCCTGATATACTGGTCTCTCCTGTAATAGGGAGTCTCAAAATACGAAACACATCTTCCAATGTTACTGTCATTTCACCTGTTGGCAGATAGAAGGTATTTGTCTCGGGATTCCATCTCTCAATCAGCGCCTGTAACATACCATGGTTACGTGCGATTCGTGAATAATACGGATTCCACTTAACCCCAAACGATTTATCAATGTCCATTCCGCTGGTGTTACATCCGCTCGGATTCGTGACAACAGCGCTGGCACACTATCATTCATCCTCAACCCTGCCTCTGCCTGCATACACCAAAAAACAAACAACCATTCAATCCATTAGGGTTTTTCAAACATTCTGGAAATTCTCCAGTAACCGGTATCGTTATACATAACCGATATCGGTTCAGTAACCGATACCGGTTCTCCCTAACCGCTACCGGTCACTGTCAATTATATACACCTTGCCTAAAAAACAACCACCTACGACAATAATTTGCTCGTTTATTCCTTTCTACAACATACAAACATACCTGAAACCCCTGATTGCCTACCCCGTAAACACTCACCTCACCTGCAACCCTTGTTATCATGTTTTCTTTCTCATATCTACCCACCTACTCTCCCCCATCTTATTCACAAAACATGCAGTAAGTTAAATCACAAACAAAAATGATACCTCTTGGGTTGCAGCAGCTTGAGGTGGCCCTTGTCTTCCCTCTGTCCCTGCCTGCTGGATGCTTTTCTCCTCGTTCTGCCATGATCACCACCCTTTTCAACTTTGTCTTTGTCTTTCTGCCTTCTGAATCTCGGATCACATTCACTTTCCTTGTCTCTTTTTTTCTCCTTCTCACCCAAATCTCTCATGCAATTACCTGTCTCAGTCGTCAAAAAGCGTCGCGTTCGCGTATTTAACTTCTTGCATGGCTCTAAAATTAAAACTTAAGTTGCCACCCTAGCTTTTCTATTTTTAGAAAAGCTCATACCTAAATAACCGGTATCGGTTTACTTAACCGATATCGGTCTATCACTACCGATATCGGTTCCCTAACCGATATCGGTTACACACCTTCCTTTTTGAAACAGGTTTCTTTTTCTTCATTTTCTACATCTAAATTTTTGTCGCGCCCGCCTCTTTGCCTGCATAAACAACACATTTACCACATTTTGTTCATCCACCCACATATCATTACAATTTCATAAACATCATTTATTTTATACAAAAAAACAAACAAACCATCAACTACAGATACCAAAAAACTATCATCTATACATCATTTGGATCCAACTCATCAGTTACATATCACACAATGTCACAAAACCACCAATTATCACATAACCTGACATTCATATATACACACAAACAAACAAAAACATCAGCATCATCACCATCTATCAACATGTCAATTAAAACTCATCACACATTCTATATATTACCAACCATTAACAAATATTTAAAAATTTTTAAACACAGCATGTGGATCAAAACATCATCTATATATATATATATCCCAATTTTCAAAAATACAATGTGCCCTACATCGGGGCCTCTGTGATCTCATAATATACCAAAGCCGGCACGCAGGCCGCAATACCTACCAAAAATCTCGACTCGGCTCGCAGGCCGGTCTCTCATATCAAAAATATACTCGGCTCGCAGGCCGGTATCAAATGTACAACCCGTACTCGGCTCGCAGGCCTATATATAATAAATAAATAAATCAAAACAATGAATAAGTGTAGGCACACAGGCCTCTATCAATACAACCGGTTCGCAGACCGGTGCCCATGTCCCTATACAAAAAAACCATGTCGGGGATCTATCAGCTCTCCCCCACCGCCCTCGGCACCTCTCCCCGCTGGTCCCTGTGGTGCCTCTCGCCTCCTGCCCGTCACGGACACGCCAGCTGTGGCTGCCCCTCCCTGAGATCTCTGGCTGTGCGAGGTCTCTGCCCTATGCGCTGCATACGCCTGATACTCGACTCCGGTACTATCAAGAATATCCTGATAATAACGGGCCTCTGCTCTAACCTCCATATAACGATCTCTCGCCACTGAAGGAACTGGGGCTGGTCCCTGGCACCTAACACCAATGCCCCCTGAGCCTGTACCTGCACCTGTGGCTGTGGTGTGGTGGAGGTGTGCCTGGGACCTGTGCCTGTACCTGCAAAACCTGTGGTGGTGGTGGTTCTGGGGCTGTGGCTGTGTGTGCCTGGTACGGCTGCCTGTACCTGTACCTGCACCTGTGGCTGTGCTGCTGGTGGTGGTGCTGCCTGTGCTGTACCTGAGCCTGGGCTAGCTGCCCCTGTAAGACCCCTATCTGTGCCTGTGTGCAGCAGCCAACTGTCCCCTGTAATAGCTGCACCTGCCCCCGGAGCTGATCCCTCTCTGCAGTAACTGCAGCCAAGTCTGGCTGCGCGGGTGGTACTATCCTCGCTGCTCTCTGCCTAGCCCACCATACCCTGTATGCTCCCGTGCACCCGGCATCATCCACACCCTCACCTGCTGGTCTCTCCGCTACCCAGTCTGGATCCAAGGCTGTGGTGCTGGCAGTGGGGCCTCTACATCATCCCTCCTGTACTGAGGGAAGGGAGGTGGCTCGTCCTGTGGGCAGCCCCATCTGCCTGCGTACCCTCTCTAAGGGGTATCCGCTCGTACTCTCCCGGCCTCCGTCCTGCTATCCAGAATGTATACTGGATCAGGCGCAGCTGTACGCGGGCTCCTCTGCCAGGCTGGTGACCTCTGTAGGGTCTCCATACAATGTCTACTGCTGTAAGGCCCTCTAACATATGTCTATAGTAGGCCACATCCCGACCTGCAAAACAACTGCTCGTGGCTGGCCCACGACCCCCAACCACCTCTGAAATCCATATCGGTACACGACCTGTGGCCCTGGCTGCTGGGGGGCCCTACTGGCCTGATGCATACGATGTGCTCGTATGCCCAACAGTGCAACAAAAATGTAGAACAAATACCAAATCGCCTTTTCCGGCGATAGCCCCATAACTCCCTGTATAATTGCACCAGATACACTGGTGCCCATGTAAAACAGGTGTGCTCCTCCACCATCTCCAGTAGCACCCCCATCAAATGCCCGTGGGAAGCGGCCTCCCTCTGAATCCGGGAGGGCGAAGCAGGTGATCCCTATCATCATCAACACGGCAAGCCGTGTCTCATGTCTGTGTGCACGGTACATGTCACCATATCCAATGCTCGCGCTATGATATGTAAGAAGCGCGGCTGCATCCCCAAAAACCTGCAGTATGCTATCCATGGCAGTCTCTGAATCTACCTGGAAAACGGCCTCTAATGTGACGGTCATCTCCCCGGTCGGCAGATGGAACACATTGGCTGCCGGATCCCATCTCTCGATGAGGGCGACCATCAGGCTGTGATCTCTGTCTATCGCTCTGTACCTCTGGACCCCGCCAAGTCCCACCTCGCGCATGATGGCCCAATGCGCCACAGATATGTGTGGCCTCATTCGACTCAATAGTGGAGGCATCCTATCATCCGCATCGTCAACTGCTGACGTGCCTACAAAACCAACCCACATTCTTAGACCCACTCTTTATTATAACACCTACTTTACCATCTAAACCCCCTTTTTGTAACCCCACCAAATCTAAAACCCACCACCTCAGCACCTTTCTCCACCCCAAACTCTAAACCCAATCCCATCCCAACCCACCTTCACACCTAGACCCTAAACACCTAAACCAACAAAACTAAACCAAAACCAACCCCCCAACCAAACTCTAAACCCAATCCCATCCCAAAAAACCCACCTTCACACCTAACAAAAACCGAAACCCACCCTACACACAAACAAACCAACCCACAACCCCCCAAACCCAACCCATTCCCCCAACCAAACCCACCCAAAAAACCTCATCCCTAAAAAACCCCAACCTACACCCTAAACCAACCCAATCCACCTACACCCTAAACCAACCCAATCCAACCCACCCACCCCCACCCCAAACCAACCCCAACCAACCCCCAACCCCCACCACAACCCAACCACCAACCCAACAACAATCCCCCCCCATGAAGCCACCCCAACCCCACCGATACCGGCCGATGCGAAACCGACACCGGTTTCAATCAAACAGAACCTTACCTTTTTTTTCGACCGATGCCGGTCGCCTAGTGACCGACATCGGTCACTGTCCACTACCCGAGCCGAACCCGCGCACGGCCCCCCCAAAACTCATTTTTTACCTATTTCTACCCATCTACCCACCCAAAAACCCTAAAATTTTACACACCTAGCCGCCTTAGCCTATCTAACCTATCTACTACCCTCTCCCTTTCTCAAATTACCTCCATTTTACCCATTATTTCCTACAAACTACCAATTCCTACCCAAATCCCAAAAAACAACATAACTCAACCAAATCACACAAAATAAAAGAGTTTAGAACCTACCGGTACGACGACACGTCGTCGTCGTGGGTGGGATGGGTGGTGGTGGTCCAGCTGGTCCAGCCCCTCCAGCTCCTCCTGCCTGTGCCATGGCTCCAATCCTGATCTGCTGGGTCCCCGGCCAATCACCTGCTGCCTCCTCAACTATTCGGGCCCACTATCAACTCTCTCCGCCCAATCAAATAGCTCCACCTCACTCAATACCCCTACAAATCAACTCTCCACGTCAGACAAGTCAATTTGGATTTACAAATAACAAAAGTGACAATGACAGGCCGTATTTTTCTTTTTATAGGTTTTTCGACCTTAACCGATGTCGGTTTCCTTTTTGCCCTAGGAAACCGGTATCGGTCACTTGACCGATATCGGTCATGCAGAATCGATGTCGGTTTGATACCCAACTTTCACCCCCCATTCTTCGTCGTTCCTTTACTCCTTGCCTCTTTTTCACCAATATCGCCTCTGTCCACCTTTGCTACACACAACATTTGTTCACTGGTTCGGCCCGACCTAAGGCCTCAACCTACCTATTTGGCCCGACCCAAGGCCTCGACCCCAACCCACTTATTTGGCCCGACCCAAGGCCTCAACCTATTTGGCCCGACCCAAGGCCTCAACCTACCTATTTGGCCCGACCCAAGGCCTCGCCCTACCAATTGGCCCGACCCAAGGCCTCAACCTACCTATTTGGCCCGACCCAAGGCCTCAACCTACCTATTTGGCCTGACCCAAGGCCTCGCTCCACTTATTTGGCCCGACCCAAGGCCTCAACCTACCTATTTGGCCCGACCTAAGGCCTCAACCTACCTATTTGGCCCGACCCAAGGCCTCGCCCTACCTATTCGGCCCAACCCAAGGCCTCGCCCTACCAATTGGCCCGACCCAAGGCCTCAACCTACCTATTTGGCCCGACCCAAGGCCTCAACATACCTATTTGGCCCGACCCAAGGCCTCGCCCTACCAATTTGGCCCGACCCAAGGCCTCACTCTACTACCAATTGGCCCGACCCAAGGCCTCACTCTACCGTTATGGTCTGACCCATGGCCACCACCCAACAACTTGGCCCGACCCAAGGCCGCATCACTTCCATACCATACCCACAATAATTTTTTTTATCCATCCATCATGTACCTTGTGTTCAATCGAGCTCACCTGTTCATGTTTTAACATGATTAGGGTCCTTGACTTGATCTGTTGACCAACTTTGCCTAGACCTAGACCGTGACGTTTATCTCAACCAAACCAACCATTTGGTACTGCCGAACATGCCTAAACGTTCCTGTACCTCACCTGTTATATACCCTGGAGCTACTTCCTATGCCTTGGATACCAGGATTATATCACCCTTGTTTGGATAAACTATCGACCTTTGCCTACACATTGCTGGTTTGCTTGTCAAATCATGTACCCTCATCGTACTATTGCATTTCAACATGCGTTTGCTTCCTTAGACCTACCCCACCACCTTACCATCCTCCTCTCTACAACATATACCCTTTATCAACCCTATCCCTGCTTTCCCGTTCACTCAATCTGTGATAGATTTGAGGGGGATTACCTATACCCTTAACAGGAGTAACCACTTCATATTATTGTCCGTGCAGCTTTACAAAACAAGCTACACGATAATAAGGGGCTAATGTAGACACCAAATTTGTGTCTTACGACCCCTTGTGACCCGCATCTCATCTCGCAATCTAACCTCATTACCTAAACTTTACACAATTATTTATTAATTACCTTGTAATTGATAAATCCACATCACCTTATCCACCACCTCACTTTGCCACCTCATCATGACCTAGCCCTAACCCTAAACTAACCTAATTAAGACCTGTGACTTGGTCTAGACTCACATCCATAACTAATGCCTCCTTACTCGCACCCAAAGCCGACCTTCTAGCCACTTGACCAAGCCCGCAACTGATCTCTCGGGAGAAAAACAGGGAAGGCGGGCTATTTTACTAAAAATAGCCTACTTTTTCCTAACCGATGCCGGTTCCTACTCGACCGCCGTCGGTTACGTAACCGCCATCGGTTCCCTGTAAATGGGCTCCCCAAACCAAAACAACAGATCGGAATTTCATTTTGGAGATCAGTCGAAGGATTGTTGAATCAAAGGAGAGTCCAAAGCGATTAGCAGAGTCCAGAACTTCACTTGACCAAGCAGAGACGAGTGAAAAAACCGGAAGAGTTGGCAGCCAAGGAGATCAACTGGCATCTTCGTCAAAAACCAGTAAGTTACATCTTGCATGTCCTCCATTATAACATTTCTTATGCTTTTGGAATTACAGTCCTCCCAAATCCGTTTTCTGGATCCATTATCCAACGTACCATTGCCTCTAGCTGTCATTCTTTTGTTTCTAACCATCCCGTTTCCCAAAAAAAACTATCCAAAAATCAGCCATTACAAAACTCCACAACCAGCCCAGAAGATCCTAGAACCCACCGGTATCGGTTATCAGTAACCGCCATTGGTTATAGGTAACCGGCATCGGTTCCTTTGATCAAAAACCAGGAAAAAATAGCCTTTCCCCTACCCAGTTCAGCCAAGCAATTTAATTGATATTTTACAGTATTTTGTGTTAACTCATATCGGCAGGGGAACTGACCACCTTCGAAAGGAAGTTTCATATTTCCTGGGCCCAAGGCAGTTTCCTCATTTATTATCTAATCAAAATCTTGTGGTCTTGTGTTCTTATTTGCAGGTAGTCCTTCCAAGACAAAAAGGAGTTCTTCGCAGTCAGCCTGATCTTTCTCTACGGTACGCGCACATCATTTGACATTCTACAGGTATTCCTCCTAACCCTAACCTTATCTGTTTCTATAAGGAACGAAGCATTTTCGAGTGAAACAATTCCAATAGATCAGTTAGGAGTCATCCAATTTGACCATAATGCATCATATACAATTCTTTGTGCCATGTCCTCTGATTCTCATTAACCATATTTTTGATTATGGTCACCATGTTCTTTGTTGCTTGATTTAGCATGACCATTGTCTTGGGGGTAATAATCGGATGAATGAGCCAATGTGATCCCAAATCCATAAAAAAATTCTGTTAACTCATGTGATGAGAAATTGGAAGCATTGTCAGCAACAATCTTGTGAGGAATTCCAAATCGAACAATTATATTTTCCTTGAGAAAATTGTACACAGCTTCGGAGGCTTCTTGCTTGGCGCAGCTTCCACCCACTTGGTGAAATAGTCTATGGTGGTGAGCACATAATTATGACTGGTACTAGAGGTAGGATTTAGTAATCCAATGAAATCAATTCCCTATTTCCAAAAAGGTTATTCAATTACCACATGCTTCAAAGAAAGAGCTTCCAGCTTAGGACGACCAATGAAATGTTGACAAGCTTCACATTTGGCCACCCATTCTGTTGAATCTCGAAAGAGAGTAGGCTAATAATACCTAGACCATAAGATTTTTTAAGCTATCATGAAAGGAAGAGAAATGTCCTCCGCATGTTAGATTGTGAAAGGATTCTAGCAACCTTATCTACTGAGACTTATCAACACACACAAGAACACACCATCAATGCCCTTCTTGTATATACCATTATCTCATAGAATGTATCTTGCAAACCTTAATTTAACTTTCCTCTTCTCTTTTTGGCTCAAATGTGAGGGACATTCACCATAAGTTAAAAATAAAGTGATGTCTACATACCATTCATCAGTTGTGCTTATAAAAATCACCATGGGCAATTCTGAAGAAGTATCTTTAGTTTCTTTGCATTCTGTCTCAGACTTGTTTTCTGTAATCAATTGGCACAAGCCTCTTCCTTGTACCAACTTGGTAGGTTTGATGTCCAAGTAAATATTATTGGAATTTGGCTATCCAGTTACCCCTTTGACTACCCAACTCTTGCTGAATCAAAATGGACTTAACTGTAGTATCAGGAATGAGAACGAGAGTGTGAGAACTCAACACATAATACCTGAAATGATTCACCACTCTCACCACTGCATAAACATGCTTTTCAATTTGTGACATCTTCAATTCATGTTCCTTTAGTGGGAAGCTCATAAAAGCAATGGGAGCTTCGATTCCTTCTTCATTCTCTTGCATCTTGCATCAGGATGGTTGATGTTGTATGTGCGGAAGCATAGCTATACATGATGAAATCCTTCTTGAAGTCTGGGCATACCAGAATAGGAGTGTGAGAAATTGCTCTTTTGAATTCTTTAAAAGAAATCTTCCCTTTAACACTCCATAAAAATGGAGTTTTACCTTTCATCATCCCAAGGATATCCTTGGTTTCATTGGTAAATTCAGTTACAAATATTCTTAGAAAATTGACCTTTCCAAAAAAGGAATGCACCCAGTTTTTCTTGTAGGTAGGGTAAGGCTTTGGATAGCCTTCACCCACTCTGAGTCGATCTTGGTTCCTTCTTTAGTCATGATATGACCCATAAATTTTTCCTATGTTACTTTGAGCATGCAATTTTTTAGGATTTAATGAAATCCCATGACGCCTGTGTACCTTAAGAGCACCTGCTCCAGGTGATCGTAATGATCACTTCACTTCATAGAGAAGACTGTCAAGTCATCCAAATATACAACTATGACCTTGCCCATAAAATATCTAAAATATAAGTCCATAGCTCTTTGAAACGTGGTAGCTCCAACATTAATCAAACCAAAAGGCATCCTCTTGTAAGAAAAGGTCCCCCATGGGGTGGGAAATGTTGTTTTATGTTGATCCTCAGCAGCTACCTCGACCTGATTATACCCTGAAAATTCATCAAGGATGGATAAGATTTCTGATCCAGTGATAGTGTGTAATACTTGGTCCATGATAGGCAATGGGTAATTGTATTTCAATGAAGACTGATTAAGGTTCTGGAAGTCAACACAAATTTGGATCTCACCATTCTTCTTTCTGAGGAGGAATTTTTAGTAAGGATAATATCACCATTGGAAATATAATCCTTGCATCTAACATCTTTTTAATTTCTACAAGGATAGTCCCTGAGATCTTGGGTTGTAATTCCCTTTCTTCTACCTGTAAGGTTTAACCTCAGAATTCAAAGGGATGCTATGTTGCACATCATTGGGCTTGAAAGACTTCAGATCCACATATGACCATGCTAGGATGTCCATATATCTCTTTACGAGTGAAGTGAATATTTCTTTCTCCTCCAGAGAATAGATTTTCCTGATGTTTATTATCTGTGGTTGGTCAAAAGAGCCTAGATTAACTTGATCTACCTTTGATGAGGAAGCACCTTTAGCCTATCTTTTATCCTGAATAAAATGGTCATGTTTGTCAAACAGACCTTCTAGAGAGACCAACCCCTTCATAATCTTATTGCCTTTGAGATGGATGAAATCACCATCAATATCTTGATATGATTTCAAGATGGACTCATGAAAATCTGATTCTGATCCTTTAAAATAAAGCTCACTAAAATTATCATCTTTCTCAAGAAAATACAATACCTGTTGATCATCATTGAACACTTGCCAATGTGCTGCATTATCTAGAATACTCAGACGATACACAATTTCAATGGTATACGTGTCCTGTTTGAACTTTGGGTGAGGAAGGAGAAGATATGTAGACATGGATAAAGAATAAAATTTATCATTGTAATCTCTCAAGAATGCCTTAATGAAAAAAGCATCAAAGCATTCTATGTTTGTCCCTCACCTTGTTCCTGTAAAGTCTTAGGTGATAGTTTTTTCACCTGATTGATAGATCCCCCTTACTTGATTCACAATAAACTCGGCGTCTCCCTGCACTTTGAGATTTTGGATTCCTTTTTTCCTTTCCATTTCTAATCCTAATAACAAATATTTGTATTCAGCCGTGTTATTAGTATTGTCAAACTGCAGCTTGAACATGAAGGGAAAAATATCAAAATTTGGAGATATAAACCCACACCAGCACTCAACCCAGTAGTTGAACATCTCTCGTTGAACTCGAGGGTCCAAACAACATTAATATCTTCTTCCTTGACTTCTATAGAGGGCACCTCAGATGTCATGAATAATTTCCCAAGCCTGCATCTTCGAAGAGAATTTGAGCCTTGGGATCATCTAATTTAGTGACCAGGTACTTCGCTTGTGCTTCGGGGTGGAGGACACGAGGAACTCCATTCACTGGAATTTTATCTTTGGTCTAGTCCATATTGATCTCTCCTCTAACATCTTTGTAAAATTTCTTCCTAAGAGAATACCATAAGTAGCTGGGATATCAACAACTAGGATCATCATTTTTACTCTCTTTTTAGGGAATGCAACAAATGCAAACTGTGCATCCTTGATTTTTCCAATCAAGGGGACTTGTTTAGTTTCCATGGAGTAAAACTGCCCATAAGATTTAGTCAAGGTAATTCTAAGGGCATGGGTTACTTTCACGGGCATCATGTTATCAGAGGCTCCTGATTCAATTATGCAATAGCTGAGTTTTAAAAAAACCATTTATAAGTAAGGACAAATAAAACGGTTCAATATTTCCCAAACAAGTAAAAAACGTCATATTACTCTAATGTAAAGGCTGAGTGGGGATAGGAAAAATGCCTTTTCAAGATGAAGGGATAACAACCTTGCTTCTAATGAATTTGGTAAGTTTCTCAAATTACTCAGGATTTGATTGAAGGTACCCAACTTCCGACATTTGGATTTTAGTTTTCTTTTGCATGATCATAATGTCAAAGTGGTATATGAAGGAATGATGGTGGGCTTAGTTCTGGTTACACTGGTTTGAGCCTAAGTACTGGCCTTGGGGGTAGGAGAGAAAGAGAGTTAGAAGACAAATTTAACTTTTTAGTTGTCTCCTTTTAGTTTGCACTGAGATAGGAGAGCCTCTTTTTAGCCATAACCATAGGAGCTTCTTTAATTTTCTCCTTAGAGCCTTCAACTGGATTTTTTGGGTTCTAGGATCTGGATTGAGATTGAGTGAAGAATACAAATGACTAACCATCATGCTCACATTCATCTTCCTCCTATTCCAAGTACCCAATTCTGGAGTCACCAGCTAAATCGTCAAAAGATTCATCAGCATATTGTGAAGCTTCAAAAGCTTCATGGGAATCTTGATCTTCTGGTTCTTCATCTTCCTAAACTATTTACTTTTACTACTGCATTGATAGGAGGAGCTTCAATGTCTAGCCTAGTGGTAGTAGTAATCAACCAACTCCTATCTCTTGCAGGGGTGCCATTGGTATTGTTGAAATTCTGTCTAGGAATAGCCCGATAAGAAACATTGGAAACATTGGTCACTTGTTGATATATTTGTTTTTCTTCAAAGTGATCAAGTCATTGTCCATCTTCTGAATCATAGGATCAGTAGTACTCTGAGAAGAACTCTGATTTTTAGGCTTAGATGACTCTCTTCTGATCTTTCCAGCCAGAATAAGATCATCTTCTATTTTAGTGGCTATAGCTTGAGCAGTGGCCAAATTGGGAATAACAGACCTTCTTAATAAGAAACTCACATTAGGGGGTTGAGCATTGATGAAGAAACACTTTTAATTTTCAAGAGTGGGAACGGCTAGATCTGGAATCTTATGAATCAACTTGTTAAATTTGGATATGAAGTCCCGCATGGGTTCATAAGACTCCTTCTTCATATGTGTAAGCTATGCTAACAAGGCATGAGAATCTTCAGCTGGTTTGAACCTTTCTTCAAATACAGATCTCATGGTAGCCCAGTTGGTAATGCATGCATTTAGAAGATGGTAGAACCATTTTGCTACTACACCATGCAATGTTTCACCAAGAGTTAAACAAATACATCTTCATGAGAAAACTGAAGGATGCCACATGCGACAAAGAACGAAGCGATGTGTTCATCAGGGTGCTACTTCCCATCATCATTGAACTTAGGGATATTCTTATGTGACCGATGCAGTAGATCATGCAATGGTGGAGTTAGGGAAAGAGGACCAATAGCCACACCCCAAGGCACAGGTTGTGATGCCATCCTTCTGAATGAAGTGCAAACATGAATCTGAGTATCAGATAAAAATAGTGCACGACAGGTTGCAGAAGCTTCTTTTTCTTGAGGAACCTGAGTTCTTTGGATAGGTGAAGAACTTCTTCTTCTCGGCTAGATGTAACACTGTTGGGGGAAAGTCTGAAATTTTGTTGTTGCAGTAGATCAAAGAACGGATCAGTTTCACACCCCTAGCTTGGCTTAACCAAGTGAAGATCCTTCTAGCCAGCTTGAACTAAAAAATGGATCTTCCGAAAATAAGGAAAATACGGAGTCGCTAGACACCAATAGGATAAGCTTAGTCTTATCAATTTGTATATCCCTAGCGGAGTCACCAAAAACTGGCTGGTTGGATATTTGATAGATCAAAATGGTTATGAGGTTCAACCACAGTACATAGGATTAAATCCCTCCTCAAAGACAGGTGAGGCAGCCTGTTTTATTACTAATCTAAAACACAACAAAAATAATATATACAATATCCACACTATTCTAACCATTGGGGTTGGGATACAATCCCAAAATCCTTATCAACATGAAATGGAGATGTTACAAATTTAGAAATGAAATGGATTAGAAAGGAAAATTATTATAGATGAAATGGAGTGGAAAGGGAATGAGAGGAACGCATTTTATTTTAAGAAAACACAGATCAAGAAATACTTATACGAGTTTTAGATAATGAGTGTAATATTCGAAATGATTAAAATAATAAAGAACACTAAACAAATAATATCTTAAGATCTTGAACGTAAGAACAATCTCTTAAGATAGATGAATCCCACAACACAAAGTTTGCAAAATAACACCTATTTCTATTCTTCAATGATTAAAAAGAAAATACAAAGTTTTTCTTCTTCTTCACAATGGCTCTTAATATTCTAAAAATCTCTCCCTTTGGAATGCACAAGCATCCCTTATTTATAATAGTGAGAGTAGAGAGAAAATAGGATAAATCCTTAAAAATAGTGTTTTAACGAGAGTCCTATTTTTCTTTACTCTCACATAGGAGAACAAGTCAAAATTTGCTTCCTATGTGAGAAACGAAAATGAAAAATACATGACAATTTCTTGATAGAAATGACATGAAACATTATGCTTATTTTACTTTGTCGTCCTTATCTTCTTTCAGCAAAGCCTACTTATGTCAAAATTCTTGGAACTTCCGGATTATGCCCTGCATCTCATCTTCATCTGCCACACTAGAATAATCACTTACGACCTCACAAGTTTCCTGAGTGTCACTTGCGTTACCAGGAAGTTTTTCTTCAATTTCTTGTTGAGTTTGCTTAATGATTCGAAAACATTATCAATCCTTATGAACCTATCGATGGTTGTCAGATCAAAGACATAAGCTGGTTCATGCTGAATTAAATCTTGAATTTATTTATAGAGATTGTCGGCAGGTAGAATATTCGATATTTCATCCAACACCTTGGCGAAGATCCTGGACATCTCATCTTCTATGTCATTGGTGACATCAACAAACTGATCTCTAGATTCCCTCAACTTGTTGCAAGATTCACTAAGAATATTTATCTTGAATATGATGGCTTTGACTAGCTGGAAATGCTTATCCGCATGTGGAATGATTCGTTCTTCCATTAAGATCTGGGATGGAACCTGTTTTAGTGCATTGAGAGCTTCTAAAGTTAATTCAAGGTTCCTGAATTCCTGTGAAAATTCATCATCTATTTTTCCGCCATCCTTCTTTATTTCCTTTAAGGATTTATAAACCTCCACTATGTCATCTATGACCTCTCTTCATTGTAGGAGTAGCCTCTTTATCCATTCTTCAACCATTCTTCCCTTCTCGTTGATCTTTTCAATCATAGGCATTGATGAGAAATCAAACCTAATAAGAGTAGGGGTAGACGATGATGATGTTGACTAAGAAGGATTTGAAAGCTTGAGCAATACCTCTGTCAACAATTCAAATTTATTCTTTAGCACATCCCTGCTTACATTTGTTTCCTTCAGCTTTTAACAAAGCACATTCATGGCATCCTATGCATCTTGTTGTGCTCCTTCTGTTGTTACTTTTCCTAGATCAACCCTTGTAATCTGATAATCATTCACCACTATATCCTCCATAGTTTTGTTGGCTGCAGGAAGTAGCAATATCTCAAAGTTATGCCTTGAGGCATCCACTGAAACCCGTGAAACCATTTTGGGTTTCTTGGAAAATTTGGTTGGAGAAACCTTGAGTGAACTGAAGTCAAGGCTGGTAGGGGAACTACCACCTTCCTCTTCCTTGGTGTCTGATCAATAACCATTGAGGTACAATGGAAGAATTTGCTCCTATTGGAGGTTTTATGGTTGTATTTGTAGCTGGAGGAAGATTTACTTGTGGAGTCGTGATGAATGCAAGTGTGGTGACTATGGGAATAGACTCGGGGAACGAAGGTGTAGAAGGAGGAGGCATTTTTATAGTCATCTTAGGTCTAGTAGAGAGAGGTGAAAGGTCAGAGAAGATGCTGGCCATGACTGATGAGAGTGGTGTCCAAATATGAGATGAGGAAGATTGGGAGAGAGGAGGTAAAGAGTCTAAAGCCAAATCTTGAGAAGTAAGAGAAAGACTTACCTCCAATGAGCAATCATCAAAAGGAGAAACAAGAGGTTGACCTAATTCTTCTAAAGGGAGTTTTTCCTTGTTCTGGTGGAGGAGGAAAATCCATTACTTTAACTATTTGTGAAGGAATGGAAGATGATGTGGCTCCTTACATTTCTCCCCTTCTGACAAACTTACATTTTATCTACCTCTTGGTAGGGCTTTTATCCTCTTCTCTCTCTCCCTTGGAGGGTCCCACTTCTAGAGTAGCTATTTTTGAAAATCTCTTTTCCTTATAACTCCGTTCCCCAAGAAATGAGTCATGCCTTAGTAGAAACAAGAGTCTAAGTAGCTCTTTCAGTGATAGAAGATTTTTTTAGCGACAAACCAATCAATGGCTGGGAATCTGAGTTGTTCTCCATCTAACTATTTGTACCTAGTGTCTAGAACACTTTCATTGTTCATGGTTCATTCAAAGATATCAGCTAGATATAATCTTTTCTTCGGATGACAAATTTATCCTGAAGATCAACCAAGATATCTTCCACATGGGGCACATGTAGATACAAGGTTCCATATGACTTGAGAACTCCTCGGATGTCAAATCCCTCCATCATATTCATATGTTTCTTCAATTTGTCTTGAAGCTCGTGCACCACGTTCTTGGACTTAACCATGGTAGAACACATATACCTTCCAATGGAAATGGGGAAGGAGACGAAGGCTTTGTCCTTGGTTTGTTGGAATTTGTGAAAATCCAACAATTGTCTGACTAACTCCATGAGGATTAGTTTCTCACCCAGGAACTTGGGCAAATGGAAAGGGTAACCATAGAACCTTACCACCTAAAGATAAGTAAAATTATAGAATTACAAGTAGATGTAACCCCATTTTGACACTTTGGCCCAAGCTTCATCAGAAACCCTTCTCTTCCTCAGATTAGGATCCAACTTGAAAATGTTTTCATAGAAGAAGGTTTCATTCACCCTTCTATATTGGTCTTTAGACCTTTTTATTATCAGTTGAGGGAACTACCAATATATGTGTTCCATTTCTTGGTTTCCCTTTACATCTATCCTTGGGTAATTTCTCATGCCTGCTGCTGTATAGGTGACATAGGGGTTCATAACCTAGAACTATTGATCCCATTTTTTACATGTCTTCTCATTTGAGAGTCTATATCATCAGTTATTAAGATACCCCAATTAATCCGCATGAACATTCTTGCACATCTAGTTATCATCATGAATGAAAGTGATGGAGCCAAGTTTTCAAATGACAATTCTAGAAATGCATTGAAAATACATATCATTTTCAGATGCATGGGAGTTCCGAACATACCTCACACCCAAATCAGTTTAGATAATCGGGTTTTCTAGTTTTGGGGAAGTTTAGTGCACTGTATATTCTTGCAAGAAATATGCTATTTATGCACATGAAAACCTGAAAACCCAAAATTCGTACTTATCAATAGGGGAATTTTAAGATATACTGCCAACATCTAAATATAAATGTTTATCTAATTTAATTTGAGCTGTGCATCACTAAAACTAGATTCTAACCCTAAGCCTTATAACTTACATAGTTAAACCAAAATAGGCCTCCAAGATTTCAAACTTAAATTTTGGAGGGATAGTGAATTTTTTAAATTTTGTATAGTGTAGACTCCAACTAGCACTCCTAAATAATATCAAATAACCTCAAAGAACCATGACCACACCTAACAAACCAAAATTTTATGTTTTCATCCCTATATATACACTATATTTGATGCTCCTTCATCACTTAACCTTATTACATGGACCCATTGTTGAGTTACACCATTCCACGATGGATGCTGCATCGATCAAATTTGCACCATATTTGTACTTCAATTCTTCTCTTATTATGGATCCTTTAGCACATGCTCTTACACCATCAAGATCTCCTTTTCCATATCTAGCCTCCGTGAAATTCCAAAAAAGTTGAACATCGCTCATCTTATGCATTCTACTCAACCATTAGAACATTCATGCATTCTTGAATTGTGATGTATAATTATATGACCATATGATGTGTTTATCAAATATGATGTTTTTTGTTATTTAAATTTCCATAGAAGATCTCAAAACAACCTTGCACAAAATTTGATGAATGTGAATGATCATCACTAATATGGAAATGATACTCCCTCAAAATATTTCTATCTTCCTCTATGTTTTCAAGAGCATGAGTGAATATTATATGAAAAACTATGGAAACATGTATAGAGTTTTAGTATTGTGATTGCACTTCATTTTGTGGTTGTAGAGTATAGTTCTCTGAAAAATCAATAACTGACACAATGGTACCAAGAGGAAATTTTTCCTTGCATAACCTGAATTTATCATCTAACCATCTAGCTTTGTGTGTATGTCGTGTAGACTCATACACTATTTTCTCTCAAAATATAGTCATAAAATATGATACACTTATTTCTTTATTCACTAATTCACACCTCTTGGATTATTTACCATCTTTTGAAGTGTCTGCCACTAACTTATATTTTCCAAAACTAGCTAGTTCTTTTTCAATTACATGTGTATTCTTTGTGTGTATACAATTTTGCAAACGTTGCAAACTACCATGGCTATGACAAGTTCTTGAACTAAATAATAATTCATTAAAAAAATTTCCCTTCTTCTCTTATACGAAAAACACATGAGATGAAATCTCTTGCTGATTTAGATGGAGCATTTATCATACACTCTTACAAAATATTCTTAGTATGTAAATTAACACATATATGCCAGAAAAAATCATAATCCATAGTAAATTCAATATGGATCCTACAAAAATAAGTAGTATGTGGGTGATTTATTTTAACCTAAAAAGTTTTTTCCATTTCAAACTACCTTTGACTAATTTCTATTTCGGGATGAGTCTCTTTAAAATTATTATAAAATTGTGTTTTTGTCATATAAAAAAAATGGGATGTGATTCACGGTTTCATAAAATCAATTCTTCTTTTTAAAATGTTTTTTGTCATTAGGTGAGATCCTTGTATTATTTTTCCAAAATTCTTTAATTTCTGATTTCAACTCTTCAACTATGTCTTTGTCTTTACGTGGTAGTTGATCGAAGAATGCCCATAATTCATTGTTTTTTGTATATTCAATTCTTTCACATCGTCCAATTGCTAATATTGCTTTCCTTTTTATTTTTAGTGCACTACCTTTTTCCCTAATCAAATAAGATTTATTTATTTCTTTACTTACTATAGTTGATGTAATAAAACTTCGAGTATTATTACTATCTTTTGTAAATGAGGTTGGACCTATTGATTTGTATGCATTCATTATATTTTTTATAATAGATTTGTCAATTTTGGTCTTAGATGTTCTTAGACCAAATATCTTCATATTAGGTCTAAAATTATTATTTTTCATCATTTCAACAAACAATTGACATCTTCATGTTTCATTTTAGTTGTTAATTTTTTTTTCCATATTTGATTAACTTTTCTTCTACAAGTGCATTCACTAATCTTATTAGTCATTGGATTTAAAATATTTTCATCAATCTCAAGTAAAATTATACGTGTTTTACATAAAATCTTAATCTATGATTTCAATGGTAAGGATTGTTGAATATCAAATAAAAATTGTTCATTTTCTATTTTTTGTTCATCTTCGTAATTTGGTAAAGAGTGCATGTTTTCAATAGGTTGGTCATTTGGTGTAACATCTATGTTTAAATTTGGCACTCCAACATTCATTGAATATTCAATATTTATTGATTCAATTGGTTTTTGAGGATATGTTGCACTATCAATTTCATTTAGAGATGGCATACCTTCATCTCCATACATTGATTTCTTTTTTTTACGTATTTTTTGCACTCGCTCCCTTGTTTTATTTTTAATTCTTTCTTGGCTCTATTGGATGATAAACGGTTTCTAAAAAAATCTCCAATATGTGGTAAATACACGTTAAAAAAATTCATGCCCCTTTTATATCTATTGCCAAGTTTTTTTCTAATTCCTCGAGTTTTTTCCTTCATGGTATCCTCAAAAAAATTCTAAATTATCTTTATGATTATCACCACAAGACAATTGATGAAAAAATGTTAATGAGTGTTGGGAATATAAGAAATAATACAAAAAATACTCATATCTCTAATAATGCTTAAATATTTCACAAAACAATCATTTCTATAAGACCAAATATACAAAATTGTCAAGAAGAATAAAAATTTGAAGAAATATGCAGACAACAATTATTAGTGGAACTAAAATCATGGGTTTTCTTGGTTTTTTTGTGTTTAGATATCATTCTTAAACATGTTATAATGTGCTTGCATTATAACATGAGTGCGTTATTGCTTTAATGGATTGGAAATTGCCAATCCATAGGCTTATATTTGCATAAGATTTCCAAACCTAAGGTTTGGACTGTGTAATTCGTGACTAAATATATTTTTACAAAAAAACATAACAATTTCAAGTGTACACCCTAATTTCTCATGTGTTATAAAATATTATTCCAAAAAATAATACTATGACATCAAGATCTATTTTACGTTTGTAAAAATATAATTCTTTCTAAATTATGATTATTTTAAGATTCTCATCCTTAATTTCATTTACTAGTGTAGTCACAAAATCATGCACTTTAGACATTTATTTATCCTAGTCTCATACTACTATTTAGAAGGTTCTTGATGAAGAAAAGTACTAATTAACCCCATCCTTTGGCCACTATATTTTATTTTATTTCGTTATTACAAACCTTTTACACCCTTATGCCCAGTCAGATTCTATCATCCCCTGTTATTTTATCCTCATTTGGGGCACCCAGAATAGTACTAGGGTGCCCGTGGGCACCCCGGTCTCAACAAGGGTGCCCCGATCCTTCTATACTTTTCCTGCCACTCTTTAGGATCTTTCTATCCATTTTACATCTTTATATTTCGTATGGTCATACTTTTCGGGGTTAATTATGAAATTAGACCAAGAGAACCCTATCAATATAAAATTATGAGACCATAATGAGGGACATAACATCACTTACTACTATCACTCCATCTAGATTTGCATCCATATATTGCATTGGAGATCACTTACATCCACATAGCTCCATCATCAAGGCACAAGGCTAGGACATTTTCATGACACTTCATAGGGGGGGATTCTATTCTATTCCTTGCACACATTCTATTACATTTTCTACACATAGTTATTTCTCACTATTTCAAAAATTGTGACTGACACAAGAGAAACCTATGAATGTTCACACACACACACACTTGCACATAGAACTACATCGGATCTGACATCTAGTGCAACACTCAGTTAGTAAGTCCACCATTGTGGCCGTTACGGCAGTCCAACCCCTTCATATTCATTATTCTTTTTTAAGGTTTGATGTTTTTTTTAGGATCTTGCAGGTATTTTATTCAACTTGGAGTATTGATGACATTCAACTCAGGAAAACAAATTTGATGCGATACATAATGAGGGTTTAGGACCTCCTTCTGACCCTATAAAAATATTTTTAAAAGTTTTTCACATACCATATTACAAACTAGAGCACCCATAGGCGCCCCAGTCTAGCTAGATCCTCTAGATCCATCCTTTTCAGGACTTCTATACAGTCATTCCTACTCCTGATTTCTCTACTTACCTCTGCGACACACTCTGATAGACATATTTCATTAGCTAATTTCTTTCATCACTCTCTTTTTCATAGTACGGTTAGCATTTCCTTTTACATAGTTGTTTATCTTTCTTACATACTTCTTTGTTGCATTTATTTACTTTATTTACAGCTGTTCATATCTTAGATTAACCATCTATACACTACCTAGTTAGTACATTTTTAGCTAATATTTTTGGTGAACCTAACCTCTTATCATGGTTAAAGATACGCCTCCTTTATCTTCAATCATTCTACACTTTGATAGTTTTGGTTGTGCCTTTGTTGACACTCTAACTGATTCCTATGTTTATCCACATTTCCCTTCACTTATTCATCTTCCATCTTCTGACATGGATTATAAAGCTTTAGAAGACATTAATTTTTACTTATATGTGTACTAACAATCCTCATACTTTATCATGATTCTTAAATGAGGCACAATCTCCTCAACCTTCTTCCCTAGCTACGTCTCCTATCATTCATGAACCATAAGATGCTTCTCATTCACCTCCATCTAGTGGTCCTCCTACCTCACATATAGATGACTCTCTTGATGCAATCTTCAATCTTCCTTCATCTTGTGTTATTGGGCCACATAACTCTGAAGCTACTATCTATATGGTTGATGTTGTTCCTTCCACTTCATCATCATCTCCCACTATTACAAATGCTATAGTCCCTTATGCAGGATCCATTCCATACCACTTTGTTTTCTCACCCACTCCTCCATTGTGTGTTCCTTATCCACTATCACTAACTCCCTTTACTTGCACACTTTTTATAAGTAATTCTTATTGGAAACACATACCGCTTAACACTTTCTGTGATGCTACCACTTATTCCTATGAAGGGCTTCTTTAGCTTGGTTTTGACTTCGAGGACCTCCATTGTCTCTTATCTTATCCACATATGTATCATGGAAATTTTATTATCATAGCTACATATGGTCTTCACATTTTCCAACTTGTTTTTCACCTTGCACTTTATCATACTTCTTCTCCAATTACTCTCGGTCACTCTTTGTTAGATTATATTGGAGGCACGCTTGACCCACTCATAATTATATAGCTTTTCCTATGCCATTTAGTACTGTGTGTAATTGTAATAGCTCCTTTATTTGTCACTCACCTAATTTTACTATCTGGTATGCTCATGGATGTCCATTTCCTCCCTTTACCAATGAACAATATGCCATGGCAATGTATAACTTACATGTTCATGGTTATCTAAATGACCAACCAGAGATGATTTCTTATCAGGTTTCCCATGTTGTTCCATATTATTTCGATAATGACCATGACGATATTCTTGATGACTTTAAATGATTTTCTTATACACACTTTGGTGGCATAGAACTCCACTCCCCCCCCCCACTTCATTTTAACATAGTCATCATCATCATCTTTTACATTCATTGCTTCACATGAGGAATATTCATCACATGCGTTAAGCATCATTACCCAAGGATACACTCTAGTGCTAAGGTTCACTCTTTCCTGTATAGGGATTATGACACATGAACCTCACAAACTGCACCTTAATACCATACATATCCCTAGCATATTAGTATACATACTACCTTTTACATTTTGTCACCCCTTTGTATATCACACACTGATCATTTACGCGCTTTACACATTACATACATTCACCATACACATTACATAAACTCACCATATACATATTTCTAGTCCTCATACCTTGTACTACATTTCTCACATGGTTATCTTCATCATCATGTACATTTACATTGTCTACCTTCCATTTTTAAGCATATTCCTTGCATATTGTGTCTCCTTCTAGTTGTCATCACATTTACATATCAGGCTTGTCACTGATATACACTATGATTTATTATCTTCATCACCTATCCTATTCATCTTATATATTACATGATATTACATTCAATTATACATTTCCACACCGCATGTATTTACACTATCATCTATGCATCTCATATAGGATGCATATATCTTTCCATTAGAACTTTTCTTACCATATTACTAACATCATACATACTATACATTACACTATAAGCATTACACATTGCACTTCATCACACATTCTACATTTTGTTTACAACATTTTGTCATTTGTGTTTTTACACATCATACATCATGCTAGCTAAATACATCATTGTCTACGTGCCTTGCATCCTACACTATTTATTCTACACACTATATTATTCATTAATATACATACAACATATACTACACAACGTATTTTCACACATATTCTACATATTATACTAGTATTCATCATATATGAGTCTAGCATTACATTACTATTCTATCTACATACATTACATATTTCTCTTTGCATTATACCTTACACATTATACACGTCTAACATTGCATTTTATATAATATATGCTCTTAACCACACTACATCTATTACATGCTACAATATACATTGCATTACTATACATCACATATAGTCACATGTTCTATTCACCTTGCATTTGCATATTTACACATTCCAACTGTCACATGGTCAAAATTTATCATTACATATACTACATTCTCATCTATGTGCTACACTCACAACCCGATGAAGCACTTTAGTTCCTCGGTCCATAATTGAATATTGAGGTTTTACAAATCAAATAGACCTTACACATTTACTACTCGACCTTTCACCATGCAACATTCCTTGGCTAGTGGCATATGCTTTAGGCTAAATCGTCAACTATTCTATTTTTTTGTAGTGGTATAAACTTTCAGTTACATCATCACTCCCTACTATTCATATCATAGTGAAATATGCTCTAGGATAAATCATCACCTATTCTATCATTTTCTATTGGTCAAAACCTTAGGTTACATCACTACACCTTCCTTACATTTTGTAGTGAAATACACTTAGTGTTAAATCATCACTCATCCATTCATCTTATAGTGATATACGCTTATACTAAATCATCAATCTTACATTCATTTAGTCATGATATATGATTTGGGTATAAGGCTCATGCATAGATCATTTCTAGGTCACATCTCATCACCATACCTACACATTCCTCATAGCGCGTTAGAAACAACACACACTATTCGACCATTTCCTGATGGCACACTCTTGTTTATGATTCATTATTGACTAATGAGGGGGGGAAATGAACCTCAATGCATATAATTTCATTCACTTAGGGGGAACATGGCTCGTATCATCCCACTTTGGATTCCATTCCATCTATCAACAACATATTGCATTATCTTAGGGGCATTTACTCTTGTTTACTAGTGCTTTATATGGTCACTTTACTACACATGTTAGATTGCTTTCTCATATGTCATTATCTATACCATCCATACATGCAAATTCATGTATTTGTTTATTTGTGATTACAGATATAGATCCTTCACCCTCAACATGGATGCTTTCCTTCTACCCTTCTTACACTGGTCGTTGTAAGCATCCACATTCATATTTCACAGGTGCTATTTTTTCATTTTGTACTTAGCACTTTATACTACTTGGTTATTCGTGCTTTGACATATTGGTTATTTTTCTAACATGCTGATGGGTGATCCATATGTAGCACTTTTTTTGTAGGATTAAATGTTTCCACGACTACTTCTTTCTCATTGTTTATTTCTTGTATATAGGCCTTGCCTTATGTTTAGTGTGCACACTTGTTTGTTGTTTGTGGTCATGATGTCCCATGTTTTTGACCTGATTTGTGTGGCTTACTTGACTTCTTACATTTTTGTACTATTGTGCTTAGTAATTTTTACATTTTCTGTGTACTTTACACTTGTTTTATACATGCATTTGTTTTCATACTAACACTTGTTTTGGCTAGCCATCATTGTTTGTGCGCACTTTGGTTTATACCAAGTGCAATCCCTTCCCCATACAAGGAAGATTTAAATAGTACATGTGGTTGGTCCTCTTTTGGGGCTGCATTCTCCTATCAATGATGTCACATGCACCCCCAAAGAGGAGGGCATCGGTTTTGGCTTACATATTAACATTGTGTATTTACACTGATTCAGTTCAATGCACTTTCCTCCCTTGGCATTGTGGGTTACATATAGTGAGTGGGTTAAAACCAGTGTATGAACCCCATACACAGTGGCTTGTACAGGACATGGTTTCCTTAACATTTTGGGAATCAATTATAGGCTTGGAGGTTACATTGGGTTTGTCTCTCTAAACTACTTCAGCCAATGGCGTCAGATCACCCAAAAAAAATGGGACATACAAAGATCTCTACACACATTCAGGGAAGAGTTTAGAGCTTGGAGGAAACAGAGCATTTCATCCCTACACTTCTTCAATTTATGGCGTGAGATCACCCCAAAAATTCATATTACATGATATCCTTCTACAATTTCTCTCTCAACATGGATCACATGCACACATTCCATTTACATTTTCCATTTACAATTGCATATTTTACATTTACATACACATGCATATTTTACATAGCATTTTTATTCTTACATACATACATATTTGACTAATTGATCATTTTCTCGTTGTAGGTCCGGCCGTATGAGAAACAAGTAGTCAAATAGGGGCAAAAAAAACAACAAGCAACAAAAACAATGTCAACAACAACATTCCATGACAACACACATGATTTACTAACCATGTAGGTAAACTGCACACTGCAATATCTACACACACATTCCAACCTAGGTTCACTCTCATCACTTTTTCTTTGCACATTTTTCATCTTTATTTTCCACGCTCTTCCATATTTTTATCATTACACACTTTTTCTAGTTCTTTGGAACCCTTCTTCATCATTCTATATTGGCATCAAGTACGCATCTCTATCTACTTTATTTTACTGAGATTTCCACTCACTAACATAAAGTGGGGGGGAAAAGTAATCTCAAAATTATGCACTTTATACATTTATTTATCCTGGTCTCATACTACTATTTAGAATGTTCTTGAGGGGAAAAAGTACTAATTACCCACGTCCTTTGACCATTTTATTTTATTTTATTTCGTCATTACAAACCTCTTTCACCCTTATGACCAGTTAGATTCTATCATCCTGTGTTATTTTAACCTCAGATGGGGTGCCCAAAATAGTACTGGGACACCCCTAGGTGCCCTGGTCCTACCAGGGGTGCCCCAATCCTTCTAGAGTATTTCCTCCACTATTTGGGCTCTTTCTATCCATTTTACATCTTTATCTTTCTTGTGATCAGTGTAGACACAAAAAATGCACTTTAGGCATTATTTAGCCTAGTCTTATACTACTATTTAGAGGGTTCTCAAGTGAAGAAAGTAGTAATTAATCCCAATTTTTGGCCATATTATTTTTATCTTTTATTTCATCATTCGCGTGTATTTTCCTACACATATCCACTTATTTCAAAATTGTCTAGTCATTTTATCCTAAACCAGAGCATCTATGCCTATACTGGGGTGCCCCAGGGCATCCTGGTCCCACCTGGGGTGCCTTGATCCATGTTCCACTTTCCCACTTCTGTTTTGGGTCTTTCTATCCATTTTCCATCCTTATCTTTTTCCTAGTCATCCATGTTAGAGTTAATTTTGAAATTAGAACAAGGGGACCCTATCAATACAAAGTTATGAGACCATAATGAGGGTCCTAACATCACAAAATACTATTAATCCATCTAGATTTGCATCCATTCCATCACTTCCATCCACATAGTGTCATGCATCGAGGCTAGGATATCTGCATCAACACACACAACATACGGGGGAGGATTCTATTTGATTTCATGCACACATACTATTACATTTTCTATAGTTATTATTTCTCGCTACTTCACAAAGTGTGACTAGCGCAAGAGAACCTAGGGCATGAAATGCACACACACATACACACACCAGAACTACATTTGGGTTTGAAATGCAGTGCAGTGCTCAGTTTAGTAAGGCCACTATTATGGCAGTTGAGGTTAGTCTAACCCAATCATTTTACATATTTTATTTTTAGGGTTTTGATACTTCTTTTCCTCTTGTAACGCGTTACCTCATCTTGGATTATTTCACACAATTGAAGAAAATTAGTAGATCCATTATGATAGAAAAATAATATTCCAGTTCATCTTATGACCCTAAAAAAATCATATTCTTAGCTTTTACAGAGACCAAGGTACCCTGAGGTGCCCAGTACCTTCGCAGGTGCCTCAGTCTATTTAGATCCTCTAGATCTTTATTTTTTGGGGACTTTTGGGTGATCATTCCTACTTATGGATTTTACTATTAGGCCTATAACAACTAGACACAATCTTCTACAATTATCTAAGTCATTTCTCCTTACATCTTTACATATTAGGGTTTGATTTTATTTACTATAATTATTTAAAATCATTTCCATATTATCTTAGCGCAGTCTACGGATTTTTAGTCCTCATATATTAGATTAACTAGTTGATATACTTCCCATAATATTAGTCTTATTTTAGTTAATCATTTTGGTGAACCCTACATTTCTTCATAGCACATTCTAGGGATTTAAGTTTAACCATTATGAATTTTCCTATTTTAGAATTGGCTAATGGATATTTCATATGCTATCAAGTAATTGAATCACACCCATAGATTATATCCAACATGGAGTCAACTCTATGCCCATGTTTAAATCTCTTAAAAATATCTCCCATAACACCATGGGGAGTTGGTCTCATATACGAACTATGAATATTTTCCTAAGTCTTCAAAAATGTCCTAGTTTAAATCCACCATGAATTCATTGGGGGCCCTCTTAATTTTATGTTAGCTGATATACTAATAGACATATCTAAATTTTTGAGGAATATTTCTCAATCGAACTACTAGAAAAGGGTTGTTGTTAGCTCATCCCATGTTATGAATGGAAGCATGCCTCAAACTACATGTACCACTGAAGCGACTTAATAATGTGTTTAGTTTGGAGATAGCAGTAAATCCTAAGTACAACATACTTCAATAATAAGAACTGAACTTATACACACATTTGTACACCTTATGGATATGATATATAGGGGTTGTAAAGGTAGTCATTAGGTGAAATATGGAATACTCTTTAGGGTAGACATTGATATATCATGTTCCAGAATTTAAATCCAAGTGATTACCACCATTGAGGACTTCAAATTCAAAGGGGACTTTATGTTATTTGATTGCGCCATGAAGGAAATGGCCGTGTACAGTTTCTGATAGAGAAAGATAAGGGTCTACTAGGAGGAAGAGTGTAAATACTTTTAGCTTGAAGGCACATTTAAAAAGGATCTCAACAAGGATTGTTAATCTATTACACTAATGATGAATTCTGGAGTTTAATTGCATTTATAACATGAGAGTTGCATAATGGACTGCAACATAAACAATCTTGTCCAAAGTAGAATTACTAACTTTTCCAGAGCATGTTTGTATGTAATTATTCTCATTTGGTAAAATGGTCAACTGAGCTAGGTGACAATCAGAAGATTTGAATCCTCTGAGTCAAATATATGTGTAGAAAGAAGCCTCTAAAGGCAGAATACCACCAAAATCTCTACACCAATATAATAGGGAATGTTTATGCAGATTTGTGGTAGAAATATAAGAGATTTTAACTATCCCAATGGAAGTGCTAAAACCAAGTTCACAAGGAATTTACACCATTGTTGAATGTGAAATTCAACATACCTAGGGAAACCATTAAGAGACCTCCAAGGTGTGGGACAATGGATGTCTTCAGAATCTAAAAGCTTATTCTAGCAGAAGGCCACCTTCCTTTTATGCTCTAGGATTCCTTGATAACTAACATATCCACTTATGTTAAAATGCAGAACATATTTTCTAACACCTAAACTAGGAATTGAAATGGACTTCAGGGTGAGAGAAGGGTAATTTAAAATGCTGATTCTAGGAAATTTAAAGGTGATTGCAGTGAAACAAATTAGAAAAACAGTTGACTCATGCATACTAAATGTGCTTTAGGTTGTACACACACAGGCACAGGTTCACACACAGAGGACATAACTATCTTGTTGAGAATATGGTTAATAAAAAATGTTCAAATCTATGGCAATCCCATGACCATGGGGACTTAATATTAACAACTCAATAAGACAAATATGCCTACATAATCACATTAAACACTAATGGAAGCATAATCCCAATGTGTAAAGGAATTATCATATAGCATTAACAAAATAGATGCACTTGGGTACCCTTCTAGAGTCCTATAGCATGACGAATGGAGTGAAATGATTCCAAAGTAAGAAAACTAGTAATTTGAATTCAATATTCCTACATCTCACCTACCACCTATCCTGCACATACTTACACCTAGTCTTTCCATCAAATCACATCCTTAATCATCATTAATCAACCTAACCTAATACTAATCTAATCACATCCTCGCACCTCTAAATCTAGAGGCTTCTAAATCTAGAAGCCTCTCTAACCATCTCCTTCCATTTTGAATTTTTAATTCAATGGAAGCTTCTTCCCTCCATGGATTTTGAATTTAAATTCTAGAACTATCCATTCTAGAATCTTCCAATCCTCTCAACAATCCTCCACCATTGGTCCTCATCCTACTTGGATCAATCTTGGCCCTCCAATCCTCCAACAACAAACTATAAATTTGAACTCTCATCCTCCATAACAACTAGTTTTGAAGCTTAGAAAAATCTTAAGAATCCATATCAAATCTTTGCCATTTTTATCACTCAATCCAATTCATCATTCATCATTCATCATACAATCAATCCTTCATCATATTCATTAAGAAATCCAAGCAAGATCAAGGGGAGGTGTTGCCCAAGTGACTCCACACAAATATGAAGAATGTCCAAGAGCAACCAATCAAGCAATCAAGAGAAAATCCAACCAATCAAAGGAGGAGTTGTATAATCTTGCAGGTAAGTGCATGTATTATATTCTCCTTCCTTTCCATTTTGCTCTATTTGAGGTAGGTAAATAGTAGTGTTAGTTTGGGATTTAAACTAGTTTATTTCCTATTTTGTAGATTGCATACTAACACCATTATTTTGCTTATAGCTAGAATTTGAATTTAAACATCTATAAATACATAAGAGATTAGGTTCATCTAATCATCAATAATTTACCAAGTAGTCTATCAAATAACATGTTTCAAATTAATTTCATAATTTTTTTTATCAAATTGTGTTTCTCTATATTTTTTGATGGGTTTGATAAATCTAAAGGGCCAACACTAACCCTACATACACAAACCTCCAAACCAAACCCTTATCAGTTTTAGTCTTGTAGGATTTTCCCATTTTATAAAACCAAAAGTCAGAGTGCACAAATTCAAGAGAGGATATTTGTGAGGGCCAAGTTTTCTCAAATTTAGTTTACATTTCATTTGTTATGTACTCATCCTCGCGATGACACATATGTAGTCATATTTTTTAAGCATAGGGTGCCCATTTTGTTATTTTGATGATTAGACAATTTGATTCTATATATGATGTTATAAGCAGTACTAGACAAAGTACAATTTGTATTACATATATTTTGAAGAGTTTCCTACTCCAGCTAGTTAGCTATTTGGGTTCAACATTGAGTTCTTTAATCATGATATACACATGGAATATTGATGTTTATGAGTTTCACATGTGATTGTATATCTTTCAAGATGCTTGGATTTTTGTTGTATTGACTATAAAATTTTACTTGTTTTTGCCATATCAGGGATCGAACATTTTCCACCTGTCTATAGACACTAAATCATGCACCTAGGTACATTTTTATGTCCTAAATATGTACTAACATTCATATGATTCCTAAGTAAGAAAACTAGTAATTTGAATTCAATATTCCTACATCTCACCTACCACCTACCCTGCACATCCTTACACCTAGTCTTTCCATCAAATCACATCTGTAATCATCATTAATCAACCTAACCTAATCCTAATCTAATCACATCCTCGCACCTCTAAATCTAGAAGCCTCTCTAACCATATCCTTCCATTGAATTTTTAATTCAATGGAAGCTTCTTCCCTCCATTTAAAAATTCAAATAAACCTTTAAATATTCTCTAAAATTATAGAATTATCCATTCTAGAATCATCCATTTGTCTCATCAATTCTCAACCATTGATCTAAATCCAACATGGCTTAATCCAAACCATCTAATCCTCCACCCACAAGCTATAAATCAAGCTCTCCTTCTCCATGAGAGCTAACTTGGAAATTCATAAAAATCCTCTACTATTTATTCACTCAATCCAATCTAATCATCCAATCTCTCATCATCTTGATCAAGAATTCAACAAACAATCAAAGGTAGGTGCTTCTTAAGTGCATCCACAATAAAATCTGAAGCAATAATCAACAATCAAGGAGCAAATCAAAATCATCAAAGGAGGAGGATTCCACTTGTAGGTAAGTATAAGTGAATCACTTTCTTTTCCCCATTTTAATCCTTGTTCAATCTGAGGTAGATGAACTATTGTGTTAGATCTTGTTTTGAATTGGTTTTAATAAGTCATTTCATTTTTAAATGCTAACACAATTTTTCATCTACACAGTTGATAACAAGTTGTACCTAGAATGTAGCAATGTAGTAGTATGTGTGGATGTAATAGAATAGAATTTCCCTTCCTATGTTGTGTATGTAGAAGTATGAATCCCTTTTCCCTTGAAATGGATGCTATATAGATGTATTTAGAGTAATTTAGTGCCTTTGGAATGCAAGCTTAGGTGATGATAGTAATGTTAAGTGCTTGGTCTCCATTTGAGAACTTAACTATGTGTTTACGTGATTCCCTTGTTTGAATTTCATAATTGACAATTGGAAGGCTGAACCATAAGTGAAAAAGATGCCCAAAGAGACCAAAATGGAGTGAGAAAGGTAAGAAAGGGTCAGGGGTTTTGAGGAGGAGAAGAGCACCTTGGCACTGTTGTCTTGGTTGGGTGCTGATGTACAAATCCATGTAATTTAAACAAGTAAAATTCTGATTGGGCTATAGGGTGCGTAAGACCAAATAGAAAACAAGAGACAAATAAAATATGCCAAGATAGTTGTCAACCACTAGTTTTATTTCTTAGGAATCATGTAATACTAACATGATTTTATGACCTAGAAATGTACTCAAGTGTGTGAAAGTGTCTACATTTGCCCCCATTTTATGTTGTTGAGTGAATAATTGATAATATAAATTAGATAAGATATGTGTACCTTATGATCCTGTAGAGCATGTGGCAAATAGTGTTCTGAGTGGATAATTGAAGTGTGGAATGATTTCAAGTGAAGAGTGGAGACTATGAAAGGAAAGTGACCCTAGAGGTGTAGTGTACATATTACTCGTACTTGTATTTGTATTTGTATTTGCTATTGTAGGATACTTCTTGTTGCGTATTAAGGATAGACCTATAAAAGAAGAGTGAAAGATTAGTCAAAGTCATATATGAAAAATATTAGAAAAGCATGGAAGAGTATGTAAAAGTGTATAAAATTATTGGTAAAGGAAAGTGTGCACCTGATGTAAAAGAGTGTAAAGGATAGAAAAGTTTCTAAAATGTTGTGAAGAGTGAGTTTTTTGGGTGATCTCACACCAAAGAGAAAGTATTGGGGAGAGAGTTCTAGTTTTAATCTCCTTCCATGACTCTGTCCAATAAGCACCATTGCACATGGTGCATTTTAAATTGTTCATGTCATTCCTTTTGTCTTGATTTTTTCGAATTAGTTTCGATTGTACCGATTGAAGGAGATAGAATGAATTTTGTAAATAAAGACATGTGTATTCAACTATATAATTATTCTAAAGAATTATGTAAATTGTGTTGATATGAGAAGAAGACTGTATCTTCCCCTAGGACATTAATTCCTAAGAGAGGTCAGGAGCACCCAGGTGCTAGTGTTTGATTCTGGGTGCTAGTGTTTATAATTTATTTGAGGTCCAATTCATTTTCTGGACCATTTTGTGACTATGTTCCTGTGTGTTGTTTCTATATTTTTATGTGTCATGTTGTAGCTTTAAGATGTTGAAAGGGTGATTTGTTCACCCAATATATGCCCCCTTATTTTGGGTACATGTAACGATATTACAAGAATGCGGCCCAAAGGAGAGAACCTGATGGTTTTCTGAAGTGGATACCTATAGGGGGGGTAGGCATGTACATGTTAGAAACCAAGGTATATGCAAATAAATTGGCTAGTAACATGTGTTAATAGAAAATTTAGTGAGCATGTAATAAAAGAAAATGTAACAAGAAAGTGTGCAAACAAAGTGGGCCATGGAAAGTGCATTTCAAACATATGACATTGCTCACAATGTCACAAAACAATCAGGTCCAAAGCAGCTAAAAATATATAATGAAAATACAATACATATGACATAGGCTAAAAAAATAACATACAATGGAAGAAAAAGATCAAGAAAAATGTGTCAGATAACCATGGTGGCATAGAGTCTTGCAAGAAAAATGACACACATGAAGCACCCGTTATCATATTAGAAAGATAAATAGTATGTCAAGGCATGTATAAATCATCAAAATAGTAGAGTAACATCTAATGAGAAATAATGCATAATTTTGCAATAGAACCTAAAGTGTGTAGGATGTGAGAGTAGTAAAATTATATGGCCACAGGGGCCTCAGTGGGACAAGTAAAAGGTACAATGCCAAACATCATTACAATGTGTAAGAACCTGTAATAGATCTGCATTCATCGAAAAATACCAAGTGAACATGCATTTGTATATATAGAAAGATGATGACATACTAAGAATGCATTCTAGCATGGAAAAGAAATTGTAACATGTAAATAGGATAAACTAACAAGAGAAGATGTAACTAAGATATGCAAGTGTATTGTATGAATGTGATGGAATGGTATGCAAAGTGTGAAGATTATAAGAGCTATGTTCCTCCCAACGAATGTGTATGAGATGAGGTTCATTTATTAAAACAAGAGTATGTCATCGAGTAATGTATGTAAATAGATGCTAGAAATATGTATCATGAAGCAAAAAGCATGAAGTGTGAATGATGTGAGGTTCATTTTAGAATTAGACCCTTAACAATTGAATATGAACTACCACGACAGAGAGAAAGAGATTTAGGGGCATATGATACAATGCATGTATGAAAAGGTATGTGTGTGTGTAAAAGTACTAGTGATGATGCATGAAGCGTAAAGTATGGTAGTAGACATAACATAAAATTTATAGTGATGGAAGAGGGGGGAGTGAAATTCCCCCCAAGTGTTCCAATGATGGAGATTTGTGTGATTATGAACCATAGAACAAGATTGTGTCATCATGTATGTATGTGAATAGATACTAGAAAGATGTATCATGAAGAAAAGAGAGTGAAGTGTGAATGATGTGAGGTTCATTTTAGAATTAGAGCCTCAATAGTCAAGTATGAACCATGGAACTAGAGTGTGTCATAGGGTAATGACAATACAATTCGTGTATCAAAATGTATGAGAGTGTGTAAAAGTACTAGTGATGATGCATGGAGGATAAGTATTATGGTAGTAGACATTATATAAAATTGATAGTGATCAAAGAGGGAGGGGGGAGTGCAATGTCCCCCAAGTGTGCCAATCATAGAGATCTATGTGATTATTCCAGAGAGATATTGCGGTGGTGATGGAGTTTGAAATATATCCTAAGAAAGCATATTGTCATCACAATGGTAGGTATGAGCAAGAGTAAAACTAGGGTTAGATTTTAGGTTGAAAGGAGGGAGTCTAAAGAGGTCATGTAGAGTTTGTTTTTCTTTCTTGGTTGGGGACCATTACTTGATAGGAGGAGGAGATGGAGGATGGATTTTGAGAAGTGGTTGCTTGACAGAAGAAGGATATGGAGGAAATACCTTGAGAGGAGGTTGTTTGATAGGAGGAGGAGATGGAGGACAGACCTTGACAAGAGGTTACTTAGTTTTAATAGGTTAGATAGGCTGCTCTTGACTGGATGGAAAAGGAACATTAGTGATTTGGCATTGATTCTCATGAGACATGGAAGGACCAAATTTAGGAGCCCATTGGGATTTATCAATTTAATATGAGTATGAAGTGGAATGTTGTGAAGCAAATGAGATAAAACCTGGATGCTCAAGGTGCTTACTTCTTATTTATAAAGTATAAAAATCATTGTCATTATTTCCATTAAGTCTATGATAATTACAAAATGGAAGAAATTGGTATTTGGAAAGTCAATAAGGAGGGTAGAAATGAGTATTTGGAAATTTGATCAATTGGTGAGGATTTGAGGAATAATATCATGTTGCTTAGCATTGAGATCAAACTTGAGAGGTGTCGCTAATGGTAATACTTGAGGTTCAATGACTTGAGCACATGTAGAAGACATAGAAGAAGGATTAGATGTATTCGAACAACTAGTGTGGGCCTGCGAAACATTCTTGAGATGTTGATTTCAGCTTTAAGAGATGTAAATATGGTTTCCATAGCTTGAAAATTGTCTTAAAATAACACGTGAAAATATTGAATTGACTTGCAAATGGATCACCTGATTGGGTTTGGTATCAGGATCACTAGGGTCATTAGAGAGATAATCAAAGATGAAACTTACTTGAATAGGTGGTGTATTGTGAGGGAGGTACATAGTATCCAAGTTTTTTGGAGGACATTGTTGTCCAAAATAAATCCCCTAGTTATTTGGATAACTTATAATCCCATCTGGCTCAGAAGATCAATTATTACAAGCTGCACACACTTTACCTGTTCACTTGGTACATTTCCTTGGTTGTAGCTCCTCACATGCACTTCCCTTCTTCTGTGCCTTCCAATTTCCTTCTCCTTCTGTTCTAATTTATACCATTTTACTTTGCATGCAATCCTTGTGCATTCATCTTCTTCCAATAGTTATGCACCCTTTAAGTGCACCTTGGGATTGCTTTCAAAAATGGCTAAGTTTGTTGCGCATTTCCCTTGTCTCTTCTTGTTGCCATGCATTGATCATTTTAATTCTTGCACCCTACCTACATAATTTTATCCTAAAAGTATGCTTTCATTCCTGTTGTGTGCTTTACCCTCGCGTGTCTGCCCTTTTCTCTTCCTTTCTGCACCTCTTTCTTTTATGCATGTCTTCTTTCCTTCTTCTACACCAGTTTTATTCCACATGAAAATCTATCAGACTTGAGTGTGCTACATGCAACCAATAAAAATACACCAACAGAGCACTGAATCCTTGTACCAAACCACTACACGAGACATGGCAGAAATGACAAAAAATTTACATTTTGTCGATTCTTCAGTCAACAGGCATGTACCATGTGTCATAGCATGTCAGAGTGACCTATAGGAATTAGAAAATCATAAATTTTACTACAGATCTCGGTTTAAGGAAAGGATGGTATTTTTGGAAAGCTTATGATGTGGGCCATAGTGCATAACATTCAAATTAAAATGTTGGTGGGATTAGGTGAGTAAGAAGTAGGGAAATGATATCTGACCATTAATGCATGTTCAACCACCAGATTTTCAGCAGACCTTGTCTTCTTCCTTCTCCTACAAGTTAGGCCAGACATGGGGAGGTGTATTCATCAACTTTGCAAGTAGATTCATATGAATTCATTATTTTTTATTGGTGGTTGAGATTAAAATTTGAGTTCCCCTCTTATTCCTCTTCCTCTTCTCTCCTTCTTCTATAAAATTAATGAGCATTGCTCATTTGTTGTTTTTGAATCCTTTGGTCTTGCTAAAGACTTTAGTTTTTTACATTTTAAGTTACTGACCTTCAAATCTGGTCTCTTGCATGTGTATATAGGCCTCAGACACCATTTCAATAGATTGTGCATTTCTAGAAGTAATGAAAGCTTGGTTTTGTGGTTATTCTCTTTGCCTTGATTTATTTTGTTATTTATCCTTGCTTCTCCTTTGTGTTATGTGGTTGTTGTGTCATATCACATCCTTTGCAGGTCCATTTTATTATCATGCCCCATGAAAGTGATTTTTTGGCTGTGTCCTAGATTGTGATACACGTTCTTATCCTTCCTCCATGCTCCCTCCTTCATTTTATCTTAAAGCCAACTGGTTCATTCTTCCTCTTTCTAGTGTTATCGCATCCCTTATATTAGGTTTCCCCTTTATGTATATCCTTCTAACCTTGGTCCCTTGGCATGAATAGTTTATTATTTCATTTATAGAATTAAGAGTAGCCATATTAGTAGAGATAGGTAGAGGAACCAGCCTTTTCCAGAGGTCTATCTCAAGCACACAAGGTCCCACCACTTGGAGAAAATCCTATTGTTGACTCAATGACCCAATTTAACCTGATCTGGGATGGGTGCAAGTTTGAGTGCCAACATTTTCTGGGGTGCTTGGTGGGACTAAGAATTAAAATATTTAAATTTCAGAAATGCTAAGTTTTGGTGTTTGACTTAGTGATTTTTCATCCTTTGGAGGCTTGTTTCAACACATTTGGTGACTCTCAACACTCAAATCTACCTTTTTAGTAGCCATAGTGCCTTCCATGAGAATAATACATACCAAACAAAGTGTAGTAGACTGATGCATCTTTCGATTACCTTAATCTATCTCCAAGATGAAGAGGCCCTAGAGTGCCCGCGCGCACATCTCCATCTCCAGTGCACCACACACATTCCACTCCTCACGGCACACCTACGCACCCTGTCATGGTGCATCCACCACTAAGAAGGAACATGTTGTTTGCTAGCTTCACTGGTAGAATTCCTATCCTTCTGAATGTGCAACATGATATGCCAATAGTAACACTCAAGAGTATCCCATACTTTACTAGTGAGAATCAATTCACCTCTGCCAAGCACATCTAGGATATAGAAAGTGTGTGCTCTATCTATTTGGTCTCATATGATGATGTAGGAGTTAGGATGTTTACATCTTTAATCAAAGGAAAAATGCTCCAGTGGTATAAAATTTTGAGACCTGCATCTATCACCACCTGGGATGATCTTGGAACAACTCTATGCAACTATTTAGAAGACAAGTCAGATCACCTGTCTTTGGTGGAACAACTGACTACAAAAAAGGAGGCACCCAATGAGTAGATGAATGATTTTAATATTAGATTCTAGAAAATTTGGGACAATATACCTCAAGTGGTAAGGAATATAGCCCAACATTACTTTCTATATTATCTTTGGGCTTTGAATAGTGACATCTCAATCATTATTCAGTCCATGGGGGGTATAACCTTATCTACTGCTTATAATATTGTAATAAGGGGAAAAAATAGTCTCATTTAGGTGGGAAAGTTAGCTCTTAGGCTGCGTATGCCTTTGTTCCTAAAAATGTCTTAGAAACCCTAGCCTTCTGTTGCCCCTATTCCCGAGTAGAGTGCACACCCCATTGTATCCATGTCAAATTTCCCCACACAATAGGAAGAAGATGAAGAAATTAAGGCCCTGATTAGGAGCTTTTCAAATAAAATCATATCTTTAGGGAAGTAGTAGTCACAAGACTTCATAAATAGTTCTAATCAAGGGTATAAAAAAATCCATCGGCCCTTTAGAAATCAATATACAAATCAAAGATACAGGCATAACCAAAAAAATGACAGATTGCATGTTAATGCTCACCTTCCATTGCAAGTAGTTCCTCCCACACAACCTCTTCCAACACCCAACGCAAACCAAGTACTAGTTCCAGTACAAAATAATATGGCCTAAGAGTGAGAATGGTGCTTTCCTTGCAACATGCATCATAGTCAATATCGCATTGCCAATTCCTTACACATGCATGTCTTTATGATCCAGGATAATTCTAACTATGAGCCTTCCACCAGCACGAGAAAATAAAATAATAAATAAATTCTAAATGCTTCTCATGATACCAACCTTGTGTTTTTTGGTGCCAAAGACTTCTGTGTAATTAATCAAGCTGCAGATAGTCTAGTTAGACCTCACGCCCAGGTTGCTGACAACACAAGGTACAATAAAATAATGCTTGAATGTAGTGCACAACCTTAAACTCTTGTCACACTTGTCGATCCTAAAAAAAAAAATATATGCAACTAAGGTATCCAACAGTCATGGCACACAATTTACTACTCAGGAGGTTTCATGTAATGCTCTTGTAGAAGTGGTGCACACCCCTCCTTTGGTAGGTGAAGCATCTGCACTTGAACAATTAAAGAAATATGTTGTTGTGCCTCAAATGCAAAAATAAATGAGCCTTCCATTAAACATTGTATACCAGATGAATAATACTAATGTGAATGTCATAATGTGTGATTCCCTGGCCATTGCATCTCAGCCCGACCTATTACATGAAGCTTTGACGTAACTTACGGGTGCTAATCTAGTTATCCAAAATCCTCATGCTGCTGTCAATATCTATCAAGCAGAGGAGAAGAAAGTAAGTAAGGTTTTCAAAATCCCTCCCTTCTATATTTCCTTGATCATAGGAAAACACCTTGCTCCCAATTATATGATTGACTCAGGTGATAATACTTTTGTCATGCCTAAGAAAATTACTGATGTCCTAGGTCTTAAGTATAACCCTTTGTCCAAAGGAGTCCTGAAACTTAATGGATCAAATGTCACTACTCTAGGATTCATCAAGGATATTTGGTTAACCCTCTATGCATATCAAAGTCTCACCATAATTCAAGATATATCAATCATTGACCTACCTCCTTTGTTTGCCTTATGTTTATCAAGAAATTTCACTGCTAAGGTGGGTGGCTACTTGTATTCTTATTGGTACCATATATTACTAAGAATAAGGTTTGGTACCTGGTTTACCAAACAAGATGAGCCAATATTTTTCTATCATGTTGAGGTATATGACTCATCCCCTCTCCAAGCCAATTACCTAATCCAAGAAGACCAAGTACAAGCCTAAGTTTCAGAAGAGAACCCCATCTCTCCTCCTTTTCTCGATTTATTTCTTTATGAATGAGATGAGAGACAAATTCTTTTTGATCCATATGTTAAAGAGCTTTAATATTTTGAATCTAACCTTGGTACTTACTACATCCTTGAAGAAGAAGTTGCATTGGCACGTGCACTCACATAGAATGAAGAAAATGCTGGTCTGTGGAAGTTATACTTCGATGGATCCAAAAGTATAAATTGCATAGGCACAAGTGTTATTCTCATTTATCCTAAGGATGAGAAGTTTTTCTTCATGCACATGTTGCAATTTTTACACTCCAATAACTTAGCAAAATACAAAGCATTGGTATATGGTCTTATCATTGAAGAAAAGAGACAAATTAAAGTGCTGCAAATTTTTGGAGACACAAAATTGGTCATCCACCAGGTTACAAACAAGCTTGTGACAAAGAATAATATTATTAAGGCTTATAAACACAAATTTTGGGACCTCCTTGAGAGATTTTAAGCTCTAAATCTGCAAGTGGTGCTAAGGAAGATGAACAAAGAGGTAGATCAGATGGTTGTGCTTAGCTCATAGTTCTCTCCTACAAAGGAATTTTTCACGGGCCATAGGTAGCATATGAAGATGGTGATAAGGCCATCCATTTGAGACAATGAAACTAGATAGAAAGTGTTTGAAAGTGATGCAAAAATTTTCCAATTCATTTAGAATGAAGATGAGTTCTCTTCAAGTATGCAAGATGACTTGTATGACAACAATGGTGACCAAGTGATCCAGATAAACACAAACAAGTTGCCTAAAGGGATGGTCACCTTATAGAAAATATTCATACTTGATGATGACTTCAAGGGTGAAGAAAAATACATGTGTGTCATGTAAGAAGATTGCTCCCTATTCAGTATTACGTGCGGTTAAGAGTTGCTACTTAGTAAAGCTTACACACATGATGAAAATTAGGCCTTCATCTCTTTGCACTAGAAATACAATGACATATTTTCATGAGAGGTATGGAGACCTTAAAGGATTTAATCCAAGTGTTACTCAACACTCCATTGACCTTGATCCCAATATCAATCCCATTAGAAAAAACAAAGACCAATAAATCCAAGGATAGAGCCCCTCATGAGGAAGGAGTTATCCAAAATCATTGAGGTAAAGATAATATTTATGATAAAGTAATCTACCTGGGTCGAAAATCTTGTTCCAATGAGTAAGAAGAATGGTGAAATCAGAATTTACATCGAATTTAGAGATTTAAATAAGGCATAATTGAAGGATCATTATCCTTTTTCTTCTATGGAGAATATTTTACAGACTATGTCTGGTGCATAGAGATTTTCTATGCTGGATGGATACTTTGGCTTCAATAAAATCATGGTCAAGGAATAAGATCAATTCAAAATAGTGTTTAAAACCAAATGAGAGACATATTCATATTAAAATATGCCCTTTGGCCTATCAAATGCAAGCACTAATAAGCATAAAGGATGAAATCATTTGAGTAATTCAGATTGATGAGTATTGTTGTCATTCTAATACAAGAAAATGAACAAGTATTAAAGTAGCCAGTGGATTTCTTTAGTTAAAAATTGAAGGATTACGAGTTGAAATACGGTCACATAGAAAAATAGGTCTATGCCATCATGCGCGTGGTCAGGAAATTCAAAATTACACTCACCAATTATCATGTCAAGGTATTAGTTTCTCACTCTAGTGTGAGAGACTTCATCATGGGAGAATAAATTAGTGAGAAAAGAGAAATTTGGGTGACCAATATCATGGATTTTGATGTGACTATCAAATCCACAAAGCTAGTTAGAGGCACAACACTCTGCAAGAAGCTTACTAAGGATGCACAAAATGAACATGAGACTTCATTATTTCTGGATGAAGTGTGCCAGTGCGATGAACCTAAAAAGAATAAAGAACCCAACACATGAAGCTAGATGGAAACATTCCTTTTTTATGAAACATACCCTCCTGGTATGAACAAAGAAAATAAGTGACATCTGAGGCTGCAGTCTATTCTATATACGCTGATCGATGATGATTTCTTCAAGAGAAATATCGACAACATACTGCTGAGATGTATTGATGACGCGTGAACTGAAATAGTATTAACAGAATTTCATGATGGATTATTTGGTGGAAACTTATCTTCCAAGGATATAACAATTAAGGTCATCAAGGCATGATACTTTTGTTCTACCTTGTTCACATATGCACTTTCTTCACAGGAAAGAAGAAACTTGTAGCGCTTCCCCTCTTACCAATCCAAACAAATCAAAATTTTACGTAATGGAGTCTTGACTTCATATGCTAGATCAATCTTCCCTCAAGGACTTGGCATAAATGTTCGTGGATATCTACAAACTACTTCACTAGATGGATAAAAGTTTTCCCGCTTAAGGAATCAACCGAGTTAGTCATCCTTGACTTTCTTAAAGATATTGTAGCATTGTTTGACATTCCTCAAACCATTATCTCAGATAATGAAAGGTCCCTCCTTGGTACTAAAATTTATAATTGGGATCTTAGTCTTGGTATGTATTTGAAAACTTATTCCAACTACTACCCTCAAGGTAATGGCTTGGCATAATCAACAAACAAGAACCTGTTCAGAATCATAAAGCAGAAAATGAACATCAACCAAAGACAATGGAATACAAAGGTCTCACATGCACTTTGGGTTGACATAATCATGGTGAAGAAGGAAATAGGCACCTCACCTTATAATTTCCTTTATGGTAAGGAAGCTAGAATCAATTTATCCCTTGAATTTCCTTCATTAGAGATTTCCTAACAGTTAGAATTTGAGGGCGTAGCCCAGAGAGAAATTAGAATGACAAAGCTAGTTGAACTTGAAGAATCAAGAAAATATACCATGATCAAGCTAGAACAACATCAAAAATCAATAAAGAAATCATTTGATAGAAAGGTCAGGACTCAAGCTTTCAAATTTGGTGACTTAGTCTTAAAATGAGATGTTGACAGAGCTAAACCAGGTCGTCATTCAAGTTTGATGCACTTTGGAGTGGCCCATAAATCATAAGTTCTTACAAGGAGACTAATTATTTTGAGTTGTCTCATCATGATGGAGATGCACTATCAATCCCAATCAATGTGATCTATCTCAAACCATTCCATTAAGTTTATGCATCATTATAAATATTAGATTAGTTTGAATTCCTCCAAGTGCGTTACACAGACATTGATTTTTTTAGAAAAATTGATTTCTTCTCGCGTGCCTCTTGCACACACTCCTATTTTTCTTCTAGGATGTCACCATCCTCTAGTTATTTTCAAAAAAATTGTAGGATTCAGAAAAAATATCAAAAAGTTTCATCAAGTGACTTCAAGGGTAATTCTTCAAAGTTACAAATCAGAAATACATGTTTACACATTGACCCCATGCCCAATGGATGCTCTAGCCTACTGATCTCCTTCAGCTAGCACGAAGATGGCCCCAAAAGTCACCAAACTGTTGTCTAAAATAACTCCCCTAGTTTTTTTGGGAAACTTACATCCCCATTTAGATTTGAAGATCAATTATTGTAGGTTGCACACACTTTACCGATTCACTTGGCACATTTTCTTGGTTGTAGAGATCCTCGTGCGTCCATGTGCACTCTTCCCTTCTTCTACACCTTTCACTTTCCTTCACTTTATCCTCTAATCTATCCCACTTTACTTTTCACACACTCCTTGCACATTCACCTTCTTACAATAGCTATGCACCCTTTGCATGCAGCTTGGGCTTGCTTTAAAAAATGGCTAAGTTCTTTGTGCATTTCCCCTTTCCCTTCTTGCTGTCGTGTATTGATCATTTTAATTTATGTGCCCTACCTACATAATTGTCTCCTACAAGTATGATTTCATTCCTGCTATGCGCATTACCCTCACATGCCTCCTATTTTATCTTCCTTTCTGCACCTCTTTCTTTCCTACACGTCTTTGTGCCTTCTTTCACACTAGTTTTGTGCCACATGGCAATCTGTCAGACTTAAGTGTGCTACACACAACCAATCAAAATGAAATTACATGGAACAAAATCCTTATAATGAACCACTACATAACATGTGGCATAAAGAACAAAACAAATGTATAATTTTATGATTCTTCAGTCAACCATCATGCACCACATGTCATTGCATGTCAGAGTGACTTGTAGGCGTCAAAAACGTCATAAATTTTTCTACAGAGCTCTGTTTAAGGAAAATTTGGTCAGCTAATGAAGTGGAGTATAATGGAGAACATTCAAATTCAAATGTTGGTAGGATTGGGTGGGTGAGAAGTAGGGAAATAGTCTCCAACCATTAATGCATGCTCAACCACTAGATTTTCTACAGATCTTGTTTCTTTCCTTCTCTTATAAGCTAGACCAGACATGGGGAGGCATATTTATTAGCTTTTTAGGAATATTTTTAGGCATTCATTTCTTTTCTTTAGTGGTTGAGATTCAAATTAGAGTTTCCCTCTTCTTCTTCTTCCCCTTTTCTCCTTCTATAAAATGTATGAGCATTTCTCATTTGTTGTTTTTGAATCCTTTGGTATTGCTAAGGACTTTATTTCTTTTAATTTTAAGTTGTAAGCCTTTAGATATGGTATATTTCATGTGGATATAGGCCTCATACGCCATTGTAATAGATTATGCATTTTTTGAAGTAATGGAGGCTCAATTTTGTGGCTATTATGTGCCTTGACTCGTTTATGTTTATTTCTCCTTACCTCTCCTTTGCATTGTATTCTTGTTGTACCATATCACATCCCTTCTGGGTCTATCTTCTTATTGTGCCCCATGAAAGTGATTGTGTGGTTGTGTCCAGGACTGTGATACATATACATGTCCTTCCTTTTTTTCTCCCTCCTTCATTTTCACTTAAAGCTAATAGTTCATTCCCCCTCTTTCTGGTGTAATCGCCCCCCTTAGATTAGTTTTTCCCTTTTTGTATATCCTTCTAACCCTGGTCCCTTGGTATGACTAGTTTAGTATTTCATTTCCAATATTAGGAGTAGTTGTAGTAGTAGAAATGGGTAGAGGAACTAGCCTTCTCTGGAGGTCTGTCTCAAGCATGCAAAGTCCCACAACTTGGAGACAATCTCATTATTTCCTTAGTGACCCAATTCAACCTGATCTGGGATGGGTGCAAGTTTGAGCACCAACATACATCTTTGTAAGGTGGGTGAATTAGAAGTAGGTAATGCAAGGAGACTTGAGGAATCTTAGGATCCATAAAAGAAGATCTGATAGAATAGGAAAAATAAGGATCTAATTCTTTTATCATGAGTGGGGTTCACCAAATGATTTAATTTAATTTGAATTAGATATAATTACAAAGTAAATTTTGAAATAAATAATGTATAAGTGCTAAAATACATTATAATATAAGCAAAATAACATGTAAATTATGTAACCCTAAGAAAAAAGGAGAGGTAAGAGGACTTAGTTGTTTCCCAAATGGATAGGAAGTGATCTGTAAAAGTGTGATTGATGAACAAACTGTAAAAAGGGTCATGATTACTGACTGTGAAATTTGGAACTTGGGATTAATGTCATACATTGGTGCTTAGTACAAGAAAGAGGTGTATGGGCACTTGTGACTGTACAAATTCTACTTTCTTCTATATCTCTATGGTTTCATAGTTGTTCCCTGCTGATCACTTGCTATTTGTTCCTTAATTGCTAATGATACGTATAACTTTCCAAAGAGATAGTTCAGCTGCACAAGTCCACAAAATGCATCAAACCTAAAAATAAAAATGCATAATGGGGAGTCAAGTAAACCTCGATGGTCACCTAAATAGTGAACTTACGACTGAGTGTTGCACTACATCTCAGACCCCATGTAGTTCTTGTGTGTGTGTAGAAAAGGTCCCTTAGGATTCCCTTGTGCAAGTTGCACTTGATAGTGGGATGTAGCTAGAATGTAGCAATGTAGTAGTATGTGTCGATGAAATAAAATAGAATTACCCTTCCTATGCTGTGTATGTAGAATTTGTAGCCCTTATCCCTTAAAATGGATGCTAGATGGATTCCTTTAGAGTAATTTAGTGCCTTTGGAATGAAAAATTAGGTGATGATAGTAATTCTTAGTGCTTGGTATCTATTTTGAAAACATAACTATGTCTTTATATGAATCCCTTATTTGAATCTCAGACTTGACAATTGGAATCCCGAACCATAAGTGAAAAAATCTCCCAAAATATAAAAGAGACCTAAAAGGAGAGAGAAATGTAAGAAAGGGACAAGGGCACCCAGGAGGGACATGAGCACCTAGGTGTTCTTGTCCTATCTTGGCAATAGTGTCTGAGGCCATGAATGATAAACATGTAAAATTCTAATTGGGTTATAGGGTGTGTAAGACCCAAATAGAAAATAAGATACAAATAAAAGATGCCAAAGATAGTTATGAACCACTATTTTTCTTACTTAGGAATCATGTAAATGCTAGCATGATTTTAAGACCTAGAAATGTACCCAAGTATGTGATTTAGTGTCTAAAAAGGGCATCCTCGGGCTCAATTTCTACACACACACACACACAAGAACTACATAGAGTTTGAGATGTAGCGCAGTGCTCAGTAGTAAGTTCACTCTTCGGGTGACCTTCAGGGCCAGTATGACTCCACATTCTACATATTTTTTATTAGATTTTTTTTATGGTTTATGGACATGTGTAGGTAGATATTATTATTTTTAGGTTACAGGTACCCTCAGCGATCAAGGAGTGAATATCAAGTGATAGGAAGGAATCAACAGTGAAACCCTAACGACACAAAAGAAATAAGTTTCTGAGCATTTACATAGCCACCAACACCTAGATCCAATCACTAGTGCCCGGGTGCCTCTACACTCCTTTGGGAACCCTTTTGCTACACCATTTCTAAGTTCCATAATTTACATTGAGCATCAAAAATGTTGTTTACATCTTGTTTCAATATTTCACATGCCTAGATCACTTCTTGTTCACTTAGAAATCACCCAAGTCTTCTTATCTCCCTCTCTTTCTTAGGGTTTTCCATTGTACATGCTTGTTTTATTGTGTATTTACTACACATTAACATTTTATATCACATATTATAGTAGTTATTATGAAATTAGATTCAATTCATTTTAAATTAAACCATTTGGTGAATCTAATGATTAAATCATTTGCTGAACTCGACACACTATTCGTCGCACACTCTATAGGATCATAAGATATGAATCTCTTATCTACTTTATGTTATCGAGTATTCACTCAACAACATAAAGTGGGGGAAAATGTAGACACAAAATCATGCACTTGGGTACAATTCTAGGTCTTATAAGCATACTAATATTTACATGATTCCTAAGCAAGAAAACTAGTGGTTGACAACTATCTTTGGTCTATTTTCTTTGTCTCTTGTTTTCTATTTGGTCTTACACACCCTACAATTTTGATCAGATTTATTTTCTTACTTATCCCTATATCTTTCATGTCTTGAGGACATTGATTGCCAAGATCTATTTGAGTGACATACAACGTCCAGGTTGTGCTCTGTGTGTCAAAAAAATTGCCCTGACCCTTTCTCAGCAGGGTACTGGAGGCGTGGGGGAATGAACTTTGACATTTTGGAAATCTGGCTCAAGTATGGGTCAACCTTCCAGTTGTCAATTACAAAAATAAAACCTAAGGTGATGGGAATCATATTTTGTGTCCCCTATTTCCCTTTTCTAAAGGGATCAAATGGACATGAAGGATTCCAAACTAATGTACCTCATTGCGATAATTAGCGAGATCTTGCAGTACAAACGGAACCTAAATCACTTTAAGTGAGAGATCCATCTGAGGGAATCCATTCAGGGGGCTGAGGATGCAAGCCTACTGGAGATACCAAAAGGCAAAGCTAGGAAGTTGGGAAGTTTATTCTATTCCATCCACCATTCTATTACATTTTTTACACATAGTTATTGCTCACTACTTTCACAAAGTGCGACTGGAACAAGATAAACCTAGGGTATGATCACACACTCATATAGAACTACATCAAGTTTGAGATGTAGTGCTACTCTCAGTTAGTAAGTCCACCTTTGTGGCCATTGAGGATAGTCCAACCCCTTCATTTTATTTTTTATTTTTTAGGGTTTGATGCTTGTTTTGGGGTCTTGCAAGTTTATCCTTCATCACTGATCATTGGTGACATTTGACATAGAGAAACAAGTTACACGTGACAGACAACGAGGGTTTCACATCATCATCTGACACTTGTAAATCTAGTTTATGGACCTTTTACATAGACCAGGGCACCCATAACTCAGATTAGGGCACCCACAGGTGCCCTGATTCTCTCTCAGAAACCTTAGTCCATCCAAACAACCCAGATCTATCCTTTTCAAGACCTCGGCATATTTGTTCTTGCTTTCATAATATTTAGTTTATTTTGTGACACAATCCAAATCAGCCTATGAATCAGTTAAGCTCCTTATAACCCTACTTGTCAATTAGGGTTGCACATTTTCATTAGTTTAGTTGATTAGGTCACTTTCTATATTTATTGAGTGTATTTATTTATTGTTTTTCCTAGTTAGATTAACTTAATAAATCCACATTTTAGTTAATCACTTAAGACCTAATGTGATGTGCTTGCTTCTTGGCATGCTTCATGGTGATGAGGGATGGTGCAAAGGTTCTGGGGATTGCTAAAGGTTGTGAGTGGATAAAACTGACATGTGTGGAGCTACTGGAGTCTTGGTGAATTTTTTATGAGCCCTTGAAGTCTAAGAAGCATTCAATGGAGATGAAGACTATGTTTTAAGCCTTGTAAGATAGTTTGTGTTGATGGTCCTAATCCCAACCTATAAAGTCTATTCATGTGATTTATATGACTGTGTGGAGTGTTTTTATGTTGCATATGAATGAACTTATTTTTTTATTTGAGCAATGGTTTTTATAAGCAAGTTTTAAGTATAAAAGTGTGTTGTGGTTTCTCATTTGAGCTAGTTGAGAAGTTGGAGTTATGAGTGAGCTAAAGGAAGTGAGAGAAGAGGTAAGAGGGATCAAAAGTAGAAATGAGAAGAGGTATGAGAAGGTGATAAGATAAGGGGGTCAGACATATAAGGTCACTTGACCTAATCAACATATGAAGGTGCTAGTTTGAGAGAAGAAGAAGAAGGTGTGTTTGAGAAGGGTTTTGCGTGCATGGAGCTAAACTAGTGATCACAATCAATTGTTGGAGCAACAACTCATTACGTGATATTCATCTTTAGATATATGAGTTTTTTTCTTGGTTATCTAAGGGGGTTGTAGCTTCCTTGTAGGATTGGTGCCTTACTAAATAGGGGTTGGTTCTCCTTGTAGGATTAGTCTCTTACTAAACTAGGGGTTGGTGCCTCACTAAAAAAATCTCATGTGATATGTAATATTCACTTTATTATTATTTGAGTAATATAAGTAGAGGTTTAGTTGTTTTTCTTCACCTTGCGGGTTTCCCACTTTATATCTTGTGTTCTTGTGTACTCTCTTGGTTCATGTTGTTGTGGATGGATGTTTCATGTTAATAAGCTCACATTGTTGCATGATTGAATGGTTAATGGTTCACACATGTTAATTACAATTGAAAGAAAGTTTTTATACACTAATTCACTCCCCCTTTCATTCCTAGTGCTTATAACAATTGGTATAGGAGAAAGGTCCTTTTGAAGTAATTTTAACTACCTAAAGGAGATCATTTGAAGCAATAATAAATGACGAGCCATCAAAATGGATTCTCTACTAACAAAAATCCTATGTTTGATGGGTTAAACTATGCCTTTTGGAGTATCATTACAAGGACTCACATAAGCTCTTTGGTATGTGATATTTGGAAGTCAGTGATATAAGGATATACTGTTCCTTAAACTCCTCCAACAATTGCAACAGATAAAAAGGCCAATAGTGAAAACTCTAAAGATATGAATGCTATTCTATGTGGTTTGGGACAATCTAAATTGGTCAAGGTGATGCATTGTACTTCAACAAAGGCTATGTGGGAGAAGATAAAGGTGATTTATGAAGGAGACACTAAGGTAAAGATGGAAAATATCTAGACTTATAGAAGTCAATTTGAAAACTTGAAGATGAATGAAGAAGAAACTATTGTTAAATATCTTTTGAGAGTGTATCAAGTGGTCAATACTATGTAGAGGTTTATGTGAAGAAGTGAAAGACAAAATGGTGGTACAAAAGGTGTTGAGATCACTCAATCCCAAGTTTTATGCCAAAGTATTAACCATTGAAGAAGCCAAGGATTTTAGTATCATGTTGATAGATGAGCTTCATGAAATTTTGTTAGCCTATGAGATGGGGATGATTGATACTAAACCTATCAAGAAGGAGGTTTCTTCAAAATATGAGAAGAGACAAAAGGAAAGAAATTACTCGATGAGGATTTTCCTGATCTTGATGAAGATGAGTTGATTTCCATGTTTTCTAGAAAGTTGAAGACTAGATCAGGAAAGTACAAAGACAAAATGCCTTTCAAATGCTTCAATTGTGGTGAGATTTGACATTTTCCAATCAAGTGTCCTTATGGGCATAATATTGAAGATGATGAAGAACATGATGGAGATAATGATAAGAAATCTCATAGGTTTGATAAGGATAATAAGAGGTTCAAGACGTTTGAAAATAAGAAGAAAACTAAGAAGAGCTTATACCCCATAGGAATACTTTTTATCATCAAAGGTAATTAGTGTTGATGGTATTTCTGATTCTGAATCTGAGTCTAAACATTATGATGTATGTGATTAAGTCTTATTCATGGCCAAAGATTATGTGGGCTCTAAAAGTGAAGGTTCCATATATAGAGGATCTTGCATGGATTCTAAAGAAGAAGAAGGTGATCTTGAGACTGAACTAATGTGCATTCAATAAGAGTTGAAGCATTTTGAGAAGAAGAACAAGAAGTTGAGAGCAAAAATTAAGGACTATGAAGAACATATCAATCTTCTTGAAAAGAGACTAAGAAAGGATGTTAAGGAGTTTGAAGAAATCAACAAACAAATTGAAATGAGCTCTGCAAATCTAGAAGCCAAGGAAAAGGAGATTATTTCTCTCAGAGTAGAGATATCTGAATTTGCTGACAAGGAAAAGCCATTCCAGAGTTTTAAGAAGATCTTCAAGGATCTAGATGATCTCTTGGATAATCTGAGGTTTGTAGGAGATAGGACTGGTTTAGGATTCAAGGAGAATCTTAAGGGAAAAGAGGTTATGAAAGATGATGCTACTTCAAGCAATGAGACTACTAGTTTAAGATATGATCAAATAAAGAACAATATGAAATTAAGGTCAGTAAGGTAACCTAATGCATCGAGGAATGAAATAACTTTCAATGGTTATTGTTACAATTGCAATGGTTTTGGGCATAGAGAAAAATAGTGTAGAAGGAAAATCAAGAATGGTCATTCATGGAGAGATAATAGAGATGAAAAGTCAAGAAACATTACTTACTATATTTGACACAAGAAAGGTTACATAGCTTGATGTAATCTTCATGAATTGTCAAGACAGAGTTGGAGAAATGAAGGTAAGAATGAGATTATGTGTTATAAGTGCAATCATGTTGGACACATTGCTAGATATTGTTATCAAGATCCACCTAGACAAAGTTGGAGAGATGAAGCCTCTAGAAGTAAGAATCCTATTATTTTATTTAGTTGTAACAATGTTGGGAACATTTAAAAGTACTGTAAATGACAGGAAGAATAGCTATGAGAAAAAAACATATGTGAAATTTGACCATACCAAAAGAACAAAGGAAGAACCTAAAACAAATTGCTTGGAGAGCCTATTGCTCAAAGAAGTTTGTTTGTTGTTGAAGAGCCTCAAGAAATTCTCCTATCTACTAAAAAATATTACTAGGTGGATGATGGAGAGAGGAATACACAATTACCAAGGAGGTCATGGAATCTCCCCAAGAGGTTGTTCTATATTCTCATGTTATTTGATGTCTCTACTAAGCTTCTTAGAGGCATTCATCATCTATATGAATCATATTGATAGGGGGAGCTTAAATGAATGAAGAAGTAGAGTTATATGATATAATTATACTTGTGACGTTTTTGCTCTGTTGACATGAGATTAAAGGTGTGCTATTCTAGTAAAAAAAGTTGTTTCAAGGACTCAAGGTATGACCATTAGCTGCGCTATTCAATGCTAGAATTCTGTCAGATCTGGGTTTATGAAATGTTGATTGTACACTAAGTTTCCAAGGTTGTATAGTGGATTTAAAAATCATGAGACATTTATTTGAGACCTATAATGGTCTTGTTGGTTGGATATTTTGTCAATCCAAAATATGAGGTTCAACCACAGTATATGGGATTAAATCCCTCCTTAAAGACAGGTGAGGCTGCCTGCTTATTACTAATCTAAAACACAGCAAAAACAATATATACAGTATTCACACTAATGTAACCATTGGGGTTGGGATAGAATCCCGAAATTCACATCCATGCGATGTGAAGATGTTATTTTTGTAAATGGACTGGGTAGGAAATTATTACAATGAAAGAAACACAATGGAAAGGAAATGAGAGAAATGTATTTTCTTTGGAGTAAACACAGTGCACGAAATAATCATACGAGCTTTAGATCATAAATATAATGTCTGAAATGATTAGAAACACTAAGATGCTAAACAAAGAATAGCTTAAGATTATGAACGTAAGAACAATGTCTTAAGAAAGATATATCCCACAACACAAAGTTTGCAAAATAATATCAACTCCTATTCTTTAAAATGATTAAAAGAAAACACAAAGTTTTTCTTCTTTCCAATAGCTCCTAATATTTCAAAAATCTTGACCCTTTGGAATACATAAGCATCCCTTATTTATAATAAAAGGAGTAGAGAGAAAATAGGATAAATCCTAGAAAATAGTGTTCTTTAAAAAGAGTTCTATTTTGCTTGACTCTCACGCAGGAGACCAAGTCAAAATATGATTCAAAAATGTGATGAAACAGAAATGAAAAAGACATGTCAATTTCAAAATTGAAACGACACGTCGCATCAGGACTTAATCTGAATCATCATCTTTTGCTCCTTCATATTTCTCTTCCTCTAGCTGAGCCTGTTTGTTCTGAAATTCTTGGAACTTCTGAATTATGCCTTGCATTTCATTTTCGTCAGGCGCAGTGGAATGATCATTCAAAACTTCGTAAGTTTCATGGGTATCACTAGCACTATCGGGAAGCTTTTTCAATCTTTTGCTGAGCCTTCTCAAGGCCTCCAAAGAATGTTCAATTCTTACAAACCGGTCGATGATCTCAATACCAAATCCGTGTGTTGGTTCATGCTGAATAGACTCTTGGAATTGTTTGAAAAGATCCTCAGCTGATAGGATGCCTGAGTTTCCAATTGACATGTTTGGACAAATCTTCAGCAACTCTTCTTCCAGATCACTTTTTCCATCAATCAATTTATCCCTTTATTCTCTCAACTTACCGCAGGCTTCGTTAAGAATCTTCACCTTGAACCTGATGGCTTTGGTCAGCTGGAAATGCTTATCCGCATGTGGGGATGAAAATGCCTTCTTCTACCAGGAGATGTGATGGTAATTTGCTTTAATGCCTGGAGAGCTTCGAAAGTCAAATCAAGATGTCTAAGTTCTTGAGAGAAATCATCGTCCATCTTCTCTCCATCACATTCTGAATGTCCCCCAAAGATTGATAGAACTTTCACAACGTCTTGAATCACTTCCTTCCCCTATTGGAGCAGCCTTTGGATCCATTCATCGACCACCCTTCCTTTTTTATTAATCCTCTCAATTGTAGGCACTGATGAGAAATCGAATCCGATAGGGACAGAAGAAGATGGTATGGATTCAAGGGGTTTTGAGAGCTTAAGCAAAACCTCTGTCAACTACTCCACTTTTTCCGTTAAGCTCATTTCTGCTGTCTTTTGTTTCTTTCAACTTCTGGCATAACACGTACTATGGAAGCATCCTTTGCATCATTGTTGTGCCCCTTCTGCTGTCACTTTTCTTAGAGCCACCCTGGTTAGTCTGTAATCAGCAGCTGTTACATCATCTTTAGTTTTGTCAGTCTGTGGGAGTGGCAATCTCTGCGAACTTATGCTCCTGAAGCATCATACCAAAACCCTTGAAACTTGATTTTGGGTTTCTTGGCCTGATCTAGCAGTAGAAGCCTTGAGTAAAGAAGGTAGAAATCAAAGGCTTTGAGGTAGGGGTACAATCACTGTTCCTCTTCCTCAGATTTTTCTCGAGTAGCCATTGTGGTGTATCAGAGGGAGGGAGTTGCCAAAGTTGTAGTAATTGGTATTCATACTCTCAAGGGGAGAATTCTACTATTGGAGGGGGAATAGTTTCAATGTGGTAGCAGGTCAATAAAAAGAGGCACAGGTTACGGGGGCGTGTTGGTGATTACTTGGGTCATCATTCAGAGAGGGGTGAGAGTCCAGAGAAAATATTGGCCATGAGGTTTGAAGAAGTGGATGGAGAATGAGGAGGCATAGAAGTGGTTGTTGAGGGGGAGGCACAGATTCAGAGCTCAAAGCCTGGGATGCAAGAGATAAGGTCTCTTCAGTTGTGCATACAATCAGCAAATAGAGCCTGAAGACATCAGAGGTATGGCTTCCTTCTTCTTCAACCGTTAATCTCTGCTATTTCTGGTGGTGTTGGTGATTCTGGCACAACCACCGTTTGAACTGGAGAAACAATTGAAGAGATTTCCTCTTTCTTTCTTCTTCTTGACAAACTTGACCTTTATAGACCCCCCAGTAGAAGATCTTGTCCTTTCTGTCTTTTTGGAGGGCCCCGAACATTAAAAGGAAGCAACCAACTTTGAAAAATTATCTCTTTAAAATTCATTCCCCAAGAGGAGAGCCATTGTCTTTGGTACGACCCTGTAAGAATTAGGGCTGACCCATCTGTACATAGAGGCTTTTTCGCTGACAAGACCAATCAATAGGTGGGAATAACATATTGATCTTCATTAAGTCCATCATAGGACATATCCAATACACTTTCATTGTCAGTTGTGTCATCTGGTAAATAGTAAAGCTCTAAGCGTCAAGAATTCTCAGCAAATTAGTCAAGCTACTATGATCCTTTCTACGAAGTAGCAACCTCATTATGCAAATCAACCCAGATATCCTATGTAGGGCCTGTGCAGGTGCAGGTGAATCCATAGGCCCTAAGTACTCCTCGGAATAGGTCAAAACCGTCACCGAGGAACTTCATAAATGCTTCTTTAACTTATCTTGAAGTTTACATTCAACATTTTTGGCCTTTCACCACTATAGAACAAGTATACCTTCCAATAGAAATTGGGAAGGATACAGATAACACAATTTAAGGCATAGCTCTGTTGGATATACTGTAAAAATCCAAGAGCTGTCTGACCAACATCTAGCAATATCAATCATATCCCTTGGATAAATGAGGTCACATACGAATAAGGCTGTCCTGAGTACATGACTGTATATAAGGTAGCTAAACTTCATGAACTGTAAGAAGATACATTCCCAAATTAGATACTTCAGCCCATGCCTGCGTTTAGGGACATAAGTCCTAGATCTTGTCTCAGCAATGAGCATCATGCTAGGCAGATTGTTCTCGTAGAAAAAGGCATCATAATACCCTGACTAAAATGTTCTAGGAGACTTCTTTTCACCTGAGGATAATTAGGTTATAGAACTGTGTAAATATGACAGTTGACATGCTTACCCTTTAGTCTCCAACCCGGGATAGCTCCTCATCCCAGCTGATTGCAACGCCACAGTAATGAAGACATCATGTAAAACTTACCGGTTGAGATAAGACTACTCATCATTTGGGAGATCAATTTCAGATGTGACTAAGGAGATGTTCCCCAGTCAAAATACCTTGATCATTCTTCTTGATGAGGTGACCATAGAACTGGTACTTTCATCTATGAAATTTCTTTGGTTGACGTTTCCAAGCCAAAAACCCGGATTCTATTGAGAAGCATTGATAATGTCGACTAGATCTCCAAATGAAAATAATTCCTAGGGACTTAGTCATTTGGAAAGGTCTAGATATCAACTGAGGTTTTTCAATTAACAACAAAGGGGAACCTTCTTGTTGACATGTTTAATTCATAATTTTCCAAGTCGTTATGTCCCAGGAATATTCTGAGCTGAGCTTGATGTCTAGGGCCCCATATTCTTCAAAATTGGGAAGTTTGAAGGAGATTCATCAAAATAAGCATCCATCAAAGGCTTGATGAACTACTTCACCATTGAATTCCTTGCACTAAACGAGAATCTAACAGTCGATAAAGCTGATGATGCACATGCCAGAACAAATTCCTAGGACATTTTAGGCAGAAATGGGGAAACAGTGCTGCAGAAGGCAAGTCCACTTGTTAGAGAGCTACATGCCACCATCCATGGAATTTGAAAAGAACTCTATCACTCTATTCCAAAAGTCATCCATATCCACATGTTGCCTAAGTTAACAAAGTATCCCTGAATATCAAAATTTACAGTCAATGCTAAAGGGGGACAACACAGTGATACTTAAGTTTATATTTTGATCCTTACTAAATTCCCCTTTCGAGCCTTCTACCTAAATTAGACATGAAACACAGAAAAATAAATCCACAGCTTCCTAGAATATTGGAAGGAGATTCAAGGTTCCCTACTTACTACTAGATGCTAAAGCACACCTAAAAATGATTGACTGAATATCTCGGTAGGAGAAGTAACCCATCTCGAGCACCTAGGAAGATCTCATCTTAGGAATAACTGATTGTAGAACTTGACAGGTTTGTATGAGGGAGACCTTAGTGAAACCCGACACTGTGGGAGTTTTCAGAAAGATAGCGGAAACAGAACTTAAGAAGAAACATTCTGACACTTAGGTAGATGCCAGATCAAAACTTACTCAGCATGTGAATATATGAGTAATGAACCAGTCACTGCAAACTTCCAAGTAAACTTCGGACTTTAGGAATCTGAGACAACCATTCGAAAATTGAACGAAAAAGAATCACCTCCTTTGAATGTTCATACATAACACAAAGTTTGTAAAATAAATCTTTTAATGTTATTCATGATTCCAAAAAGAGTGCCAATTGAGCTAAACTTGAAGATCCATATGGAAGGAACAATGATCCAATTGATAATCTAAAGAGATTCCAACCCTTTGATAACACCAAAACCCTGTATCCAAAATTTAAACTCAGAACGAAGAAGAAAAAAATCAACAACTGAGAAGAAATTGGAAAGAAAATACACGCATTCAACCACCAAATTCAATTGCCAAGGATGACCTACCAGAAAGTGACCAAGCAATAAATAACTTCGATTCGAAGATTCAGGTAACATAAGATGAAACAAACTTTTGAATCCAAGTGCTCATAATGCAGTTAATGCGAAGGTCAAGCTTTGGGAGTGTGAAGATCATGCGAGGGAAATCCACGAATTAAAAATAGAGTACAAAGGCATTTGAATGACATGGAAATATCCACGATTTATAAGATTAATCTGTACATTAAATACACTACAGTCCCTCATCTTCACGTGCAACTCACCTTTGTCACGCACTTGGGATGAATGCTTACGTCAGTATTAATTGCTAGGAGTTTGAAAACTTCCACACGTGGAAGGTTGATTTAGTGCTTCATCTATGTTGCGAGGCTTCTGAAAACATGGAGCTCACAACATGGAATCATGTGTCGACGGTTTGTTCTCGATTGTTTCATGAACATTCCAACATGTAAACCCTCCATTACAAACCAATTGAGCAAGGAAATCTGAAAACCTCACGAGAACACGCATAAAACATGTTTTGGAACATGCAAATCGTCCCGATGCCTTAGAGTTGCATCGAAAATCCGAATTCCATGAAGGACTAATCTTACACATTTTTTTTCTAGGTAGATTCGAGTTTCTTGAAGTCACGAACACGAAGCTTATGTTTTAAAACCCACAGTGCTTTTGAGTTGGGAATTTCTGATGCAACTGGAACCCAAAATGGTCCCACAACAGGTATTTTTTCGTTGCATCCACCAAGTCCCAGAAAGATGTTTCAAGTTTCGGAGAACATGAAGACATAAGTTCGTGTAAAATGTTAAGGAAAACCCAATTAGTATCCCAAGACTTTAGTAGGGGAAAAATGGACGATTTTCAAAGATAACTTTAGAGATCAAAAGATGCAAAATAGCAAGTTCTTCAAAATTATTTTGATTGGTTATCCCATTTTCGTTGATAAACTCAAAAATGGGATAACAGTTGGCTCCAACTTGGGGACTTTCTTTGATAATACCAAAGGAAGAGAACTCCAGAATCTCTGAAGTGTCGCGGACCAGGGCCTTATCCATATGGGCTACAGATTTGAGAAGAGAGAAAAACACAAACAAAAAAAACAAAACGAACCAAAGCAAAGAAAAGAAAACAAAAAAGTAGAAACACACAGATGACGGTAAAAGCAAATTATGTACAATGCAAGAGAGAACTTGCATTACTGGTCCAGAAAAACTTGAGATGTTGCCCACTGATGAGGTAGTAGGGAGTTGAGTTCCATCGAGATATGAAAGATAAAAGCTATTTTCTCCACATTCAACTTGATGGATTTTAAAAGTACCCCTCCACAAGGAGTTAAATTTGTCATGTATTCGTTTTGGCTCTCTTCTTTTATCCCATAACAGAACGAGATCCCCAACGTGGAAATCCCGCTATTTAGATTTTTTATCAAACACTTTCTTTACCTTGCCTTGATGCTCCGTGATCCGATCAACCACCTTGATTCGCTCTTCTTCTAGCTTGGTTAGGTACATAACCCTCTTTTCGATTGAATTCTGAAAAGCTACATCTTCAACCGCTTTCGCTAATTGCAAGGCTGGCAATTCTACTGAGATAGGAATTTCAGCATCAATCCCATATAGCAACTGAAAAGGGGACATCCCTATGGCTCGCTTTGGAGTGATCCGATCATCCCACAACGCATCATACAATGCTTTGTGCCAATTCCTCTGATTTTCGTCTACTAATTTCCTGATTATAGTAAACCAGATTATTATTGCTGGACTCAGCTTGCCCATTGCCCTGGGGATAATAGTCAGATGAGTGAGCCAAAGTAATGCCGAATCCATAGCAGAATTCTGTCAACTCATGTGACGAGAAGTTAGACGCATTATCCGCTACAATCTTATGAGGAATACCGAATCTGACGATTATGTTTTCTTTCAGGAACTTGCAAACAGCTTCAGAAGTTGCTTGCTTGATTGGTACAGCCTCTACCCACTTGGTAAAATAATCTGTTGCAGTTAGCACACAGTTGTGTCCAGCACTGGAAGCAGGATTCAATGTTCCAATAAAATCAATCCCCCATTGGCGAAAAGGTTCCTCAATCACCACAGGCTTCAGAAGAAGAGCTGCTAACTTGGGACGACCAACAAAATGTTGACAAGCTTCACATTTAGACACCCATTCTGCTAAGTCCCGGAAGAGAGTAGGCCAATAATACCTAGCCCGTAAGATCTTATACGCTGTTACAGAAGACTAAAAATGTCCTCCACATGCTAGGCTATGAAAGGATTCTAATAACTTTTCCTGTTGCGATTTATCAACACAACGCAAGAAGACACCATCGATACCTTTCTTGTATATTGCATTATTCCACAAAAGGTATTTCACAGATCTCAACTTGACGGTCCTCTTCTCTTTTTGATTTAAATGTGGAGGGCATTCACCATAAGTTAGGAAGAAAGTGATGTCCGTGTACCATTCATCGGTCGTACTGACAAAAAGCACCGTAGGCAGTTCTGAAGAAGTATCTTGAGTCTTTTCACCCTCTGTTTCAGCATGATTCTCTGCAATCAATTGACACAGGCCCCTTCCTCGTACCAACTTGGTAGGTTTGATGTCCAAGTCGTACTCCTGAACCTTAGCTATCCAAGTACCTCTTTGGCTTCCCAGCTCTTATTGAGTCAGAATGGATTTGACAGCGGTATCAGGAACAAGAACGAGAGTATGGGAATTCAGCACATAGTACCTGAAGTGTTTTACTACTCTTACCACTACGTAAGCATGTTTTTCAATCTGCGACATCTTCAACTCATGTTCCTTTAACGGGAAACTCATGAATGCGATAGGAGCTTCGATGCCTTCTTCATTTTCTTGCATCAGGATCGCTGACACTGTGTGGGCTGAAGCATAGCTATACATGATGAAATCTTTCTTGAAGTCTGGACATACTAAAACAGGAGCACAAGCAACTGCCTTTTTGATTTCTTCAAATGCCAGCTTCCCTTCTGTACTCCATCGAAATGGAACTTTGCTTTTCATCATTCCAAGGATATCCTTGGTCTTGTCAGCAAAATCAGGTACAAATCTTCTCAAAAAATTAGCCTTTCTGAAGAAAGAATGAACTCCTGTTTTACTTGTGGGCAAGGTAAGGCTCTGAATAGCCTTTACCCTCTCTGGGTCAATTTTAGTTCCTTCTCTAGTCACAATATGACCCAATAGCTTTCCTTCTGTCACCCCGAACATGGATTTCTTAGGATTCAATGAAATTCCGTGACGTCTGCATCTCTGAAGTACCTGTTCTAAATGATCATAATGATCACTTCGTTTTTTAGAAAAGACAGTCAAGTCATCCAAATACACGACTATGACCTTACCCATTAGATCTCTGAATGCTAGGTCCATAGCTCTCTGAAAAGTAGCTCCTGCGTTGATCAAGCCGAATGGCATCCTCCTGTAAGAAAAGGTACCCCATGGGGTCGTGAAAGCTGTCTTGTGTTGATCCTCTGTTGCTACCTCGACTTGATTATATCCCGAAAACCCGTCGAGCATGGATAACATCTCTGATCCAGTAACAGTTTGCAATACCTGATCCATGATCGGCAAGGGATAATTATCCTTCAACGAGGACTGATTCAAGTTTCGGAAGTCAACACAAATCCGGATCTCGCCATTCTTCTTCCTGATAGGAACAATGTTAGCAATCCAGGTGGAGTGATGGATTGGGAAAATAATTCTAGCATCTAACATCTTTTGAATTTCTGCCAGGATGGTCCCTAAAATCTTCAGATTGTAATGCCTTTGCTTCTGTCTATAAGGCTTCACATCAGGCTTCAGAGGAATACTGTGCTGAACATCCTTGGGCTTGAAAGATTTCAAATCTGCATAGGACCATGCTAACACATCGATGTATTTCTTCAAAAGCAAAGTGAATCTTTCCTTCTCTTCAGGAGAACAACATTTACCGATATTCACCATCCGAGGTTGATCAGATGAACCTAGATTGATTTGATCCACTTCAGAGGAAGAAGCTCCTTCAACCTACCTTTTGTTTTGGATGAAGCGATAATGCTTGTCAAACAGACCCTCCAGAGAAAACCAGACCTTTTGGTATCTTGTTGCCTTTCAGCTGGATAAATTCACCATCAACCTCTTGATATGGCTCTGAAATAGTTTCACGAAAGGCTGATTCCGAACCTTCAAAATATAGCTCACTGAAATTGTCAGCCTTTTCCAGGAAAGCCAACACTTGTTGATCATCATTGAACACCTGCCAGTGAGTTGCATTATCTAGGACGCTAGGGCGGTACACAATCTCGATAGAGTATGTGTCTTGCTTGAACTGAGGATGAGGAAGAAGAAGAGATGCAGACACGGCCAAAGAATCAGCCTTGTCATTATAATCTCTTAAAACTGCCTTAATAGAGAATGCATCAAAGCATTCTATACTATCCCAAACTTTGTTCCTGTAATGCCTCAACCGATCATTTTTTTCACCTGATATATACCCCTGACCTGATTAACAATCAGCTCCGCATCCCCCTGAACCTTGAGATTCCTGATTCCCTTCTGTCTGGCCAATTCTAATCCTAATAACAGGGCTTCATATTCGGCCGTGTTATTAGTATTATCAAATTGCAACTTATAAGCTGATGGGAAAATCTCGGAGCTAGGAGATATGAGAACAACACCAACGCCTGATCCAGAGGCTGAGCAGCTACCATCAAATTCAAGCGTCCAAATTGCATTGGGATCTTCCTCTTCCACATCTACAATGGGTATCTCTGATGCCATGAAATAATTCCTGAAGCTAGCATCTTCGAAAAGGATCTGAGCCTTAGGATCATCTGATTTAGTCACCAAATACTTTGCCTGCGGTTCAGGATGAAGAACCTGTTGAACCCCTTTGACTGGGATCTTGGCTTTGGTCCAATCCATACTAATCTCTCCTCCGACATCTTTACAAAATCCTCTACCCAAGAGAATACCATAAGCCGCAGGGATATCAGCAACCAGAATAGTCATTTTTACTCTCTTCTCAGGGAAGGCAAAAAAATGCGAACTGTGCGTCCTTGATTTGACCAATCAGAGGGACTTGTTTAGTTTCCATGGAATAGCACCGTCCATATGACTTAGTCAAAGTAAGCCCAAGGGCATGGGCCACTTTTGCGGGCATAACATTATCAGAGGCCCCTGAATCAATAATGCAATTGCTGAGTTTAAACCCATTTATAAGTAGAGACAAATAAAATGGTTCAATCTTTCCTGAGGAAGAAGCAGAAGTCAGATTATTCTGAGGTGTGGGTCGAATAGGATTTGGAAGGAGACCTTTTGAAGGTGATGGAATAGCTGCTTTACTTCTGATAAACTTAGCTAGCTTTTCAAATTGTTCGGGATTCGACTGAAGGTATTCTGCTTCTGACATTTGAATTTTGGTTCTCTTTGCATGATCAATAATATCAAAAGCAGTATAAGAAGGAATGATAGTAGGCTCAGTTCTAATTACATGAGCTTGTGCTGGGGCACTGGCCTTAGGAGAAGGAGAATAAGGAACAGCTATCTTTTTAGTAACCTCTCTTTAAGTTTGTGCCAAAATAGGGGTACCCCTCTTGACTATGGATATGGGAGGTTCCTTATTCTTCTCCTTAGTATTTTCTGGAGGCTTTCTGGGAACCTGAGACTGGGACCGAGTGAAAACAGCAAATGATTGACCATCTGGCTCACATTCATCTTCATCATAATCCAAATATCCAATACTGGAGTCGCCAGCTGACTCGTCATAAGACTCATCAGCATATCCTGAAGCTTTGAAATCCTCACGAGAATCTTGCTCTTCTGGTTCGTCATCTTCTTCAATCAGTTCCACTGCTGCATTGACGGGCGGAGCTTCAATTGCTAATCTCGGTTGAGCAGGAGCTAACCGTGGCCTATCTCTGGTAGGTACACCATTGTTATTAAAATTCCACCTAGGGATATCCCGGTACGGAACATTGCTCCCCTGCTGAGACACTTGCTTCTTTAAAGCAATCAAGTCATTAGCCATTTTTTGAAACATAGGGTCAGTATTACCTTGAGAAGAACCTTGATTTTTGAGTTTGGGTATATCTTTCTTGATCCTTCCGGCTAAGATGAGATCATCCTCTATTTTAGTAGCCGTTGACTGAGCAGTAGCCAAATCTGGGATAACCGACCTTCGTAATAAAAAACTTATATCAGGAGGTTGAGCATTGACGAAAAAGCATTTTTGGTTTTCCAGAGTTGGTACAGCTATTACTGGAATTTTCCGGATCAGCTTATTGAAATTAGCCACGAATTCCCGCATAGGTTCATGCGATTCCTTCTTCATATGCGTGAGCTGAGCTAACAAAGCATGAGAATCTTTGGCTGGTTTGAAACGTGCCTCAAACTTGGTCCGCATGGTAGCCCAATCTGGAATGCATGCATTCGGGAGGTGATAAAACCATTCAGCTGCTACTCCCTGCAATGTTTCAACGAAGAGTCGAACAGAGACATCTTCGTGGGATACTCCGAGGACACCGCATGCAACAAAGAAAGACGCAATATGCTCATCAGGATGCTGCTTCCCATCCCCATTGAACTTGGGAATGTTTTTACGTGATCCACGTGGTAACTCATGCAATGGAGGAGTCAAAGTAAGAGGACCAATGACTGCACCCCAAGGCACAGGTTAAACCGCCATCCTTCTGAAAAGAGTGCGTATAGGGATCTGGGTATCAAACAAGAGTAGTGCACGACAAGTTGCAGATGCTTCCCGTTCTTCAGGGATCTGATTTCTCCGAACAGGTGAAGAACTTCTGGCTCAGTTAGAGACAACGCTGTTGGGAGAAAGGCTGAAATTATGCTGTTGCAGTAACTCGAAGAGTGGATCAATTTCACCTTGAGCTCGGCGAGACCGAGTGAAGATCCTCCTGGCCAGCTTGAACTGAAAGGAGATCTTATTAAAAATAAGGAAAATATGGAGTCGCCAGACACCGAGAGGATAAGCTTTATACTATTGATCCGTATTTCCCCAGCGGAGTCGCCAAAAAAACTGTTGGTTGGATATTTTGTCAAACCAAAATATGAGGTTCAACCACACTACATGGGATTTAATCCCATGTACTGTGGTTGAACCTCATATTTGGTTTGACAAAATATCCAACCAACAAAACTACACATTTCTTAAACAACATCTTTCCTGAAAGAAGTTGTCAATGATCACATGATCAGAAGATTGACAGTGGGATCCAAATAGTTTTTTGGCCAGTTATCATACTAGAGAGGATACCCCACGTAAAAACTTACCTAAAACTAGCCATAGTTTTTAGTTTTCGTAGGACACATTTAGTAACCAAAAACTCTATTCTATTCACAAGTCATTCCTAAATGGCATAATCCACAACATAAAATCTACATCAGAGGATTTCATGTTTGCTAGCTTTTGCTTGATTTTTGTTTTGAGGTGTGAGTTCATTTTTAAAATTTTTTCTCTCCCTACATACTCCACAATCATAGTTGGCATTTTTCTATGGTATTTGAGTGTGTTAGGACTAATCATTATCATACTTGGTCTTTGAGTTGGTCTTTTTATTTTACCTAAATCACTAAAAATTCACTTTTTCCATTTTTCATAGTTTTCTTAGTAATCGGTGTCGGTCCAGTGACTGCCATCGGTTTCATCATCTCACCACTGTCAGTTGACTAACCACCATTGGTTTTATTTTGTTTTGGTCATTTTTGCCAAATTGGCGTTCATTCTATATTTATTTTCTTTCTGTGACTTCCTCTCCTCTATCATTTTACTATATTTATGAGTCCTTGATATCACCTTCAGAGTCCAATTCTACTTCATCTTCATCATTTATTGCCAAATTTACAAATCTTTCATTTCTCCATAGTAACTGACATTGTTCTAGTTGACCAGAGCTGGTTACCCCCTCATACTGGCATCGATTATCCCAACCATCATCGGTCTCTGTTTTTTGATTTTCTAATCAGAATAATGATCAAATCAAACATTTAAAACCATTTGTTTCCATTTCTTTTATGTTTCTGCATTATCAGTGAAGTTTAGAATACCTGTTCTATCATCAATCACATGGTTTTGTCTCATAAAAAAGATAATGCTTTCGTGTTTCATGCTAACCGCCAACCACTCCCACCTATCCCATCACCCCCTTCCATCTCATCACCTATGGACCCTAATCGGGCTCTTGCCATACCCATTGGTGATGAGGAGTTCATGAGACTCCTTGATAAAAACCTTTCCACTTTGTAGTACTATATCACTCATTCATCTACCCATGATTCATTAAGGAAACTTGTATATGGCATTCCTGTGTTCATTCCTCCTACCCTCAAACCCATTTCTACATTAGTTACTACTAGCTTGGTGTTACCCTCTTCCACCTTACCACCTATGGTTTCCTTACTTGACCCTACATCATTGATATATGCTACACCTATGACATCTATTAGTCTTTTGACATCTATCACTCCTACGATGTCAACCATTCCTTTATAAACTTCCTTAAGTGTAGGTATATCTGCACCCGCCATCTCTCATATACATATTCCATCTCGGCCACCATTTGTGTCGGCGGCCCACACTCCCCTTCCAATACATCATCCTCTCTATCCTATAGCCTCTTCCTCTGATTGCTATGAGAGTCTTTACCTCAACTCCACTACGTACACTCATCACTAACAATACTCTATTTTATCTACCGCTTATTTAGGATAATTGTCATCTACATCTATTCCAACCTATGTTCCTTCCTTACAATTTTTGTACTCGGAAACACTACATACTTAGGATTATTCACACATCATACCCACCTCATCTACCCCCTTATAATGAAGGGGGTGCCCAGTCATCACAACCGACCAATGATCTTATCTAAATGATGATGGAAAAGATGCAAACATTAGAAGCATCTGTCTCTGGCTCACGTAACTCTTTGACATATGACAAGATTTTCAATAGCCCATTCACTTGTCCATTCTGATTCATCCATACCCTCCCCATTAGGAAATGCCTAAATTCAACTGATTCAACAACAAAGAAGACCCACAACAATACTTGTAGTCTTTTAAACATGTGTGTTATCCGATCACTCATGATGACACTTTTCTCTTGAGAACATTCCCAATGTACTTGACATGACCTAATTTAGATTGGTATAGTACTCTACGTAGGAATTGCATCTTTTCATTTAATAAGGTATCTCAAATTTTGTAGACCACTTTTCTATGAACATTATTAAGAAGGTCACCATGACTGACTTATACGCGACACACTAATATGAAGATGAATCTATCACAAATTTCGTCACTCGTTGTCAGAGCCTCTTCAACCAAATCACATTATAACTACCTCAAACTGAGTTAATAGAGTTACTCACAAGATATTGTGCTAGAAAACATCTCTCTAACTCTCCAAGTTCAAAAACTCCACACATTTGACGAGGCATTAACCATGGCCCAGAAACTTGAAATTCATGCCATTGAAGATAAGAAGATATAATTTTGTAGCAAGAACAATGCATTAAAATAAAATGATACCTCTTCATCTTCTAAACTGAAAAATAATTATTCTAAATAAAAAATATCTGCCAATGTAGTAGTTTTAAAAGCCGGCTCATCTCATCCATCCAAACCAATCAAAGCCTTCTTCTAATCTTTCTCATGTTTAGGATTTTTAGTTCAAGTGGGAACAATGAAAATATACTCCCATAAGAGAACCCTACTCTTTAGTTTTAGAAAAAAATCTAAAATCCAGAGGAGTCACTCTTCCACCCATCAAACCACATACTAGTTTTGACCACTATCTTCCTATGCTTACATGGTACAAAGAAAATGATTACTGTAGCTATCATCGCATTAGAGGTCATAGCGATAGTAATTGTATAATTTTCAAAAAATATCATCCAAGAAATGTTAGATAATGGAGATCTCATCTTGGATAATAATAATAATGCACTGGCTAATCAAAAGCTTCACATATTCAATAAGCTATTCCCAAATCACACCCCGTCATCTAACCAAACCAAAAAAACCTCAGCCGGGTGACAGTAACATTCATGAGGTTCATGTTGTTTTTGACATCATACCATCTCTTCTTGCTCAATTTCCTCCTACTCCATCTATTGCGGAGATTCTTGCACAAGATCCTTCATCCACGGAGGGACCTATTTCATCAACTCCTTTACCCATAAAGGAGTCTCTCTTATCTTATCCTTTATCCACGGAGGAGTCCACCATATCTGCCAATGCAATTTCTCCACTCACTTCTCAACTTGACAAAAAACCCATAGTACTTACTATTTCTACCCATAGGAGAGTCATGCTTACCTTCTTCACCAAAAAATGAACTTACCCTCACCTAACTTTCCATCTCCCCCTACCCAAAGGGGATCTATTAGTAGCATCCCTTCCTATCGGTGACAATTGTCCATTGGATTTCAAGGATCATGTGTATCTTCTCTCATCTCTTTTCCCCACAGAGTCTAAAACCAACCATTTCCCTTTCTCACAACCATTCTTTATAGGGATTACCACCAAATCAAAATCATCCCCCTTTACATCAGTGTAATTGTCACATTTGGATGACCACTTAGATTATGTTGACAATTCCATGTTTTGGGGACGTCTTAGACTGTTTGTCTAAACTCAAATGCAAATGTTATCTGCTGACACTTCCACGATCTATCCAAAGGCATTTCAGACTACCAAACCTACCATGCCCATGCCAGTTGTAGCGACCCCTTCTTCATCACCCTCTCCCACATATAAACCTTTACCAATAAATGAAATTTTTCCTATGCCTAAAACATTACTTTCACCTATATCTTCCTCCGCGTCTAGACCCATTACCACATTAGGAGCCATGTTGACATCAAGTCTAGTCCTTCCTCATTTCAAACTAGATATAGCCATGTCCTCACAAGCCATCGCAAAGAATATTCCCCCCACCTAGGAAGAAGACCCAACCCCTTAGGCCGCATACATCAGCTTCGGCCACTAACCCTCTGTCACCTTCACCATTTCCATTTATCCTAGGTTCCCACCCATCAAACATGGTCAAGCAACATCCTACCTAGAGTAACTAAAAGCATAGCAGCCCACATTATCATGATACTCTATTACACCCAAATTACCTACATAGCTTACACCTTCGGCATCACCACCATCCTTTCTACCCTCATATACCTACACCACTTCCAGTATCCTCATCATTACACATGCCGTTCCCTTCCCCCCAACTAGTACCTTCCACATTACCTCTTACCACAACCTTCATTGCACCTCCATTATCACCTTGGATAATTTGTCCCCTTCCACCATCTGCATTCCCTTATAGGTCACACATTTCTTCTTCAACTTTACTCAAGAAGGTGCAACCAAATCCCAAGAACCCACTACCTTCCAAAGAGGTAGTTAAAACTACACCACCTTCAAAAATTAGTTCACCTGCTATATCTTTACCTAAGAAGGTGCAATCTAAACTGAAAACCATACTATATACCAAACAAGTGGTAAAACTTACTCAACCTCTGATTCCATCTCTAGTGACACCTCCCCCACAAAATTCACCCACACTTCCATCAAGACCCACACTTACTTCACATTGTGATCTTTTGACAGGCTCTTATGCTAACATCTTAGCTAGCCTTTTGGAAACCTTTGTCATCACATTACCACCACTTAGACCTTATGACCCACTAAAACCTAAACTAGAAGGGTTTAATGACACAAAAATTTGTACTTACCATTATGTGCTAGGGCATGATGTGGAAAACTATAAGGCTCTTAAGACTATTCTTCTTTGAGTATGTCCTCTCGAAGAAAAACTTTGACGATGATGATAATTTAGATGAGGACCCTATTCGACCTACACCTATCACCACACATCCTTGTCCCATACCTATTAAGTGACCTTCATCCCCTCCAAAAACCTTTTATGCTCCTCCAACATTTGAGATCAATATGGTCTGCATAAGAGAGATAGCCAAACCCCTGCCAAAATGCCAATGTGCTACATTGTTTTCACAAAACCAGTATATGCCCTCACCATATTTTTACATGTCTTGTTGCTACACCTATCACGACGCACTTTATCCTTTACTGCAGATAAATATGGTTCAAATTTCCACTCAAGCCTATAACAACAATGGAAAGGAGAAAACAACCAGCTCATCCGCTACTCTTTTACCCAATATTCCATCTACACCTGCACAAAAAGTCACCATCTGTAGACCCACATACCCTATTTCTGATGGGGTTTCCCATTGTATAATGCTTAAACAATTGCACCAATCTCATCTAAAAATGTATTTGTATGATCTCGTCCAAACCTCTAAATCTCATCGTCAGGCCCTCATTGAGGTGTTGCAATCTATTGAGGTTCTACCTAACGATCCTACACTTGTTGCATCCATTATGAATCCTCATCATGTCGCCACTCTCACCACTTCATACCCTTTCTCTACTCCCGCTACCACTCATCAAATAGCCACCCTTAGTTTCTCTGATGACAAGATTATACCTCTCTAATTGAATGATCCTGACCCCGCCCTATTTATTTCCATCTACATTGATAATATTCACGTTTGACATGTAATGATTGATGGAGGTTCCAGTATCAACATAAAATCCTCCCATGCATTCAACCTAATTTGCATCCCTTCTAACTGCATGCATAATAACCCAATTATGTTGCATTCATTTATTGATTCCATGACTTCCACCCTCAGAATCATCATTATCCACCTTTGCATGGGGCCCTGTACCATTTCTAAATTATTCTATGTCTTAGAGTGGGAATTTTAGTACAACATGCTATTTTGCTGACCCTGGATTCATGCCATGGGTTATGTTCCTTCAACCTTACACTACTGTTTAAAATTTTAACATGAAGGGAACAACTATACCATTCTAGCTGACCCTTCACCTTTCAATACCTATAACATGTTGTATCAACCCAATGATGTCCTTATACCAGTTAAGGCATCTACCAATGCTACCACTTCTTCTTCAACCCCTACCTCATCTACCACTTCTTCCGCTACATATTCTATAACTAACTCCACTATTCCCACTACTGTCCTAGATTCTACAGCTGACCCATCAACCAAACCTTCTAGTCATCAAACATCCAATGGTTCTTCTTCCTAACTTACTAGTGATTCATCCATTCCTACTACCCACATACCCACTACTGATCCTTTAGAAGGTGTTTTTCAACACCTCACTCTGGGGGAGTAATGCCTTTATAACATTGACACATTCCTTACTCCTCAAGAGTATGGTAACCTTCAACAACACCCCCATTATGATCATTGTATAGGTGAGGTTTTCCCCTACAGGCATTCCCACCTTCACACTAACTTAAGGTATGGGGGACTTGATGCTTCTACATACTCACTCGAGCCACCTTCCTAAACTCGACCATTTTCCTCTAACCTTCAATATCTCACCAACCACCACTTCACCCAAAAATTCCTCCATCGTTGTGTTCGGAAGGGATTTGCCTTTAGTTTCTTTGAAAAATGCCGCCATACTTTCATTCCTTGCACCACTCGTAAGCATAAAGACCACAGTGGTATTGGATTTTCCAAACCACCTTCTAAGAAGGCCCGAGTTGAACTCATTGAGGACAATAAACATTCCCCACCCCATTCTCCTCATTCACCACCTTCACCTACAGAGTCTATGGATCCAGAATCCATTCCTCCTAAATTTTTGTGAACACCATTTCCCTAGGACATATGACTTATCAGCATGATGGAGAGGCTCCCTCTTTTATTCCCTTTCTATATCCTGATATTATTCATGACGATACACCTTCTATTAATGTCGCTCAATGTTAGGATGATGATTTTATTCGTACCTACCTTAGTTTGGAAGATACTTATATTCATCGGTCATTACCTTCTAAGATACAAACCATGTTGAATGAATTGAAAATCGAAATCAAAATTCACTCTCATGATGACCCACGCATACTAAAAATAAGCCAATATTTATATGCTACCAAATAATACGCTTTCACTTCTTTCCTCTAGGATCATAACAACACTTTTTCTTGGTCCTATGCTGATATGCTTGGTATTGACCCAGACATTGTGTTCCACAATATCGTATCCATTTTTGATGCAAAACTCATGAAACATAAGTTGTAAAAAATTCATCCTCACATTTCCCTTCTTGTCAAAGAAAAGTTCTAGCGCCTTCTTTCAGTTTCCTTTATCCTACCCATTGATTATTCCCAATGGATCTCTGACATCATTCTTGTCACAAAAGTTATAGGGGGAATCTAAATTTGCACATATTTCTATGACCTTAACTAGACTTTCCCCAAAGATGACTTTCCTCTACCTAGTATTGACCAACTAGTTGATCTCACCGCTGGCCCATGAGATGTTATAACTCATGGATGGTTTTTCGGGTTATAAACCAAATATTAATTACCCCCGGAAGATAAACAAAAAACCACCTTCATCACTCATTGGGGAACCTTCTGCTATCATGTCATGCCTTTTGTCCTTAAAAATATTGGTGCTACATATCAACAGGCTATGACTTATATCTATCATGACATCAGGCATAACATATTAGAAGATTACGTTGATGATCTTCTTGCTAAATATAAACATTGGGCTGAGAACCTTGTCATCCTTAAGGTTGTCTTTGACCATCTCATAAAATATTGTGTTCACCTTCAACCTAAGAAGTGTGTCTTCATTGTTCTCTCTAGAAATCTCCTTGGTTTTATAGTTTATTTGCATGTCATTTTAGTTGATCCCACTAAAATCAAGGCTATTATTGAGATGCTCAACCTACTAACCTTCGTCAACTTTGTAGTTTGTAAGGAAAGTTAAAATCTATTCGTTGCTTAATTTCTCATCTTTTTGACCACTTCCATCCATTTCATCATAATCTTAAAAAGGATGTCTCCTTCAAATGGGATGATGAATGCCAAAAATCCTTCAACGCCTTAAAACAATATCTCCTCCAACCACCCAGTGCTCATTCCACCTAAGGATGAATAACCATTTTACCTTTACATTTTTACTATTGATCATTCCCTAGGTGTCATGCTCACTCATCGTGACGAAAAACATAGGGAGTAAGAGGTTTATTATATAAGACGTACACTTTTAGACTACAAAACTAGATATACTCATGTTAAAAAACTCTTCCTAGCCTTAGTTTTTTTCGCCACTAAACTTCACCATTACCTACTCAACCACAAAATATTCATTGTCACCAATACTGACCCCTTACATTACATGTACTCTAAGCCCTACCAACATCAATGTGTTGCAAATATAGATCATGATTCTTATAGACCTAGACATTGAATTCATGCATCAAAAATATCTCAAAGGACAAACCATTAGTGACCAACTCGCAGACGCACCTCTCTCCAGAAAAAAATCTTCTACCTTCCATTTCCCTGATGAATCCATCAGTACCCTCTGCCTGGACGATACTGTTTGCTAGATGACCTTATTATTTGATTGGTTTCCAAATGTCAGCATGGGAGTGGTGCATGATATATCCTCATTCCTCTTGATGGTGATCCTATGTCATTATCTTTCAAACTATATTTTGATTGTACTAATAATATCACCGAATATGAAGCACTCATGTTAGGTCTTTAAACTGCCATAGCCTTAGATGCTAAATCAATTAATATTTTTAGTGACTCTCAACTAGTTGTGAACCAAGTTAATTGTATATACCAGTGTCGTAACGAGATACTTCAAAAGTATAAATTTCATGTTGACATTCTTTTTACTACCTTTGACCAATATGAATTTCAAACTACCCCACATTCCACTAATAAATTTGCAAACACCATGGCCTACCTTGCTTCTTAAATCCCTGCTTCACCCTCTGACTCAAAAATATTTATCATAATATAAAGGTTGCAATTACCTTCTTATCTATTTTGAGATGTTAACCTTTTAGGAAACATTGAAACTTAAGCACGTGACCTTTGGTGTAAGTATTTTGAAAACTACCTTTCCCTTTCAATTCTGCCTCTAGATCTTACTCATAATGGACAATGAACCTTTCTCAAAGTGTCTCTTGATATGTGATGATGGGTGGTCTTCTCTATAAAACATGACTTTGACAGTATCCTCTTACGATGCCTTACAAGTTCAAAAATTCCATACACCATCAAGGGAGTTCATAATGTGATTTATGGGGGTCACTTTTAGTGGGTTAGCTGTCGCTAAGCACATCCTTCACCTTGGTTATTACTGCCCAACCCATAAACCATGATTTTTGTGACTATGTCAAGCGTTGTGTGAAGTGTCAACAACATGATAATATTCATCACACCCCTAGTCACACCTTACAGGTCACACGAGACCTTTCACCTTTTTTCTCAATGGGGTTTGGATCTTGTCAAAGAGATTAAACCTCATCCTTCCCAGTGCTGTCAATGGATTATTACCACTACCGAATATTACTCTAAATGGGTGGAGGCATGTAGTTATTTTAATTCCCATAAAGAAAAAAGAAATCCCATGCACGTTGACCTATCACCTAGTGGGCACTCGGTGCTCACCTGAGGCACGCTCAAGCACCGAGTCCCTCCTTTATGTGAGTTGTATGATAGAGCATTATTTATGATAGAAAATTAAGTGAATAGATTGGAAAGGAACCATACATTCAATTTAGAGCTCAAAACGACTTCTATACCAATGCATTCATTCATATAAGAAAAGAACTACAGAACATAAATCTGAATCATAATATAACAAAAATGCACATGGGTTTTCAATCATTTATATGAAATGTATATATATAACCGATCCATATAGATGTAAGTAGAACTAGAACCACACATATATTCATATTAAGCATGTTGATAACCACATTACATTAATTGGGGAAATCACATATCCATATGATAGTACAAACCAATGTCACATATCGGAACTAGACTTAGGCCCTTTATAGTACAAAGAAAATTTATTCAGACCCATCCCCTTGATACAAACATACTCCTACAAACCTTCTCAACCCAACCTATGGAGATCTCATGATATTCCTGAATGGCTTCACCTCTTTCTCCTTCTATATCTTTTTCTCTATCAGGCGCTTGTATTTATATCCTCAACAAGCACCGTCATGCCTTTCTAAAGTGTAGATTGGGTGCTAAGTATCCAAGTGGTCCTCCATAGGAGCATGCTTCTTCAGATGTGATCTCTCCATCCTTTTCCATGATGACCTTATGAAATCTTATAACGTAAGGTATATTCCTTCTGTCGGCACCAAGTTTCAAGGCTGGCACCTTATCCACTCCACATGCGCAATCAGGTCATACTTTCCTCGTGTTCATCATGATATGGAAAATATGGCTAAGTCCCAAGATATTTTCTCTACTTGTGCATGCACCATTGGTTCTACTAAAACCCTCCTAAAACTCTATCCTACGCGCTTCCTCCTTGCACAAATAGGCCATGCGTGCCCACACACCGTCTTATACTTAGCCAATATTTTAGGGGCCCAACATCACCCCACACTACGCCTATTCTCCTCCCTCGGGAACACCTTATCAAAGAATAAAGAATGATTGTCCCTAAATAGTTTGGAGAAAGAATAAAGGAATGAAGATTTTTTTGGGAAGAATGAAAGAATTGGTAACTATAATTATTTCTATAAGAGGAGAGGGAAATATTTCATCAAGTCTGCCTCCAGCTTATTCTAGGTATCGACTTCACTCTTGTGCTTGTTGACAGAGGTCACCAACTAGGGTGCTCACCTCTTCAAATCTTAGCCCTTCTCCTTGGGTATTCGTCATTTCCACGATTCCATCCAATTGTTTTCCTAACTCCTCAAGCGCATCCATCCTTCGAGTGATCTGGGGATACAAGTCTTTCAGCCGGATTTTTATTGAGCCCCACAAGGTCTCAATAGCCTCTGATTTCTTCTCAACCTCAGCTAGAATTTTTTTCACGTTCCATCCTATTCCCCTTATTCTTCTCCTGGAACTCCTTGAGCTCTACTTCATCGGTGGTGACCAGAATGCTCACCACTCTATCTCTATCGGTGCAGTTGTCATAAGTGGTCTCAGCGATTTGGGCATCATCTTTCACATCTGCGAGGACTTTCTTATACTAGGCCAAAATGGCCACAACCTTCATCTTGTCCTCCTTTTCTTTGCATGCCGACACCTCTTCTTCAGATTCCAATGCCAGTGGTCACCTTTTCATTGTGACTATGTGGATCAAGTCCTCTAGACACTCCATTGTGGATCCATATGTTTTCGTTGGTGGCATTAGATCTAGGATGCTTCAAGAAAATGGCATCTGTGATCATCTCTGATTTCTTGTAGACCTCGCACACCCTTTCCTTATCTTCTTTAAATTCACACCTTGAGATACGTGCACTAATTAGCTCCTCCCTGCTTAAAGTCCTTGGTTCTCTTTATCCAGCTCTTCTTCCTTCTTCTCTAGTTTTTCCTCTAGAAACTTCACCTTATCATTCCTCCTGAAAATTTTGGCCTCTACCTCCATTGAAACCTTGTTCAACATGTTGCAGATTTTCTCATTTGATAGCTAATGAGCGTTTACCAAGGGGTTTTCATCTTTTGTCTATGGTACCTTCATTATTTCCCCTTGGCTTACTTCGAATTTTATTTTGTCAATGTGGGAATCAAATTCCCAAGAAAGCATTTTACTTTTCCAAGGGTATGAACCTTCCTCATCAAATGATGCCATATCCAAGACTTCCTCTATTGGTATGGTGCTTTGAAAGCATGCACGCAACACCTTGTTTGGGTCATCAATATAGCTCATCCTCTGAACCTATGATGCCTTTGCACTTTTTCTCCCTGTGTGCACAGCCTTAGGAAATCTCATAGCCAAATTGGGATCCCCTCACATGCTGCCATATTCCTTTTCTATGCTATCCTCCTCTACTTCCTTCATCACTAGGTCCGCGATGTGTTCCATCTCTTGCTCTACTAGGTCTTCAATGATTTTTGATACTTCCTTCTCCATGGCCTCATCTATCTATTCCTTAGTGAGGCTTGGGGTACTTTTTTCTTGGTACAACTTCCTCACTTACCCCCTTATCCTGAGTATCCTCTTCTTCCTTGTCATTCTTCCTCTTAACAAATATGTACTCATTTTATTCTTCCTCTCTTTCCTCCTCTGAGTCATGAATCTCATAGATAGGATGGTCCTCACCTTCTAGTTCATCTTCATCATCATCATCTCTTACCTCTATAGGCCTCTAATATCTTTGTGTCCTCTGAATCATTTTCTTCTGTCACCTTCTGCTTCTTCCTGGAAGGAGATTCTCCTTCCTTCTCCTCCTTTGGTGACTTTTCCTGGGTGATGTCTTTGGTGTGCTTACCACTTGTGTAGCCTAAACACTTGGTGCTTTCTGTACCTCTTCTCTTTCCTTCTTCTTTGGCACAAGATTCTTTCTTCCTGCGGGGTCCTCAGGGATGGATACATTAGTCTCCATGTATGTGCCATTTTCAAAATTTGGCTTGATGCGAAGGAATATTCTTACTGCAGCCATTCTAGTGATTGGAAATGTCAATGGTTTCATCATTTGTATCTCATGGGAGACATATCTCTCCACTAAGGTCGAACCTTAGCCTTTTTGCCTCCTTGAACCGGTTGACCCCTACTTGAAAGTATTACATGGTGAAGGAAAAAGATAGCTTGCACCATGGACTTTTAGTCCCATCTGTCAATTGATGAGTGCATTGTTTGGCTCATTGATATCATTTCTTCAAGCTATAAATAATCTTTTGATATGACTTATTAATACATGGGGATGTTTTGTGTAGTTATATTTTAGTAGGTTTGATGCATTTTCTTTGTTATAGTTTATGAAAACCGATTATCACATGAACCTCCTACTAAATATCTTTGTGAGATCAAACGTGATGATGTGTGCAGGAAATGATGGATATTAGTTATGGAGCCCGAGTTCAAAGAATGTGGCAGGAGACTGTTTCCACTAAGTTGACCTATTAGTTGGGGCTTCTTCGTAACTTCCCATAGAAATTTATGTGTTTTAATTAGAATTTGGTGGACAAGGGATTAATACCTGCCTGATTATGGCGTGTCTTGTAACTAATACGGTACCTATATGAGGAATTCATCTTCATAACATATGAGGGAGAACTACTTTTTGATATACTGAAGAAAGGTTATCTGCATTCAGTTTTTGGTATTATTATCTACTGTTTATGTTATGAAGACTTGTTCTGAGTTAATGAAAATCATGGACGTTTTAAGAATCAGAATGTTGTTAATACCTCTATCCCAAGGAAGAGCAAGGGCCCACTCGACCAAGGAGATAAGAGGTTATTTTAAGTTCATTTACACATACAATTCTTTGATTGGATTTACAACAATTTTTGTTTGAGAATTTTGCATGCATGCTCTGATTGAACTATATCTGTTTTCTTCATTACTACTTTCACTTAGAATGGATGTTTCCATTATGCAAATATGGTTAACAAGCAATCTTGACTTTCTGCTAAGCTTCATTTATACAGTTGTAATTTCATTTTTTAACAAGTAGTGTGTGCGTATTTCATTTCTAATAGAAGATTAGTTGTTAGTTTCCTTTCATCACAAATAGTTGAATTATGTAGAACTGCATTTAAATTCTGTAGATTTGAATTGCATTTCCGTAGAATAGTCACTAAACTAAGCAACCCCCCAATAGACCTAATAGATAATTAGTTTCATTAAACTCCATTGCATATTGCCTAGGACACAGCCCTAGTTTAGAATGAAAATGACATGAGATTATGTCAGTTAAATGATTGGAATAATACAACAACCCATCATTTTTGGCGCCGTTGTCCAAGGACATAACCATAAGCTCCATTCTTTTTATTCCATACACTATGGGTGTTAATGGAGTTCATATAGGAAACCAGTAGTTGTCTCAGACCTCGTTTTAAACCAACCAACCTTGATGCATAGGTAGCGAGATAACTAAGGGAGATTTATAGCACATAATATTCAGCAAATCTCTCTAGAAACTTCACAAGGAAGAAACACTGAGAGTGATACAGATTCTAAGCCAACGCTTAGAACCTCTTCAGATCATTTTTTATCGTCTTCACACCACTCGGCAATGGGGGACCTTGGGAATATTGAAGACCAACCTTTAAGGAGAACCTTTACATATCGCATTGTCCTTGATGTGGATGAGGATGCAACCATGAAAAATATCTCATCATCCATCCTCCCCATCTTTCGAGGTATGACCAAAGAAGACCCTGATGAGTTTCTGTTTGAATTTAAAATCCTGTACCAAACATATGATTACCTAACTGACCAATCAAAAACTCAAACTGTTTCCTTCCACTCTCAATGACTCTCCACTATGAGATGGTTTATGGGGTTACTATCTAACTCCATTAATTCCTGGGAAGCCATGAAAACAACCTTCCTAGATAAATACCAAGACTATTGTAGGGGAAGGGATAGGAAGGAGGAGTTATTCCAAATACGGAAAAAGGAAGATGAGAATCTAGAGGATTATATGGACAAATTTCTCTTTCTCCACAAATACAGTGGGTATGAGTTACATACAGACATCACTAAAACAGTCTTTCTTAAAGGACTAGATGAGGAAACCAAGGATACCCTCCATCTCATGGGAGGAGGAGATGTGCATACACTCATCATGGACCAAATCACTGAGCTATGTAGAAGATACTTTAGAACCCTTGGAGGAATACGAAGGAAACAAACATCCAAGTCTTCCATAGGTACCTCTGAACTTCTGGAAGAAATGGCCAACATGAAAATGGACATTCTATTGTAATTAACATCCACCATAGATGGACTCAAGGCAAAAGTCAGCCATACTAAAGAAAGGTTGGACATGTATTGCCCTAAGTGTCGGAAGAGACACCCCTTGAGAGAATGTCCTTTGGATGTCATAGACATGTGCTTAATCTACGAAGTTACTGACCATGACACTAAGCATTGCATATTTTTACCACATTTAAAGGGAGGTTTGAATGCCATCTCTCAAACGAGTGCTGAATTAAACTTTTTCTAAAGATCAAACAATCAGGGTGAGTTCCCATCTAGACCAACAACTCAGAATCCCTAGAGGATGTCATGGCCAAATCAAGCCTCTCAGTCTTCTTGGGGACAACCTGAGTGGGAAAACTAAAACTAGATGACTTATCCATATCCACCACCCTATAAAAATCCCTACACTCAGCCAGGTTGGGCACCACTACCCGCATCCAATCCTTGGCACAACCAACAGTGGGGTCCTCAACAAAATTTTAGCCAAAATCAGTCCTGGGCACCACCGCAAAATGGTAATCAACAACGTAGGTTAAAACAACCACAACAAGCTTTACTGCCTCCACCTCAAGCCTGCCAACATCAAGGAAAAGCAACACACAAACACAACTTCTAGCTCAGCTAGTATCCAATCCTAAAAATCTACAGATAGCTTCAATTGATGACACAGACCCAGGTAACACCATGTAGGTTAACACTATTGGTAATTTATGACTACGATTTGGAAAATATTGAACCCTCCTATTGTTATTGTAGAACTGCCAGCCGATGCAAATAAAGAAGAAAATCTTGAGGGTAATACTAGTTCTTCACCAATACCAGATACACCAGATGATCAAATACCCAAACAGAATACAACCCCTTTTCCTGAGTGATTACAAGACACTCGAACTGCAGATGAAACAAAACTAGTTTAGGAATTAAAAAAGGTACATATTGAGGTTCCACTATTGAGAGCAATAAGGGACATCCCTGAACTAAACCAAACCATTAGAAATGAATGTACAAAGACACCAAGAAGGAAAAAAGAAATACCCAAAGAATGTCAGAGTCGAAGGGAATTTGGCTGATTTAGTTGCTGGCAACCCTTATCTCACCAAAATATGGTGATCCTGGGAGTCCTGTCATTACCATTTGTATAAACAACCAGTCAATATCTAACATTTTGGTAGATCTTAGTGCTGCTATTAATGTCATCACAACAGAAATGTTTAATTTGCTATCCTTAACAGGACTTCAACTGACCAACATTGTTATGTAGTTAGCAGATCAATCCATTGTTGTACCTGATGGTGTGGTTGAAGATATAATGGTCATTATTGAATCATGGGAGTACCCGGTTGATTCCATGGTTTTGCAACCTAAATCTCAGAAGTTGGGATATCCAGTCATCTTGGGAAGACCCTGGTTGGCTATGGTTGCTGCATAGATTGACTGTAGGTCAGGAAACATGAAAATTCTAAATGGGTAGAAATCCAAACACATTTCATTATACCTTCCTGCCTAGCCTTATACGAAGAATTATGACCAGGTATGGGTGGATTCTTTGGATGCTAACTCTTTGAGTTCTTCTTTTCTGGCCACTATTGCAGTACATAATCATATGGCGGAAGCTTTGGAGTCATATACACTGACTGATTCTAAGGACTCTGTGACTACAAAAATCAGCACTATTGCTATGGAATCTATAACTCCAGCAATAGACATATCTTCTGCTATCTCTCTAGTAGACATTACCTCTGTTGAGTCTAGTAGGAAACTCTATGCTTATAATTCTGAATATTTAGTTCCCAATTTCTATTGTCCTTTAACTAAGATTCTATCTTTTGACAATATACCCATCCTACACATGCTTTAGCCCCATGTTTTCCCATTGAATTCTTTTATCACTAGCACAAAGCTTGCTCTTGTGAATGATACCAAGTAGGTGCTTTTTCAGTATGGGAAGAGAGTTGACTATAGGTAACTATTTGGAGGTCAATCAAGAAGCTAGGGTGCTTGAGGTTCTGAAGAAACATTCCCATACTTTTACTTGGGATTACACTGATATGAAAGGAATTCATCCTATCATCTGTACACACCATATTTACATTGATGATGTCAAACCTATAAGGCAGTCGTAACAAAGAATAAATCCAGCATTGAGAGACATAGTCAAAAGTGAGATTGAAAAACTCCTAAAGGTAGGTTTCATCTATCCTATATCTGATAGTCAGTGGGTCTCCCCATTAGTTATTGTTCCAAAAAGAATGGTAAGTGGTGAATATGTGTTGATTACAGGGAACTTAACAAAGCCACCAAGAAGGATTATTTTCCCCTGCCTTTCATTGACAAGGTCCTGGACAATTTGGCTGGAAAATGTCTAATGATGGTTAATCAAGGAATTGTCTTAGGTCACCATGTGCCCTTTTCATCCCAAGGTATACAGGTGGACCCCAAAAATATATCAGTCATCACTCAATTACCTACACTAGCTAATCAGACTGAAATTAAAAGATTTTTCCTTGCTCATGCAGGTTATTACCACTGATTCATCAAATATATTTTAGCAAAATTGCCACCCCAATGTTCTCACTCCTAACCAAAGATTGTGTGTTTTTGAATGGTCTCCTCAGTGTCAACAGGCATTTGATTCTATCAAAGAAAAGTTGACGATGGCCCCTGTATTACATGGCCCTGACTGGGGAAAAATTTCCATATCCACACTGATGCTTCTAATATAGCCATGGCCGCTGTCCTTGGACAAAAAGACTCAGAAGATCATATCTATGCAATTTATTTTATCAGCAAAAAAATCTGACTCCTACAAAAAGGAATTACACTACTACGGAAAAAGAGAATTCTTGGTTGTTGTCTATGCTTTGAATAAATTTCATCATTACATCACTGGATATAAAAATTTTGTTTACACTAACCCCTCTGCCATTCGATATTTGATGAACAAACCAGTGGTTGGCGAAAGGCTTATTCACTAGTTACTCTTGTTGCAAGAATTCAATCTCACCATTATAGATAAGCCTGGGAAATTTAATGTTGTTGCTGATTTTCTTTCCAGATTAAATGTTTCAGGTGATGACGAAGTAGTCGAGGACCAATTTCTCGATGAAAACTTGTTTTGTATCTAAACTAAGACTCCTTGGTTTGCTTATCTCATGAATTATTTAATAACAGGGAAGTTTCCTGCCTATTTTTTACTCATAAGGAAAGAAGGTGATTGGTTAAAAATAGTGCAACATATAAATGGTGTAATGGATTCTTATTTAAATGTTTTCCTGACATGGTTCTTCATAGGTGTGTTCGAGAGGATGAGGTACATGACATACTACGAGCTTGTCATGATGAGCTAGGAGATGGACATTATTCAGTGAAGCAAATAATTCATAAGATCCTTAGAGCAGGGTACTATTGGCCTTCCCTCCATAGGACTGTTAAAACGTATGTGTGGCAATGTGATGCATGGCAAGGAATGGGAAAACCTACACTTTCTATAGAATTCCTCTGAATCCTCAAATGGTTCTAGGACCGTTTGAGAAATGGGGGATTGAATTTGTTGGACCATTTGATCCTCCATCTTTCGGGAAGGAGTATCTCTTGGTATGCTCAGACTACATCACCAAATGGGCTGAAGTTCAAGCATTGGCATCTGCCAATGAGAATGTTGTTGCTGATTTTTTGTACAATTAGATATTTCTACGATTTGGAGCACCAAGGGCCATTATATATGATTAAGGTCCTCAATTTGTTTCAAATATGATTGAAGCTTTCTTGGAAATCTATAGAATTAGGCACCAGAAATCATCACTATATCACCCCCAATCCAATGGGAAAGTGGAGGTAACCAATCAAGAACTCGAGTATATTCTAACTAAGGTGGTCAATGCTGATAGAAAGAATTAGGTACTAAAGCTTCCTGAGGCCGTCTAGGCCTACAACACGACTTGGAAAGCAACTACTAGTTTTTCTCCCTATGAGCTGGTCTTTGGGAAGAAACCACTATTACCTGTTGAGTTTGAATTGCACACCTGGTGAACAACGTTAGAAGTTGGGATCGATTTGGATGAAGCACAACGTGAACGAGTGCTACAGCTAAATGAATTAGATGAAATGCGGATGGAGGCACAGTAGCAGACAGAAATTATACAACATCAGTGGAAAACCTAGCATGATGCTCACATCAAAAAAAGGACATTTCATGAGGGACAGTGGGTTTTACTCTTTGATTCCTGCTATCAGCAGTTTAAAGGCAAGCTGCGTACACATTGGTTGGGTCCCTATCAGGTAAATCAAGTGTTTTGATAATGGCTCTGTTCAGTTGATACCTATTGATGGAGACAAGCAGACTCTTCTAGTGAATGGACATAGGCTCCGGATTTACCACCAATTGATGGATAAGAAGACTTTCACTGATGACATTATGTTACGCACAAACATGCATACTAAGGAGGATCTTTGCCTCTTGAGCATAGAGTAATCAATATGTTACCAATTCAATAAAGGAAGATGATCCTTCATTCAATCTTCTTCCCTTAGTTAGTAGTTTTTCTTGTTGTTATTTCTAATAAATGTAGGAATTTTCATTATTTCTACAACCACTAATCACGCTTCATCTTGAATTGCAGGGCGTAGGAATCTACAGATATTGGCCAACTAAACATGGCATGGGTAAGTTCATTCTAACTTTCTAACGATATTTCCATGGAAAACATTTCCCCATGTATGCATTTGTCATCATTAAGCTATCATGAAATGATTGCTATATTCATTTCAGATCTCTTTCCAAATTCAGTTCTATGGATGATGGCATAAAAAGAGTAATGGCTCATAATCACCACATGCCTTGAATGTGTCACATTCCTCAAAGCCAGGACACGTGGCGCTCACTCCTCAATAGTGGGATATGCACCGCCACAAAAATCATAAAATCACATGGGTGGCCAGTTTCATTCACTATTTTTCCATCGCCACCTTTGCTTGATTTTGCCCCACCCAAGGAATATGGTGCAATTAAAAATTTAATGCTTCTACAACTACTTCTTACCATTGTCGTATGCACATCAAGCACGATTGGTCTTATCAATCACTAAAAAGGGAGTGGGAGATATACTCTGTTTTGGTTTTTTCTACTACCTGGTATTACTCACCTTCAGCTTTAGCATGGGACCATGAAAGACATCAGAACCTGATTCACTAGACAGCTTACTCCGGAATGCCATGCTTTCACAGCTATTTCATGATTTTGGATGGCTGAATTTCATTCACCAATTTGAAGGTTTTGATGAGGGCATTGTGGAAGTATTCTTGAACAATTTTGAGTCCACCTATTTACAAGTTGGTGGAAGATTGGTTGAGATTACCAGTTAGGTCATTTCTGACCTATTTGGCCTTCTAGACTTTGGTTTCAAGGTTATGATAAATGCTCCTTTACAAAGCCTAATTGCTCTGTTTCATGTTGAAGGGGAGGCATTCCCTGAAGTCATCCTAACTCCATTAGGTGTCCAAAAGGGTGTTAAGCAGACAAGTTTACTTGGAATCTGGAGCGAGATTGTAAAATAGGTCAACTGGTATTTCATATGTGATGGTCAGGCCTCTGTTCTGGGTGTTGATGCACTTAAAATGCTAATCCACCTTAAGAAGGGGTGTGTCAACTAGGCCCTTTGGGTAAATCTCCTTGAGTACCTTGCAGACTCCATTATTAAAGTTTGCTAGAAGTACTCGTCTGGTGGGGGCAAGTATGTAATTAAACACCTAGGGTTGATTCATTTGTTGTGTTCACACCAGGTCTTCTTTAGACCAAAGTGGAGGCTTGAGGGACGTGCTGGTGGTGAGGGGTCCCGACCAAAGCAATTGAAATCTAGTCTCTCTTCTATACCTTGGTCTACCCTTACACCAGGCCCTTTCCTTTCACACAACCAAGTGGAGGCAGTCGATGTTCCTGAGCATGCAGATACAGTTGGTACTCCCGAGGGTCCATCCCCTTCCACTTCCAGCTCAAAAGGCAAGTGCACCATTGCTCCTTCTTCTTCCATGCACCTATGGTCTCAGTAGCTCAGTTCATTTATGCAATTTGGTGGTTCCCAATCAAAGACTTTTCCTAATGATACTACCCCCATTTGGTAAGAACAACATGAGGAGGAACACCTGGCCGCTTCGGCTCCTGTTGTTCCTGAATCTACGAAAATTCATACTATGGTTCCTGAAGTTCTTAGAACCCAAGCTGCATCTTCTCACAACTATTTGGAGGAAATAACACTACTGAAATCTCAATTACAAGGTATGGAAGAAACAAAATTTTTACTACAAAATGAATTTACACAACAAATAGTAGAGAAGGTTCAGAAAATTTCTGCCTTGCAGCGTGAAGTAAGTTGTTTGAAGCAACAACATGATCAGAGTCTTACCATCTTTGATAGCTTCCATCAGTTATCCCTTCAGGAAAGGGAATTGAGGAAGGAAAATCAAAAATTAAAAAAATAAATGGAATCTATACAAGAGGAAAAGCAAAAAATAACATCTATTTTAGACTGTATCTATCCTTTGGCCCTCAAGCTTCTGTCCTGTAGGAAACCCTCTCTAGTATATAGCATGTTTGTCCAAGAACAATTTTATTCCTGGCAGTTATTCCAATTTTGTTGTCAAGATCCTCATGAAATTCCCAATGGCCCTAGTTTCTTATTATTTTACAAGTGCAGTACTCCTGAAATCCAAAATTTACTTTGTAAATTCTATCTTCATAACATACTATTTACCAATGTGCCTGATTTCTTGATCAATTTATTTGTGGGTGATTTCCAAATCAAGGCCTTCTAGTTTGCATTATGAAATCAGATCATCTAGGGTCAGCAAACATACACTTTCAATCACACTTCTCAGTCCATTGGATTCCACATCCGCCCAACTCATCACACAGATGTAGCCCTACGGAAATTTTTTTGCTCACTTTACTGTCAGGTAGGAGTTGGGGTAAACACTTCTCAGATTCTACTTCAGTGTGTCATTGATTTTGAAAATTACAGTCAGGAGAACTTTAGGACAGCTTGGTAGGCTTGTGATAGGAGGTGGGATACTCTAAGTCTGTCCTTGAAATTCAGGGAGGTTCTCTCTCCCCAAAACTTGAGCTGGAGCATGCACAGGGGTGATGCCCTCATCGCCATTATCAAACAAACCACAGAGAAAACCAGCTAGTAGTATAATGATGAATGGGTAGGCCTCCAAGTATGTCCACCACTCCTTTTGAGCCCTCTCACTACCTGGAAGAACAATGTAGCCCAATCAAATGACAGTTTCATAGCATGGGTAGAAATTACCTCCAACACTCAGGGGTGCAAGAACACCACAAAACAATATGCTGATCAATTTGAAGAATATGACATGGCTGAACAACTTGGTAGGCGGGTAGGATGAAGATAAGTTACATATGGACATGCAATAGGTAAAGTCAGGGGGAAAATGATGAGTGCATTCTTTGGCTCATTGATATCATTTCTTCCAGCCGAAAATACTCTTTTTGACATGACTTATTAATACATGGGGATGTTTTGTGTAGTTATATCTTAGTAGGTTTGATGCATTTTCCTTGCTATAGTTTATGAAAATTGATTATCACATGAATCTCCTACTAACTGTCTTTGTGAGATCAAACGTGATGATGTGTGCAGGAAATGATGGAAGTTGTTGGTGGTTATGGAGCCAGAGTTCAAAGCATGCGGCAGAAAACTATTTCCACCAAGTTGACCTATTAGTTTGGACTTGTTCCTAACTTCCCATATAAATTTATGTGTTTTAATTAGCATTCGGTGGACAGTGTTTAATGCCACCTGATATGGTGAGTTTTGTACCTAACAACATCTATATGAAGACTTTGTCTTCAGAAATTGGTAGTACTAGTTTTTGATATACTGAAGGAGATTATCTGCATCCATTTCTTGATATTTTTTACTGTCTATGTTATGAAGATTATTTTGAGTTAATGAAAGTTACGATGTTTTGAGAATCAGAAGTTGTTAATCCCTCTATCCCAAGGAAGAGCAAGGGCCCACTTGACCAAGGAGATAAGAGGTTATTTTGAGTTCATTTATGCATACATTTTTTTGATTGGATTTACTGCAATTGTTATTTGAGAATCTTACATGCGTATGATATCTGTTTTCTTCATTACTACTTTCATTTGGATGCTTTTGTTATGTAAATCTCGTTAACAAGTATTCTCACTTTATGCTAAGCTTCATTTATATAGTTGTAATTTAATTTGTTAAGAGTAGTGTGTGCGTATTTCATTTCCAGTAGAAGATTAGTTGTTAAATTTCCTTTCATCACAAATATTTGAATTCCATAGATTTAAATGGCATTTATGTAGAATAGTCACTAAACTAAGCAACCCCCCAATAGACCCAATGGATAACTAGTTCCCCTAGACTCCATTGCATTCTACCTAGGACACAACCCTGGTTTATAATGACAATGATAGAGATTATGTCAGTTAAATTATTGGAAGAATACAATGACCCATCAATGTCATTGGTTTTATCATGTGTATCTCATGGGAGACATATCTCTCCACGTATACGTGCTTCTTGGGGTAAACTAACTTTCTACATAGCTCCCCGTGTTCTTGATCCACCTCACTGAGGTCAAACCTTAATCTCTTGGCCCCTTTGAATCTGTTCACCCTTGCTTATAAGTATTGCATGGTGAAGGAGAAGGGAAGCCTGCACCATGGGATCATTGTTTGATTTTTCAACCTAAATCTACCAATGAAGAAGTGTTGATCTACTGCGAATTCTACTTATCCTTACATGAGTGTGAGTAACTACTTTGGAATCCTGAATTCTGCTCAAACTCGTCCCTCATGCGCTTGTACCATTTCTCTAAAAACACCTTGTGAGTGGCTGTCATGGTCTCACAAGTATATTTTGTGAACCACTTTGCGGGTGAGGGATCCTCTTCTGGGTACTCCCAAACAAACTTTTCTGATCCATCGGGAAGTCTGATTTCTGAGAAGACAATTGTGAGGAGGACATTACCAAATAGTATCTTCTCAACTTCTTGTGCCCTATTAATGATTTCATCCACGAAAAAAGTAGACAAGTTGTATATGGTCCCCTCAGATATTTTTCAGCATACGTTCAGTCATGCCTTGTTCACTTGAGTCCATCTCTCTTGGTCATTGAGCTTAGTTACCAAGCACATGACTATCCTCATCATGGGGTATAAGATATCTGCGATGTCAAAGTATTGCAATCCTTTCTTATAGTCATATGAAGCAACTATTTCCTTGATGGCCTCCTTGTCACTTAGGTCATCATCAATGTTATCCCCTTCGTAGATAAGTCCTATAAAATTGGAAATTAACTTGGGAGTTATGTGCATCTTACGCCCCATAAAATAAAAATGGTCTTCGTGAATGCACACCATTAGCCACTAGTAGAGGTGCTTAGGTTTTCCAAAGTAGGGTAATTCATAAAGTTGTAGTAATCCTGCCTTCTCCAATTTAACCTTTACTTCGTCACTTTAGATGGGCATTGCTTCTGGTGTCCTCTTATTTATCGGGCGAACCAATTCCAAAGCCATTTCTTTTTATTTCGTGCTAGTGCAATGATTATAGTCACTTATAGTCATCTTTTGAAAATAAGATTCCCATTATTTTCCTAGCAATACCCCATCTGGGTATCACATCTCCACGTACCATTCTTCATTTGCACTTGCGATGGCATCCATTTGCTTCCCCTTACCCTTTCCCTTCTAATTTTTAGGTGAGATCGTTGATTTCTTTGGTGCCATTCTTCTGGTTAGGTTATCACTTCAAACGTCTTTTCCTTTCTCTGCTCTACTACTTTATCCAAGCCTAATGCACTACCTTGCAAAGAAACACTCCTACACCGTGCCCTAGCCTCCAAACCCTAACTAGAAAAATTCTTCCACAAGATGGTGCTTCAAAAAATTCCTTCATAAAAACTTCCTCCACACCCGTGTACTCCTTTCCTACTGGTTTGTAGAACTACTCTAGTCACGTCCTCTCATATTTTTTAAATTTTTCTTCACAAAAATTACCTTTGGATGCCCTAGTTCATGAGAGATATTTTCTCTTTGTAAATGCAAGGTAAATAATGAAGTTCCCATATTCTTATTTATATCTTTTTTTCTTTCCAGCATTAAATACAATTTTACCTACCAACGTACTTAGTATTAAATGTGAATTTTTCCACCAAGATGACCTTATGCCCAACCTTGCGCGAAAAAATTCTACAACCTTCTAGCGTGTAAACAATTCATCCTGATAGAAGACTCTTATGCACGTGTTAACAGTGCCGAAGGCACTTCTTCTGCCCTTCACATGATTTTTTCTATCACCTACCTTGTGTTGTTCCTTCGCTTCTCATGTACGTGGTTTCTCTGGTCTTATCCTAACACCAATATTTTCATCCACCTCTTCTTCCATGTGCTTCCTTCATACTTACGCACTTTGTATCCATCAACCGAGAAATTCACCGTAACTTCTACTGCTATTTCAATTTGTATAATGGGTTTATACTTCATATTACTCCACCCCACATCTAAACTGATGCATGGTCCTCTGGCATAAAACTAACAACAAAACAAATGACGAGAAAGGGAAAGACTAGAAAGGAAAAATTACATAAAGGGAAACTTATACTAAATGGCAAAACTACCTTATTACAAACACCTAGAAGACTTATTTATAATAGGGATTCAGCCTACTTCCATTGAAATGGCCTGGTAATCTCATTCCATCTAGTGCTCTCAACTAGAACGCACTTGAATTAAGGATATTTGAGATGATATAGTGACCCAACTAATGGAATTTAATCTTTCTGAGATGGCACAAAAACTTAGAATCGTATAACAATACCATATGCCCAATCTTAAATTGTTTGTTTCTGATGTGGCGATCATGTCATGATTTTAGTTTATCCTTTTTAGTCTTTTGAATCCACCTAGCCAATGATCATATTTTGTCCAATTTCATCAATTTTTCAATCCTTTCCTCTAGTGCTTATTTGTCGGCCAATCCTTGTGCGTGTGATATACACAGAGAAGGTAACATAAATTCAATGGGTAAGACAACCTCTGCGCCAAACACCAATGGGAATGGTGTGGCTTTATTCAACCTCTTATAGGTTGTCCTATATGCCCATAAAACTACTGATAATTTGTCATCCCAAACTCGTCTACCAACGTCACAAATTTTTGTCAAGGTATGACTCAGTATTTTATTAAATGCCTCGGTAGTTCCATTTGGTTATGGATGGTAAGGGGTAGTCTTATGATGAGCCACCATGAACTCTGCTAACAGAATCCTAACGGTATCATTTAGGAAATACGTACCCCTATCATTAGTTAAGATCAATGGGCATCCATACCATGTAATAATATTTTACCATAGAAACCTTGCTGCTGTAGCCGCTGTACAATCCTTGGAAAACACTGCTTCTTCCCATCTTGTTAAATAATCTATGCAAGTGATTACATAGTGTGATCTTGTCCTATGCATAGCTAGAGAAATGGGGCCTACAAAATCTATGGCCCACTTTTCAAATGGTTCTGCACTTGGAATAGGGTGCAAAGGCATTTCATCCCTCCACCCTCGTTTTCCAAGGTGCTGACAATGATCACATGCCTTGTAATACTCTTTTTAATATTGATATAGGGTTTCCCACCATAACCCTGTTGATGCAAAATCACAGCACCCCTGGGACTCCGCAACGCGATCGTTTGAGACTCCTAGTGCGATTGCATAACATGGAGCTTTTCCCAAGTGTGGGACCTTGCGAAATCGGAAAAGCTCTCCAGATGAAGGCCGGTTCCTATTCCTCTGTTTAGATGCACAATGTAAAAATGCAGAGGGTCTACTCAAAACCTAATCTAATTTTCAAGGAGACAGGGGTAAGAGAAATGCAGAAAAATAAACCTAAACTAACAGAGGTGATGCACCGAGGAATGAAGAACACCTGTCTTGCCAATAAACATAGACCATAAAAATGTAATGCAAGATCATGCACAGATAATCAGATTTACAGTGAAAGATCAAGAAGATGCAAATAAACACTGAGAGGGTTGATAATCATCCACAGACATGCATTTAATTTGCTCCGAAGATTGATACAAACACACTGCAAAAAATGCCCAGAGGCAAAGGCTGCATTACAGTTTTAAAATGGGAGGTTTTAACTCCACAAATTCACCTGCCAAAGAGAAGAATGGAGGGGCCAAAACAAGAATCCCTTCCAACCTTTAGAAAGAATCCCCTCCTTACAATTTATAGGAAGAATGAGAGAGAGGAAGTCCAAATCTACCCCAACCACCTCAGGTTGTATTTAATCTCATCTCATTATGGTGGTAGGTGAGAACCCTAGCGACCCCCAAAAGTGGCAAACTGTATTTTTAATTTCTAAGAATTTTTTCTCACCCAATTAAAGATATCCAGTCGTAGTTGGATAGAGGACCTCGTAGGATTTCCAAAAAGTCCAACCTTGTGTGAATCGGAGCTCCCAGTCAAAAGTTATGGCCATCTGAATATCTGCGCCAGGGTCTGCTTCCTGTCAGCGCTCAGAATGTTGCGCCTCCTGAAGGTGCACCTTGGCGCATCCATATGCATGTTGACAATCCTTTTCATGTGCCAAAGGTGCAAATATGTTTGTGTCGACAACCCTTTTTGTGCACCAAAGGCACATTCATTTGCATGTCAACACTCTTTTCTGTGCGCCAAAGGCGCAAATATGTTTGTGTCGACACATGTTTACGTGCGCCACTTTACCTGCGCCAAGGGTGCAAATTTTTCCGTGTCAACATTCCTTTCTGTGCACCAAAGGCACGTCTATTTCTATGTCGACATCTTCTTCTATGTGCCAAGGGCGCATTTACATTTGTGTCGACATCCTTTTTTGTGCGCAAAGGCGCAACTTTTTTCCCTGTTGACACTCATTGTTATGCACCATTTCCGTGCGCCATGGGCGCATCCTTTCTCTATGTCGACAATCGTTTCTATGCGCTACTTCTGTGCGCCTTGGGAAGGCTTTGAGGTTTGAATTTCTTTGATTTCCAATTCTTCCGCTTGTCTATATCTACCCAGGGGGAAGATATATACAACAGAATCCTTACTTTTTCATTGAGAAAGTGTGTACCCCTATCACTTGTTAAAGGGAAATCATACCTGCTACTTATGTTTTACCATAAGAATCTAGTAGTTGTCACCATGGTCTAATCCATAGGAACTTCCTCTGCCCACCATTTCAAGTAATTGTGCAAGTGTTGATATCTAGTTCTTCGCATGGCTAGCACCCTATAAATTGATTTCCCATTTTTCAAATGGTTTAGTGTAGGATATTGGTCATAAAGGCATTTCAATTTCTTTCCAAGTTTTCCAAGGCACTGGAAATGGTCATAGGCCTTGCAAAAGTCAATGCAATCCTTGTAGTGGTTTCCACTAAATCCCTACTAATAAAGTCTTCCACCAATAGCATTTCCTCCATAGTTTCCTCCTACAATCCCAATGCACTTATTTTATAATGGCTATGCATTCATGTTCTAGCATGCATTGATGAAAAACTTCATCACAACCTATTTTGTACAAATCACCATTAATAAGCATGTAGGGTGCTGATGTGTATTGCTAACTTCTTTCTCTCTAATGCATTCATTTCTTCTAGCACTACACCTATTTTTAAAATATTGCAATATCTCCTCTAAGTATGAGGGAGCATGTACAAAACATAAACAGTTGTGCATCTAACATGGTATTCTCAATGCTTTATGTGTCCTCTCCTGAATTAATCCTTAATAAGTGGTCAGGCCTTGAATTACTTTTTCCTGGTTTGACGACCATAGTGAACTCAAATTATTGAAATAGTAGAACCCAATGACATATGTGCCCTTGCAGAATGGGCTTTATTAACCAAGTATTTTAGATGCCATATGGTCCATGTAAAATATAAATGGTGTCACCAGTAGATATTGCCTAAACTTATCTGCAGTGTGTAGATCATGGACAATGCTTCTACGTGCTCAGTAGTTGTGTAATTCTTCTTTGTTGATGTCAACTTTCTACTTGCAAAGCACAAGAGATGATCAAAAATCCCTTCTCCAGGTTGTGCTAGTATTACTCCATAGCTTTTACCAAGGCATCAACATGCACATGGAAAGACTTATCCCAAGAAGGAAAATGTAGTATGGGCATCGTGACAAGCCTATCTTACAAAGTTTCAAATGCCTTCTACTGCACCTCTCCCCAATGATAGGAACTCTTTTGTTTTATCAATTCCTCTAAGGGTGTGGTGATCTTGGCATATCCCTTGATGAAATTCCTATAGTAACCTCGTATTCCCAAGGAATCCATGTACCGATTCTTTGACTAGTAGGCTCCCCTAAACCCATAATAACTGCAACCTTAGGTGGGATCTACTAGTAAGCCTTCCTTGCATATAATATGTCCTAATAAGGTTCCAAATGGGGTAGCAAAGACACACTTCTTGATGTTGAGGGATATCCTCAACTTTAAACACCTCTCAAACATTAGTCTTAACTTATCACAATGGTCTTTTACTAGACCATACATAGTCCAAGTCATCCAAATAGACTTAAAGAAATTTATGGATGAAGTCCTGAAAGGCTTGTACTACAATGTGCGAGAACACAACATGCACATTATTCAATCCAAAAGGCATGACTGTATAGGAAAAACTTCCCCATTCAGTGGTGAAAGTTGTCTTTCTCTACTATTCCTTTGCAATCCTGCACCTGGTGGTACCCTAAGAACCCATCCGTGAAAGAGTAGACTTCACCCCCACCACTCCCTCCAGAATTTCTTCAGTAAAGAGGATTAGGGAAGGGATCAATGACACATACTACATTAAGGTCCCTATAGTCAACATAAATCCTTATCCTCCCATCCTTTTTAATGTTGATGACCATTGGGATTATCCATTCTGATTCTTCTATAGCCTTAATGATACCATGATGTTATCATTTTTCTATCTCCTCCTTGACCCGTACATGTAAATTTGGATTCATCCAGTATGGCCTCTTCCGGATCGGGCACACACCTTCCTTTAGTTTTATCTTCATCTCCCCCAAGGAATGGTGGAAATGCCTTTGAGTTAATGATACCCATGAGGGAATAAATATTAGAATTCACGTAATACATTAATGATCTTTGAAACCTCCTTTTCTGACCAATAGTCACCAATGATTAGCTTCCTTAGGTTCTTTCTCTCCCTAATGTTAACCTTCTTCATTTTTAAAGGGCTCATGGTATGCGCGTGCTCCTTTCATCAAGTACTTTTCTATAACATCGCACATACCCTCCGAGTGGTTAACATCTAGACTCTCCATCTCCTCTCCATCTATGACATAAACCATTTTTCCTTTTTCCTTTTCTATGCATGCACACTCAAGTTGTACCTCCTCTAATTCTTCCTCATCAAGGTGTGTCCCTATAGAACTGGGCTGACCTATTAAACTATAGTAGCCTATCTTCTTCCATGTCACTATGCCCCATCGTAAGGGACTTGATCAATTACAATTCCTTATCCACTGATGAATTTGTGCTTTGATATTCAAAAGTTTGGATGAGATCAGTTACCAACTCCTTTCAATTTCTCTATCTAACGATGCATGTTGAATTAACGGATATACCATGTACACGTGCACAACCTTGTAATGTGGAATATAACTTATCTACCCATAATGATGGTGGAAAGGCTTCTACACTTCCTATCCAGGCCTTCTCACATGCTTGGATATGAAATGAAGTGGTCATCTTTACCATGGTATCTTGAATGACCATAAAAAACCTTATAGAAAATTTGATTCTTACCTCATGCCACTCCAGGAGGTTCTCCTCGATGTGTAGCCCACCAATGCACTGCAGTCTCGAGTAGGTTATAACTAAGAATTCCTCTTCTTTTGTCCTCATTTTTCCACTGAGCTTCCATGTCCTGTAAGAAAATTTTAGGGTATGCCCCTCCAAATTAATTTTGTAACTTCTTTCCTCCTAGGCACTTGAGTGAGTGCGACTTGGTAAATTTGTTACAGACCCCCTCAACTATTGGTAAATTAACTCATAGGTCCTTTGTTCCTAATTGTCACACACCATGATTGTGGTATCACTCACAGACTAGGCATCCTTAAATTAGATAACTCCTTCTGTAGGGTGAATTATCTTTGGGTCTCTGATGGAGCGCACATAAATTCTATCACAGACCTCTTCTCCCAAAGGTTCAGTGTAAGGCCCCGAATTCCCATCCATCAAAGGGATGATGACCCATTATTCCTTGTTCTCAAAACTGATATATCCTTTATTGAACCTCAGGTCAACATTGTTCTTATAGCACCATGGGTGCCCAAGAAATGCTAGAAAATTGTCTTCCTCGGCGAGCGCCAAGAATTCGAAGTCTCCAGTAAACTGAATCCCCCCTGAATGGTGATCACTGCATCCTTCAATACTCCAATGGGCATTGCCTTAGTTTTTTTTCCATATACAACACATTCAAAGATGGTTTTAATGTAGGCCTTCCCATTTGATGTCAGGTATCCAATGTAAGAACATTGACCTTCTAATCCCTATGTCAATCAATATGTTACTTAGAAGCCAACCATCCACAACTTACATTTAGTGTGATTTCTTTGTCATATTCAAGGCTATGGGGAGGGAGGTTAGCATGTAACACCTTCCTTTCATGCACTCTACTCCAGCATGTGGCATCTTCTCTCGTAGCCATTCTCCTAGAAAGGGAATAATATTCTCTTGCCTTAACATTTTTGACACTTCCTTGACCTCATCTAGGTCCTTTTACAGAGCCTCAACATTCCTTCTTTGCTCCTGCTTCCTGGACTGCTCCTTTAGACACTAGATTTCTCCTTGTAAACTCTGAATGACATCCATTGTCTCTTGATATACTTCCTTCTGATGGGAAGGGTTTGGATACTTCCCGTGCACCACTTCTTATCTTGAGACTAGAGTCTTTTTCCTTGGTACTTATTTGGCACACGTAGCCTCTGCCCGTGTTGTCACCAGAATAGGTTCTAACCCTGACTCATGCACCACTCTAGGAATCCACTATGCATCAGCCTTCTTTATACTTACCATCCCAGCACCCTTGTCCTTCTGGTGCTACTGGCTCATATGCTCAAACAACTCAGGACACTCCTTATACTTATGATTTTTCCCGCACCATGAGCATTGCAACAAATCTAGACACTCGTGCCTGTAATGTTTTGTAGATCCAAAGTTATAGTAGGTTCCTCTTGGAAAATCACTTCTTCCTCCTCCATGGTTACTATGATCATGGAATCCTCTGTGAGAACCTCTCCCATGCGCCCCTCCATCTGTACATCCTTCATAACAATGATCATCTTCCTTGGAACTACTGGCAAGGTTGGTCTGGTGCACACCATGATCAATGGCCTCATGGATCTGGTCAATAAGCCTACAATTCTTAGTATCATGGGTCATAGAGGTGCAGATCTTGCAGTAGCAAGATCCATTCTTCCGAATTGCACGTTGTAACAAGGGACATCTACTTGCATCATGGTCCCCATGAAAAATTTCACAATATACCACTATGGTGTACTAACTTCAGGGGAAACTATCCTTGGCATGCTCCCTCTACTTCACAATCCATGCACCAAAGACCACTATGAGTCTCATGTGCTAGATTTTGTAGATAGCTTCTCTAACTATTTGGCCATAGCAATGATTTGAGCCTCTAGAAAAGGGCTCACACTAGTATCAATGCTCCCAACTACTTCATAGCACGTAAGGAAGCCTTTAGAGCCTCGTATGCAGGTCAGTAAATGTTTTATGTGACAATGCCCTCCTAAATGGAGTGATCAATCCTCCAAAAACCATTGAGCATGTTGTGAAGGGTGAATGTCATATGAAATTTTTTACAGGAGAGTCTTAAACTGTGCATCATATTCCCGCATACTCTCTACCATTCCCTGCTGGATCTCCTTCAAAGCACCGATGCTCTTCTGCTTGAACTCCAGTATATGGAACTCAGCTAGGAAGGCATTCTTCAATGCAGTGTAGTCTACCACCATCTTATAGGGGTCGTACTTCCTATACCAGCTATACATGTGCCCTTGCAACATTGTTGCAAATTGACTTGCCTTCTGCTCTAGGGTAGTGATCCCCTTTGCGTGCCATAGTAATTCACAATTTTTCATGTGTTTTGTAACATCCTCTATACCGTGGTAATCTAGAAAAGTGTAAAAGACATTTCAGAGATTACTTGAGGAGGTGGATGAGGCCCCTTTCCTCCTGACCTATATCCTTGGTTTCCTCTGATGTTCCCTCCACCAGATCCACTAGATCCACTAGGTCCTATGCCTCTCGATCCACTCATTCCACCTCCAGAACCTCCTGTAACTGACAATGGGCCTGAAGTGGTCATGCCTAGTGTCCCCAATGTCCCACTAAACTACGTGCTAAAGATCTATGAGATTACTCTACTATGATAAGTATATCCCGCGCCATTCCTAGATGTGTTTCCTAAACCTTGTGTACTTATACTTTGCCCAAAAATTCCTCCAAACACCGGAATGGTATGTGTATCCATGGACGTCCCAAATGAAAAATTATACCTCATGGGTGCTGATTGGTCACTCCCACTGATAGCAACTGGGTTATCAATACTCCTTTGATTTGTAAAACCAAGTGATAGGGGTTGATCGGTAGGTGGGTTTAGATGCACATTAATGGCTCTTCTTTCTCCATGTGATGAAACTCTCATCAGAAATGAAGGAGGCCTCTCTCATGCAGCTTTCCAAGATGGGGTAGCACAGATTTCTCAGGCTCCACATCCTCTACATGAACTTCAACACCCTCTCACAACATCTACCTCCATAGATCCATCACACTTACAACCTCGCATTGTCTAGTCATCTCCCTTTCACGAGCTTCACTATACTTGAGCCATCTCTCCTCCCTTTCCTTTTCAGCTGTAATGTCTTCCATCTTCCTCCACCCTAGCTTCCTCACCCAGCACTCATAGATTAGCTTAGCTAGCCATGGGGAATGCTTCTAAACTCAAAGTAACAACCAAGATCTTCATAGCTCAGAGGAATAACACTAAAAAATGACCCTCTAGGCTCCCTCATAAACTTGAACTCAATAACTTATGGGAAATAATATGTCAAAATGGCATATTCTAAATTGTAACTGGCCAACACTCCCTTCCACCAATGATCAATAGCACATGTCCAAGTCATATCTGCCTCCTGTAGCCTTTGATAGTCATCTTGGGTCCACACACGTGATCTATAGAACTAGCTTGATCTGGATGCATATGCTAAGAGCCATTCATATAGCTCTACTAGGAAGCAATCAAAAGAATGTCTCATATCAACTCATGGTATAGGTTCTCTTCTACCCATCCACATGCATTAAACTCAAGTCCAGTGATGAATCTTTGAACAAACTCATCCTCCATGCTCTTGAACCACATTTCAACACTTTCTAAAGTCAGGTGCTCTATCATTACACATCACAAAGACAAAGATGCATGTCATTTCTCAAACAACTTCAAAAAGAGGTCCTAGAAATGGAACCAAGATGTAGTCAATTTTATGCCCTCAAAGAACAAGGAAATCCCATACACGTCAAACCTATCACCCAGTGGGCGCTGGGCACTCACTCAAGGCACGCGTGCAGGTGTCCGAGTCCCTCCTTTATGTGAGTTGTGTGAGAATGAATTATTTATAATAAAACTTAAGTGAATAGATTGGAAATGAACCATACATTCATCTTAGAGCTCAGAACGACTTCTAGACCAATGTGTTCATTCATATAAGAAAAGCATTACTAAAACATAGATTTGAATCATAATATAAAATAAATACACAGGGTTTTACACCCACTCATATGAAATATATATATAACCAATCCATACAAATGTAAGTAGAACTGGAACCACACATATATTCATATTAAGCATGTTGATAACCACATTACATTAACTGAGGGAAATCACAAATCCATATAATAGTGCAGACCAATGTCACATGCATCGGAACTAGACTTAAGCCCTTCATAAGTACACAGAGAAAAAATATTTGGACCCATCCCCTTGATACAACATACTCCTACAGACTCTCTAAACCCAACCTAAGGAGCTCTCATAATATTCTGGCATGGCTTCACCTCTTTCTCCTTCTATATCTTTTTCTCTGTCAAGCGCTTGTATTTATAGCCTCAACAAGCACCACCATGCCATTATAAAGGTGTAGATCAGGTGCTAAGTGTCCAAGTGGTCCTCTAGGGGATCATGCTTCTTCATATCTGAGCTCTCCATCCTTTTCCATGATGACCTTCTAGAATCTTCTAACGTAAGTTATATTCCTTATATGGGCACCAAGTTTCCAAGCTAGCACCTTATCCACTCCGCATGCACAGTTGGGTCATGCTTTACACATGTTCAACCCAATATGCCAAATATTTATAAGTCCCAAGATCTCTCTCTCTGCTTTTTGCGCATGTCATTGGTTCTACTAAACCCTATCCTGCGCACTTCCTCCTTACGCACCCTTCTTCAAATAACCTTGTGCGTGCCCATGCAACTTTTTTACTTAACCAATATTTTAGGAGCTCAGCAAGGCTGTAACTCTCATTTCTAAAAAATCTAAGAAAATATGTGTATTCATCAACCATCACATCATTTGTGTCTTTGGTGTTTCCTTAACACCTCATAATCGATAATGGAAAAAAATTTAACCTCTAGGGCATGGTAAAAATAAAACCCAACAAAAATTTTGTGATTCCTTCGGCATTTAACCTCAGTTTTTTCCTCACCTTATTATCCTAAAAAAATGGATAAGCTGAATTGACTTAAAAAACCCTAAATAAAATTCTTATGAAATTGGTTGACAATATTGGTAAGGATTGGCACATGTACATTCCTTTTTCCTTATGGGCTTATCACACTAGTATTCAATCTCAACTACTGCTACAAGCTACAAAACCTTTCTCTTTGGTCTATGGTATAAATGTTGTCTTGTATCTCAAATTCCAAATTCCATCTCTTCATATCTCCCTCAAATATATACTCAATGATGATGTTTTTCATCAGGATTGTTTGGCACAACTTGAGTTATTAGATGAATGTTTTTTTTAAATGATCTCGATCACCTTCAAATACTACCAAAAACGTATCAAACGTGCCTATGATAAACATGTCCAAGAAAAAACCTTCCAAATTGGTGACATCGTCCTAAGGAAAATAAACATGTAAAAAATGTAGAGAAAAGTAAACGGGGAAATTTCTCCCCTAATTGGCTTGGACCCTATATCGTTAATGATATGCCTATGGATTAGGTGCTTTTCGTTTATCATTCTTCACTCAAAGGTAAACCTGAACCTGAGCCCCTAAATGCTTTACATATTTTTGACCATTCTATTGTTTATTCAAGTGCTATATCACCTTAGAATCTATTAAATGCTTGTCCCTTGAGAAATATTCACCATTTCCGGATTGTTACCTATTTTAAGGATCAACGACCCAAACAAGAATCATGTGATTACCCATCACCTTTTGCTTAATCTTTAATATCCAAAGTAACCACACATCTACTCATGACATGTAATTCTCAACGATAATTTTCATGGAGTTTCAAGATGGAATCCGGTTGGTTTGTACATCACTTAAAACCTCTTCTTTCATAGCTAACCTTTTTGTGCTATGGAATTTGATTGTCAATCATCAAAGAAGCCAAATATCCTTTATTAGTCTTGTCCATGATTAAAAGTCTAAAAACAAATTTAAAAAATTCAAAAGTAATATAGGAGATGGGAAAATTCAAACTCTCCATTTGATCAAACTTCTTGTAAATAGATGACTCCCTCAAAAAGGACATTCTCTTTCCATCTTGCTATTATAAATAGAATTCTCCCTGTAGGGGAAAGTATAAGGAAAGGTAATAATGCCGTTAATGGACAGGGTGCCCATAGCTCAGTTACCCAATGGCATTTACTATTATTCTATTGGATTCTAGAAAATTATAGATTACAAAGAGGATTTTTGACTTCAAAGTTCCTAATGTTGTCGGACGATACCTAAGGAGAAATTATTGGAAAGCTGTATATTCCCTAAAGGTTAATATCCTTGAATTTGTTCAAGATCACCCACTGAATTATGGTAAACAAGTTTCTTGATTAAAAGTACAAATGATAAATTTCAATCGTGCTAAAGGATGGCACTAAATTCTAATTGTTAGAGGAGGTTTGGCATTATCCTAGTCATAACAAGCTATTATTCATAAATCCCACAAAGGTCAACAAATCCTAGGACTTAAGTCTATAAAATGGACTTTTAAGTATAACAACGAGTAAAGATTGACTCATTAGAAATGGGAAAGAAGAAAGAGATAAGACATACAAATGCTCGATGATTTAAAGGGTGAACCTAATTGTTTGATCCAGGTAATTTCAACTCTTTTGTAGTGTTTTAAATGCTGCAACCTTACTATTGTGAACGGTCTTCATAGGGAATCAACTTACGTAGAGAAAAAAAGGAATTTGAGGAATGAAGATTGCTGAATGATTGATCGTCATTAAGACCAAATTTCACTGACGATGAAAATGGAACCATCGAACTACTGTTTCACTTTTATTTAATGAAGTCAGGACTTGGAGTTTAGCATGGTTATCAAGAGTAATAAAACTCCATACCTTGTATGACCATAGTCCCAGATTGTCAACAAAAAGTGATTGTGAATCATTCCAACAAGGAAAATGTGGTATCTTTTAATTCCTTATCAGGATTGGTTTATGGAAAAGTGTCATTACTTGAATGAATTGTATATCAGGTGTGCATCTGAACCCTTGTTTTATTTTTGAGAAATCAATGTTTTTTGATTGATAAATTATTGGGAGCTTTGGAGCTGCAATCAAACTTTTGATCTTATCTTGATGAAGAAATTTTTGGGGTTCATTACACCTAAAGTCATACTTGTGATTTTATTGGAGAGAAGTTGAAATGGATGTTATGATTAATGATAAGAACATTCAATGGAATTGTGGGATTTCCAAAATTATTTATGAAGGATGATTGATGGATGAAGAGGATTGGGAGAAAAATTAAGAGGATTGGGGCTACTAGGAAGTGATCCACAAATAGAAAATTAAGGTATACTAGGATGTGGCTTCCAAGATGGAAGAGAATGGGAACCAGGAGTTGAGCCAAAAAAAAAATATGAAGGGTTCAAATTTAAACCAACCATAGTAATAGAAGATGAGGGGCTACTAAGACATGGCCCAAGAATTGAGGATAACTTGAGACTTCAAGAAATGGAGGTAATGGACTTGGAGGTGACCCAAAAATAAAGATAAAGGGAACTAGGAGGTGGCCTTACTATAGATAAAATGATGGGCTATCAGGAGGTGACCCTAGGAGAATTGTGACTTGAGGAATTGTGATATGTAAGGAATGAGGTGATGAGAATATAGGCCAAGGATCAATTATAGACCTAGGCATTTCTCCATGAAATTTGGTAATGTGAAAATTGAAGAACAAGAAGAAGATCAAGCGTGATGATATTAATATGCTTCCCAAGTTCTCTATTTCGATTAAAAAGTAATCAACATGCCCTTCCTTGCTATACCATTGAACGTATCAAGGTCTGGAAATGTGTATAATCCTTTCTCGTGATCATCTAGAGGAATGTAATCATGTAACCCATGAATTCTTTCATCTCTTCTTCATTCTGAAAGAAATTAATCGGTATGGGTCAATGTTGATCGATGCAATATATTAGGTAGACACCAAAATATGGGTCACACCTTCCCCTTGGTCCCTCGATACATAAACACCTTCATCACTTTCACCTAGCCATGGCCCCCTTCACCCCACTCTAATATTAATTTAATTCATTTTTAATTGGATTGATTCATTATGATCTCAAAATATTTATTATTTAAAATCTCCTAATTGGTAATATCCTACACACCTATCCACCTCACCAGACACCTCATCTAGCCACCTCACTCTAAGACCTATTCTTAATTAAGTTTCATAACTAACTAAGACCTACCCAAACCCTAAAAATAAATGTTATATTCCCTCAACCACATTCTCCCATGCTAAGTTAAAAGAAGCTATCCAGTTAATCCATAGGGTCCGGAAAAATGAAACGAGACCCTGTCCAAAAAATCAAGGGGACTTCTGCCCCAGTTAGTAAAAACCTAGTATATCCCACCCTAACTGATGCCAGTTACCCTTAACCACTACCGGTTCCTGAACCCCATGGTCAGTTCACCTTAAAAACCCCCAAAACTAACCTTATTTTGGAGGTTGGCAGATTCCTAAAGATTCAATCTTTTGAGCTGAAACAAGTTTCAAGGAGAACATGCATGCAAAGAAGATTGATCAAGTCTTCATTTTCTCCTACAAAGAAATCCAAATTCACCCAGCAACAATCCAGCACTCACCCCACCCACACAGTTTGATCTAATCAGGCAATAGGGGAGCAATGTAGATCATGCAAGAGCTCCCCCATGTTTTTGTCTTTTCCTTCCTCATGTTCAACCTCTTACCAGCACAATTCATTCCTCACTCCATATTGATGAAACCCTATGAACCTAAATTCCAAGTAGAAAACATAGACCTTGACACTCCTATGGTTCTTTAAACTCATTTCATCATTGCTTTCATCAACTTTGTTCAAGAGCATGAGCATCCACTGACCTCATTTAATAAGCCCGGTTCCATATCCCTTTTAAATTCCACCTTTAACTGAAACACCATCCAAACAACTTATACCTCATTCTGAATAGCTTAGTCCTTGGTGCAATCATTAGGGAGATCTAAAGCTCATTCTATGACATGGTCCCAGTATTCCCACCAGTAACCGGCACCAGTTTAGTCCCAAAACCGCCATCTTAACATTGGTCACCCTTACCATGCATTTATGGAAGTCAAGATTAAGTAACCACCCTGAACTGTTGTTACTTTCTCCTTAGCATTCAAGTGTTGATATGTGATTTCTTGTAAAAGGATGTGTTCCTCGATTCAGAAATCATGCTTGATATGTACTGAATTTCTTGCAGATTGCAGATCTTGACTGAGTCAAAATATGAATAGACTCTTTTATTTATTTCATTTTGTGTCTGAATATTAATCTGATCACGGAATGAATTATAGAGATATTCTTCTATAATATCTAGACTTGGATCAGTGGAATTGATCCAAGTAATGCTTTAAATCTGTATGTGATAAATTATATCACAGACCTTGAACAGGTTGCAAGGTATGGAAGTATTTATTAAGCTAGTCAGGATTTCGACTCAGGCTGATCTTGAGAAATGAAACGGTTCCCGATATCAAAGTATATCTGGAAGGTCTCGATTGTAGACCAGGTAATAATTCGTTGACATACAATTCTGCATAAGAACGGAAGCTAACTCTGTTCTAGAAGGCATGTTACAGGTCTTTCCGAGTTTCAGGACAAGGACCAAACTGAATTATTAAGGGTTAGTAACCTAAAACTAAAACCTAACCTAGGGGTTAGATTATTGTTAGTCTAACCTAGACCTAGGCTATTTGTTAATATCCTAAGTTAGTATCTTTGTATAAATTTGTTAGTGTGGGCATTACCCTAAACTCTAACCTAAGATACTAACCTAACTTTGGAGGAGATTATGAAGGGGCCGATGAAGGGTGGCGAACCATGGCGGTGTTTTCTATGGCAATAAATGTAAGGGATAAGGATGAGGGACAGGTCATGGCGGAGGTTTAGGCGACGGCTAATTTGTGCAGACTTGGCAATTGCTAAGTTTGGAAATGGACTTAAATTTTTAGTTGGACTGTCGCCAATTCTGGCGGTCGGTGGGAATAGAGTTTAAGCGGGAAAATTGGTTATTGGCATTCAATACTCTCGGAAGTCGAGCTTGGAACTCGCGAGAAGGCATGCAAGCGGAAATTTGGGTGTTTGTTTGGCTTGTCACAATTTTCGGTTTTTGCTCTGCTTGTTTACTGGTTCTTCGCACCAGTTCTCTTTGAGTTGCATGGCAAGTATGAACTGCCATAGCTCTTTTCTCTGTCATGGAAGATATATATGCGATGAATACAGTGAAGTTTTGTTGGTCGCTTTATCGTGGAAAAAGAAAAGGAAGTTTGAGCTCTTCCTGTGGTCTGCTTCGGAAATTTGATCAACATACAGGCATGCTAGGCCCTAACCTTTAAATATCTTGCTGTTTTTCAAGTGCTTTCATTAAAACAACTCTGTTCAAATGTTTTGTGAAGATTGGATGAATTTTCTATGAGATCTAGTTTGATTTTTGGCACTGTATCTCTTCTGGTTCGATTTTTCAATTTCCTCTTGCTGGGTGTTTGTTGAAATCGAACTTCGACTCTATTTGTTTGTGTATTCTTCCTGGCTTATGCATGTGAGGTATTTATTTATAAGGTTCGAGTGTTCGGCCTGTTTGGCGTGAGCCCTTAGAATATACCTGTGGGCAGTATAGACCACTGTACGTCTTTGATTCGTGGTCGCTGTTCTTGTTATTGAAACTGTATGAATGAATTGGGATGAATGCAGTAAGATTGTTTAATAAATATCGCTTCTTTGGAAACTCTGTCGTGAGCTTTGTTGACTGTGTTTAATGATGCCTCTTGGGTTTTCATTTGTGTTCAATTTTTGGCTTGGAACAGGTAACTGTAGTGTTACCGTAGTCTTTTCGACCTATCGGAAGTTGTTTTCCTTGTTATTAGGTTAGCGGGATTACTTGTGGACAGTGTATAATATAGATACACCTGTACTTCGTTGTATCGACTCAGTGGAGTCGATGATTGAATCGTATTGCTATCTTTTGCTGGAAATGTAGATTTATCCATAAGTTTTGTGCTTGGATTTTTGTGAAAGCCTGATAAGATGAAACAGGGCTTTTGGCTACTGTTATTTGAATAATTAAAGGATAAAGACTTCCTGTGTATGCATTTTCCTTTCTATGTGAAAGCTGTTCGAAAGTTCGAAGCGGCTCAGTTGCTTTCCTTGCTTGAAATGGGTATTCGATTTGCTTCACTTGTTTCTTTCTGAATGTTAGCCATGAATGGCATATATGGATTTATCAACCAATGTCATAGTACGTTGCTGTAGGGTTCAGTGGTTATGCGTGCAAAAACCTTTAACAGTTACTGTGTGAATATATAGATTTATGCTATTGTGACTTGGACGACTCTGAGGAGTCGATTGAATGATTCATTTTATTTTTGAGCCAAATTAAAGTTAAGTTGTTGGTATTTTAAGTGCCGGCGACTTAATGGAATAACATGTATTTCGATCTTGTTATTGCGATTGGAATTCCTTCGTGTTTTTGGGATTCTGAGGTACAGATTCTTAGGTGGACATGTATGTCTTTGACCTGAGCAAATTAGTGTAAAATGATTGGCAGAGAGTACTTTGCTGTCTGATTATTGATATGCTTTGTTGATGAATGTCAGTATGAATTCTTAAGCTTTTGCTTGAATTGATACCTCCGTTTGAATCATTGGAATTCTGGAAAGGTAACTAATACTTCTGTCTCTTTCTGAGCTTGACCTTGGACACTGTCTTTGTCACTTTTTGAGGTCCTTGAGTATGGATGACCGTTTCGTGTTCTGACCTTGTTTGGGTAAGTCGCGAATATCACTCCAAGACTTGCATGCGGCAAGGTAAGGATCGTTGGCTGAATTCCTTTCTTTTACTTCAGTCCGATTTTGACTGAGCAAGAATATGTATGCTATGTTCTATTCCAAATAAACTGTCCGATTTGACTGTGCATGATTTGGAAATACCGTGTGGGCAACATAGCATAGTCCTTTGGGAAACCTTAGATTGCTTGATGCAATAAGGTTGTTGTTTTCAGCGATACGCTTGTAGTTCTTGTTTTCAACTTGTGTCAATGCCTTACTGTGTAAAAGGAACTAGCATTGGGCTTAAGGTTGTTACATGAATTGTTGATGTGTTAGTTGCTGTACAGGAGTTTTGCTGTGTTTCTATTTTCGCGATTTAAACAGTGATCTTGCTTGCGGCTTGTCTAACTTGTTCATTTATATACTGGTTGAATGTTTTCATATGTGAAGGCAGTACAGTGATGAACTTATGTGAAAGGAAGTATGAATGGTTTGGTTCTTTCTCTTCCTTTATTTAATATTATTGATAATTGACTATCAGTGGGAAATTGTTTGTAACATATTGGTGGAATCCCGAATTGTTATGATATTTCCTTTTTGGAGAATGAAACAATCTGACCAATGTTGTGATTTTGGATTTAATGATTGTTGTGTACTTTCGTTCCTTGTTTCTTAATATTTGATGAAATATTAGAAAGTGATTAAGACTATTTGTAACAATGATAGAGTTACATATTTGTAATCATTTTGTGTTACAAGGGCATAGTCTGATTATGTTTACTTATGTGAATATCAGATCTCATTTAAACAGGGTGTTTAATGAAAACAATTGATGGATTGCAATTGTTTTAAATGTTAGTGCTTATCATGCTCAGTTCATTGAACTGACTCATGTTGACTACTTTTGCAGATGGTTGCCGTAAGAGGTAAAAACAATGCAGATCTGGCAGGCTGATCAGATAGTTTATTTGACTTATAAAGAATTACAGCTTGATTTTATAGATGTACTATATGTGAAAAGATGTTTCTTTTCCGTAGCATTATATCAAGCATGCTGTTGCATAAAATGTAATTGTACGAGTTTCGAAAGGAATGAAAATAAGTGTTTGATACTTATGTGTTGTATTCTATTCTGAAAGATGAACTTCTTCGGTTTATGTAACGAAGGGGCATAGTTATCTTTGTATAATATGGATGCTTTTGTGATTGACAATGAAAGCTTGTAAGTAATTAGACTAAATTCTTATGAGTATTTAGTAGTTCTAATTTGTTCTAGCAAAAGCAATATTGTAATTTAATTATTGTCTCTCTAGAGGATAGGTTAAAATTGAGCCTAAAAGATAACGCTAAACAAGTTGGATTGAATTACTAATCCCTAGTCCTAAGTATAACAGGACAATAGTAAATTGGATTCTAAATCATTTATATCTTTAAACTAAAAAGTATGATATAAATTCAGTTAAGAGAACTGATAGGCAATCAATGGAGATCAGATGGCATTCTCAAGCATTGGTTATGAGATATTGTCCCGTTCTGTTGCTTTGGAATCAGGTGTATTCTAATGACTCCTTGATGAGAGCGTGACCGTAATACCTCTACCAGTAATGAGTCTTTTAGAGGAGGGTCGTCTTAAGACAAAGAATCCAGGGATTTGGAAAGGCTAACCTTAGGGAAAAGTCTTTAAAAGTAATTTAATCTCTAGTGCGTAACGCTTGTTTTTGGGTAGATCTTCTCGAGGCGGATTTAAAGGATGACGACATAAAGTCGACTGCAGGGCTGTACCTCCGAGAAGATTAGGATCTTCTCGAAGTTACAACAATGCAGGTGACTTATGGCGACACCCTTTGCATTGATCGCTAAGATTTACACTTGATTTCGCACGAGTTACCTTGGGACCGATTAAGAACGTGGCCATGTTATAAGACTGCCTCGGAGATTTGGGGTATCATGACACACTGGTTGAACTGCAAGGTTGAACCAGTATGTCATCATATCCCTAATCCTCGTGGGCATCCATATAACATTATCACCTTGTTAATCTGCCTCCGAGTGATTCAGCTGTGAAAGGAAGGACTGACAGTAGTCAGTATAAGACATTCTATATAACATATGAATGGGGTGAAGGACGTATTCCAGATTGACGAGTATGCCGTTAAGGAATACGAGACATGAACAGTATGTTTCAAATCTTTGGCCAAAGTATCGCAAGCTGCTGATTGCGTTGTCCTAATTCACCTAGTCTAAGGGATGAGATGCCGATGAATAATGGTAACAGTTATTCAGTTAGATTCCTTGGACAGAGCATTCTGAATCCCAGATTAGGGAAGAGAACCGCCAGAGTGTTGTGTTAAATAAAAACACTAACTCTTTTTACTCATGAATAGATCGGTAGATTACCGAGTCATGGAATGAATAGATCGGAGGTATTCCGAGTCATTACAGCTGCATATGGTTGTCTGTTATATAAATGGTTATTTGAATTGTGAGTTCTAAATTATGTATTTAGAACCAGTATGCAATTATCAAAAAAAAAAATTGACTTGTTCTATTGTCTAAAATGAGGATGTTACATCTTGGTATCAGAGCAGAAGGTTGCAGCTCTTGGACCTATTGAGTCCATAATCTGATAAAAACCTGAATTTTCTTGTAACAGAAAATGGTTAGAACAAGGGGAAACGTTGCGAGTAATGCTCCACCAGAAGGAGGAGCGGCAACAACCCAGAAACTGGATGAGATCCTTGCTGCCCTGTTGGACACAAGAGATCGCTTGGCTGTACTTGAACAGCAGGTGACGGGAAATGAGGAGGATGAAGAAGCTGATAATAATAATCAGCAACCTCCTGAGGGCAATCCCGACACGGGTGTTGATGTTAATGCTGTGAATGCACCTGTGCAACCAGAAAATAAAAAGGCCAGATTGGCAGCAGAACTCACTAATGATATAAAAAGGATAAGTCCACCTAAGTACGATGGCACCACATTAGGAGATGGAGCTGAGAACTGGCTCAGCGAAATGGAGAAGTACTTTGCAATAAGGAACTTCTCAGAAGAAACCAAGGCTATTTGGGGAGCCTATCAGCTTTCACACGAAGCATCTTCGTGGTGGGATAGCCGAAAAGCTGAGCTAAACATTGATGAGACCAATATCACTTGGGATCAATTTAAAGGCTATTTTAGGCAACGTTGGCTGCCACAACTTTTCTATGATCAGAAAATGACAGAATTTCAGAACTTGACCCAAGGGAAGTTAACAGTAACTGAATTCTGGGAGCGGTTTACAAAACTCCTCAAGTATGTGCCGCAGTATCAAACTGACGAAAAATTCAGGATACGGAAATTCATCATGGGATTGAATCCTGTGATAGGGGGAGAGGTCGATGTTCACAGTCCAACCACTATGGAAGGAGTTGTTGAGAAGGCCATAAGGCAAGAACAGAAATTAAAGGCTATTTCTGCGCATAAGGAGGAAGTGCGGAAGAAGACTGCAAACCCTTCTTCAACCTCTCTTGCACCCAGAAAAGGACCGTGGAAAAAGTTTGGAAACAAGAGTAAGTTTCCAGGAGATAACAATAAGAAAGCAGCAGTAAATAAGCCTGCTGGAAATATAAGAGATAATTTTGTTAAAAACTATAATAATGGACAGAAGTCCTATGGAGGACAGCGTGACAATTACAAGGCTGGAGGTAATGCTGAGCCTAAGAAGGGACCTGTAGGAGGCTGCTACACTTGTGGTAAAGATCATTACGCAAATCAATGTCCTTTAAAGAAGGACGATCGTAATCAGCAGCATAAGATACATGCTGCAGTAGCAGACAAGCAAGCTGAAAAGCAAGCAACACCTATAGAAGTTCCGGGTAAGTTATTCGGCATACCTGTCACTATTCTTTTTGATACAGGAGCTACTGAATGTTTTATTTCTAATAAACTTGCTTCTAAACTTAAAAGAAAAGCTGGGAAAATGGATAAATCTTGGACTGTAGAGTATGGTAATAATTCTGTTCATACAGTGAGTATGTGTCTCTTTGGAGCAGTCCTTGATTTACCTAATTTCTCCACGGAAGTTGATCTCTATGTTACACCTTTGGGATCGTATGACATTATTATTGGTGTCAATTGGTTATCTGACCATAAAGCAAAGGTAGATTGCTATGAGAAGAACATAAAATGTTTAGATGATCAGCTGGAATCAGCAGAGATTCAAGGTGTGAAACGAGAAATTTCAGTTAGAAAGCTGTCAGCTATGCAGCTTAAAAAGGCTAAGAATAAAGGGTGTACCCTTTATGCAGTAAAGATATCTGAATCTTCAGAAGAAGATAGTGATTTCATGAAGCAAATTCCACTGTTACAAGGTTTCAGGGATGTTTTTCCTGAGGAATTACCAGGGTTACCTCCCAAGAGAGAATTTGATTTTACCATTGAAATCAAGCCTGGAACTGAACCTATTTCCAAGGCGCCTTATCGGATGACTACTACGGAGTTAGTCGAGCTTAAGGCACAACTACAAGAGCTTTTGTCTAAAGGATTGATTAGACCAAGTGTTTCACCTTGGGGAGCACCTGTGATATTTGTGAAAAAGAAGGATGGAACTCTGAGGCTGTGTATTGATTATCGGATGTTGAACAAAGCAACGATCAAGAACCGATATCCACTTCCTAGGATCGATGATCTGTTTGATCAGATGCGTGGAGCAGCGGTTTATTCTAAGATAGATCTTCGATCTGGTTATCATCAGCTAAGAATTAAAGAGGAAGATATTCATAAAACGGCTTTCCGAACAAGGTACGGACATTATGAATTCACAGTTCTAGCCTTTGGGTTAACTAATGCACCTGCAGCCTTTATGAATTTAATGAACAATATTTTTCAAGAATACCTGGACAAGTTTGTACTTGTATTCTTGGACGATATTCTCATTTATTCTAAGAGCGTTGAGGAGCACAATGAGCATTTGAAGATAGTTTTGGGTATTTTGAGAAAGAGAAAGTTGTATGGTAAGTTATCCAAATGTTCTTTCTATGATTCTGAAGTTCGCTATTTGGGTCATGTCATAAGTAAGGAAGGAATCGCTGTAGATCCTTCAAAAATAGTGGCAATAACTGAGTGGCCTGCACCAAAGAATGTGCATGAAGTAAGAAGCTTCATGGGTCTTGCTGGTTACTATAGAAAATTTGTAAAGGACCCCTTTGGCCTAAGGTGGCCATATCAATAACATCCATTGCATGATATAAATATAATCACAAAATCATCTAAATATGTGAATCACAATAACATCAAAGAAATTTAACAGAATCACTTACAATTTATATCAACAACATCAAAGTAACAATTGTATCATCACATATAATGTCCATTTCTAAGTCTACTCACAATATCCAAAATCACATGTCTGAACAACATCCATTAAACATCCCATGTCAAATAGCATATCATCATCCACATATGAGGTGTCTCCAATGATCATCATGCATCATACCTGAATCAAGATCAACAATAATCCGTGATCAAATGTCTAACATCATACTAATCAAAACATAGCAATGTCTATCATGTAATCAACCATATCAAAATAAGTATCAACAGGTGTTAAAGGGGAAGTGGGCACTACATCCCCCTCCCCTTAGACTCGACTTACTCCTAGAAGTCATTGGAAAAAATGTGGAAAATGAACTCGTAAAGAAGTAGCATCCTCATGTAGCTGCAGTCTCATCATATCTGTCCCACTACACCCGACATTTTTGCCCTTAGAACGTTTGAGAACTTAGTTTAAAAAGACCGAGGTTAAAAAGTGGCCTCATAATCAATGCATATTTTTTAGGCAAGTGAAAGCAATCGCTTGCGCAGAACCTAAAGATAAAGGTATGAGGGTTTCATCTTGAAATAATGAAGGAAATCTTGGCCGTTATGAAAATAGGTAGATGTACCTGTGCTGACTGATTTAGAAAGAAGTTTTTATTGAATTTCCTAATTCCCTTTCTCCTCTCCTCTCTGGACACCCGGGTTATCACAAAAATGCTAGCTGAATTTGAAACAGCAATACTTTCTTGGAAAGGTATAAAAAGGGAGTGTGATAAATTTGTGACTCAGTGCCTTGAATGTCCGCCGGTGAAGGTAGAGCCATATGCACCCTGCTGGACCCCTGTATAATCCTCCTACATACCGCAGTACAATGGCAGTAACCATGGATTTTGTCCAGACGACCTATGTCCGGATAACATTGATTTAGCCGGGTAAGTTGTGGGAATAACGGACCTAAGGTAGCTCATTTCATCGCTGAACTCTAAAGGATGATTCCCATGCTTGGCCAAGAAGTGTTCGTACAACGAAATTTTCAGATGCATGGTGTACCAGAACTGATTAGTTCGACAGGGATCCGTATAATGACGGCCAAGGTTTTTGGCAAACGCTTAAACGCAGCCCTAGGAACAAAACTAAACTTCAGTTCTGCATATCATCCAGAAACGGATGGGCAGACTGAGAGCGGTAAATCCACGTGTTGGAGGACATGTTGCGAATGTATTACATGGATCAACAGTATAAATGGGAAGGTATTCTCCCATTAGTTGAGTTCGCATACAACAACACTTATCACTCATCTCTTAAGATGGCACCTTTTGAAGCACTTTATGGAAGAAAGTGCAGAACCCCTGTAAGTTGGGACAGTGTAGAGGATAGAGTGGTAATTGGACCAGAGATTCTCACAGAGATGGAACAGCAAGTTAAGCTGATTCGTGAACGATTAAAGGAAGCAGGGGATAGACCGAAGAGCTATGCTGACCTTAGCGGGTTGATAGAAAGTTTGAGCTTGGTGATAAGGTTTTTTCTGCGTGTTAAACCCAGAAAGAGTTCTATAACTTTTGGCAAGGCTGCCAAAGTTGTTCACCACGATATGTGGGACCTTTCGAAATTATCGAAATAATCAATCCTGTAGCTTATCGTTTAGCATTGCCACCTGCTTTATCTCGTATGATGATGTTTCCATATTCTTTTGCTTAAGAAATATGTTTTTCAGAGCTTCACAATGTTTTAAAATGGAATTCCCTTTGTCCTTGCCAGACCCAGGAATCATCGTGGTTAAACCACAAGAGTGCTGGAACTCACCAGTTTGCATTTAGAATCGTGATACTTCACATGAAGGGTCCAGTGGGGGACCTGTTTTTTAGCGAGAAAGTGTAAACTTGGGGAAAAAACTGGAAGAGTTTTGAAAACTGGCTTTCCTTCTCTTTTTGCAACAGGAATTGAAAATATGTTGATAAAATACTGGTTTATGAAACTATTGTTTTTAAGTATGTATGAAAGCCAGTGAGGCAGACTTATTAGGTTGAATAAAAGTGTTGTGTGACCATATGATTTCTGAAACTATTTATATGGAAGTAGACAACATGTTTGTGTACTAATAAATTGATTGACCCTAAAGGTTAAATTAATATGTAATTCATCGGGACGATGAATCTTTTTTTTAGGAGGGAAAGCATGTAACACCCTGAACTATTGTTACTTTTCTCCTAAGCATTCAAGTGTTGATATGTGATTTCTCGTAAAAGGATGTGTTCCTCGATTAGAAATCATGCTTGATATGTACCGGAATTTCTTGCAGATTGCAGATCCTGACTGAGTCAAAATATAAATAGACTCTTTATTTATTTCATTTTGTGTCTGAATATTAATCTGATCACGGAATGAATTATAGAGATATTCATCTATAATATCTAGACTTGGATCAGTGGAATTGATCCAAGTAATGCTTTAAATCTGTTGTGATAAAATTTTATATCACAGACCTTGAAACAGGTTGCCAAGATAAGGAAGCATTTAATAAGCTGGTCAGGAGTATGACTCAGGCTGATCTTGAGAAATGAAACGGTTCCCGATATCAAAGTATATCTGGAAGGTCTCGATTGTAGACCAGGTAATAATTCGTGGACATACAATTCTGCAATGAGAACAGGAGCTAACTCTGTTCTAGAAGTATGGTACAGGTCTTTCCGAGTTTCAGGACAAGGACCAAACTGAATTATTAAGGGTTAGTAACCTAAAACTAAAACCTAACCTAGGGGTTAGATTATTGTTAGTCTAACCTAGACCTAGGCTATTTGTTAATATCCTAAGTTAGTATCTTTGTGTAAATTTGTTAGTATGGGTATTACCCTAAACTCTAACCTAAGATACTAACCTAAGTTGGAGGAGATTATGAAGGGGACTATGAAGGGTGGCGGACCATGGGCGGGTGTTTTCCATGGCAATAAATGTAAGGGATAAGGATGAGGGACAGGTCATGGCGGAGGCTAAAGCGGCGGCTAATCTGTGCAGACTTGGCAATTGCTAAGTTTGGAAATGGACTTGAGTTTTTAGTTGGACTGTCGCCAATTCTGGCGGTCGGTGGGAGTAGAGTTTAAGTGGGAAAATTGGTTTAATGGCATTCAATACTCTCAGAAGTCGAGCTCGGAACTCGCGAGAAGGCATGCAAGCGGAAATTTGGTGGTTTGTTTGGCTTGTCGCGATTTTCGATCTTCTCTCTCTCTCTACTTGTTTACTGGATCTTCGCACCAGTTCTCTTCGAGTTGCATGGCAAGTATGAACTGCCATAGAGCTTTCTCTGTCGTGGAAGATATATTTGCGATGAAGACAGCGAAATTTTGTTGGTCGCTTCATCGTGGAAAAAGAAAAGGAAGTTTGAGCTCTTCCTGTGGTCTGCTTCGGAAGTTTGATCAAAATACAGGCATGCTAGGCCCTAACCTTTAAATATCTTGTTGTTTTTCAAGTGCTTTCATTAAAACAACTCTGTTCAAATGTTCTGTGAAGATTGGATGAATTTTCTATGAGATCTAGTTTGATTTTTAGCACTGTATCTCGTCTGGTTCGATTTTTCAATTTCTTCTTGATGGGTGTTTGTTTAAATCGAACTTCGACTCTATTTATTTGAGTATTCATTCTGGCTTATACATGTGTGGTATTTATTCTAAAGTTTGAATGTTCGGCCTGTTTGGCGTGAGCCCTTAGAATATACCTGTGTGTAGTATAAGACCACTGTATGTCTTGATTCGTGGTCGCTGTTTCTTGTTATAGAAACTGTATGAATGATTTGAAAGAATACTGTAAGAATGTTTAGTATTATCGCTTCTTTGGGTACTCGGTCGTGGGATTTGTTGACAACGACTAATGATACTTTCGGGTTTCATTTTGTTTTCAATTTTTGGCTTGGAACAGGTAACTGTAGGGTTACCATAGTCTTTTCGACCTAGCGGAAGTTGTTTTCCTTGTTATTAGGTTACCAGGATTACTTGTGCACTGTGTACAATATAAATACGCCTGTACTTTGTTGTATCGACTCAGTGGAGTCAATGATTGAATCGTATTGCTTTCTATTGCTGGGAATGTAGATTCATCCACAAGTTTTGTGCTTGGATTTTTGTAAAAGCCTGATAAGATGAAACAGGGCTTTTGGCTACTGTTATTTGAAGTAATTAAAGGATAAAGACTTCCTGTATATGCATTTTCCCTTTCTATGTGAAAGTTGTTCGAAAGTTCGAAGCGGCTCAGTTGCTTTCCTTGCTAGAAATGGATATTCGATTTGCTTCGCTTGTTTCATTCTGAATGTTAGCCATGAATAGCATATATGGATTTATCAATCAATGTCATTGTACGTTACTGTAGGGTTCAGTGGTTATGCGTGCAAACCTTTAACAGTCACTGTGTGAATATATAGATTATGCTATTATGACTTGGACGACTCTGAGGAGTCGATTGAATGATTCATTTTATTCATGAACCGATTAAAGTTAAGTTGTTGGTATTTTAAGTGCCGGCGACTCAATGGAATAACACGTACTTCGATCTTGTTATTGAGATTGGAATTCCTTCGTGTTTTGGGATTCTGAGGTTCAGATTCTTAGGTAGGCATGTACGTCTTCGACCTGTGCAAATTAGTGTAAAATGATTAACAGAGAGTAATTTGTTGTCTGATTCTTGTTATGCTTCGTTGACTAATGTCAGTATGAATTCATATGCATTTGCTTGAATTGTTACCTCCGTTTGAATCCTTGGAATTCTGGAAAGGTAACTAATACTTCTGTCTCTTTCTGAGCTTGACCTTGGACACTGTCTTGTCACTTTTTGAGGTCCTTGTGTATGGATGACCGTTTCGTGTTCTGACCTTGTTTGGGTAAGTCGCGAACATCACTCCAAGACTTGCATGCGGCAAGGTAAGGATCGTTTGGTTGAATTCCTTTCTTTTACTTCAGTCCGATTTTGACCGAGCAAGAATATGTATGCTATGTTCTTTCCAATCAACCTGTCCGATTTGACTGTGCGTGATTTGGAAATATCGTGTGGGAAACATAGCATAGTCCATTGGAAACCTTCGATTTCTTGATGCAATAAGGTTGTTGTTTTTAGCGATACGCTTGTAGTTTCTTGTTTTCAACTTGTGTCAAGCCTTACTGTATAAAAGGAATTAGCATTGGGCTTAGGATTGATTCATGATTTGTGGATGTGTTGGTTGTTGTACAAGAGTTTGTTGTGTTTCTGTTTCTTGATTAAACAGTGATCTTGCTTGCGGCTTGTCTAACTTGTTCATTTATATACTGGTTGAATGTTTTCATATGTGAAGGCAGTACAGTGATGAACTTATGTGAAAGGAAGCATGAATGGTTTGGTTCTTTCTCTTCCTTTATTTAATATTATTGATAATTGACTATCAGTGGGAAATTGTTGTAACATATTGGTGGAATCCCGAATTGTTATGTTATTTCCTTTTTGGAGAATGAAACAATCTGACCAATGTTGTGATTTTGGATTTAATGATTGTTGTGTGCGTTCGTTCCTTGTTTCTTAATATTTGATGGAATATTAGAAAATGATTAAGACTATTTGTAACAATGATAGAGTTACATATT